>QLOH01000673.1:0-532579 GCA_026901365.1 Sesbania bispinosa | reverse complement strand
GATTTGGAATAGAGGAAATATTAAATAATTTAGAGAAAAATAACTTAGGGACCAAATAGCAAAAAATGAAAGTTTGTGTTTTAAAGTATTTACATAATAGGGTCTCTTTATTTGGGTTGTAAGTTACATCCCTTCAAAAAGGGATGTATAGTGGTCACCGTATTGAAGCTCAAGGCTGAAAATATACCCAAGAAAGAATCGGCTATATATCAAATCCAATATCCTATCAAGCCATCTTTAAAAAGAAGTTATCCATCATACAGAGATGAATTTAAGCCTATTGTAATTCAAACACTTCTATCTCTGTTGTTTCCTTGTACTTAGAATTCATTTCATGTATCCTGAGTTAGACTCAGTAATCCCTTTGTACAAGAAGAATCTGAGTTTATGTTTCTTAGAAACTTAAACTTAGTTTATGTTGTAAACACTATATGTGTCTGAGAGCCTGGAGAGGCTTGATGGAAGAAAGAATACTTGCTGTTGAGCCTGGAGAGGCTTGTTTGTAAAATAATACTGCATATGTTGCCTGGAGAGGCAGTTGAAAACAAAGGAATACTTGTTGTTAAGCCTGAAGAGGCTGTGGTAAAAGAATACTTGTATCTGTGTTCAGATAGTGGAAAATTCAGTGGTGGTTTGCCCTGGGACTGGATGTAGCTCACTGGGTTGGTGAGTGAACCGGGATAAATTCTTGGCTAAGTTCTCTTTCTCTTAAACTCTTTATTTTTAGCTTTATATTTTCGAAGGGGATTGAAAAGTATTTTTATATCAAAACTCTAATTTAATAATTTCAATAAAAAAGTTTTATAGATAAACAAACTTCAGACAATCTCATATCATTTGAAGTATTACAGAAAAATGCACTTTGAAGAACCTTTGAAATAACCCTCTGAAGTGAGTCTGAAAAGAACTCAGTTCAGAAGTTAGAAACAGACTTCAGACGATCACCAATCATTGAAGTAGTTCAAAAACAGTTCTGAAAAGATTGTCTGTAATAACCTTCAGAAGGTACTTTGAGATGTTTTCAAATAACTCAGTTTTAAATAAGAAACTAAGTTAATTGGATGTTTATTTAAAACCTTCTTAAGTATTGTTAGTAAGTTTGTCAAATTTATCTTTCTTATCTTCCGCTCTTTTCTAATAACTGAAATATTTTTTATACAACTTGTTTTGATTCATCTGTTATTTATTTCAAGATTTCCAAAAATTGTTTAAAAAAAATGTAAAACACTATTCAACCCCGCCTTCTAGTGTTTCCTGTGGTTCTAACAGGTCCTTGGTCACATGGCCGAGCCCTCAATCACAGTCACAGATAGTGAAAAGACCCCGGGTGTCAGGTTACAACACTTCACAATCATGTTTGATTTATCGTCATGTATGTGGGTTGACATTGGTATTTAATGTGAAGTTGTGAATCGTTAAGGTTTGTTGCATATCATTTGCTTGTATTCCCCATTGCATGTCTTTTCTTTTAACACTCACTGGGACGTTGGTCTCACCCCACTATGTGGGAATTTACCTTCAAATTTGCAAGGATCTTGCCAGGGCAAAGATGGCCAGTAGCTGTTGTTTGAGGCCTAGTGATGGCTCTCTTCTTTTGGATGCTTTGTTATTGTGTTTTTCCTCTTTTTATAAGCATAGATTATTTATTTTGATAAGATAGAGTTGTACATGTGGGCCCTCCTGGTTGTATTTAATATCCAGGACATATGTATGGTTATATCCTGTTATGCCTATTAATTGTATTGTATTTTGAGCCTCTGTGGCAACTATGGTACCGTTATTACTGATATTAATGTATTTTGAGATTGTTGCTTATGTAAGTGTGGGATTACTTAGGCGGTTAAATGTATGTGTATGCCGATATTATAAATGCGCGAAATAATTTCACGAAATTGGAAATAGTGCTCCCAACAGGCATTATTTCTGAATTTAGAAATTAGGACGTTACAGTTATGTCACCGGGGACTTGGCCTCCAACATTCGTCTAGGTGTGACCAGCTTGACTCAGGAGTCCCGGGCTCACACTGGTGGGAGTACTGATGGCTCCGGGTCACGACATTCAATTAAGGAGGCGTTGCGCCAGGAAGTAAATGAAGCAGGGCAGGAATCTCGCCAGGCCATAGTGAAAGCTGTAGAGTTAGAGGGTGAGTTAGGACGATTCCGACGACAAATGCAACAGTTGCTAGAGGCTCAGGTGCTTAGGTTGCAGCTCAGGCTCAGGCTCAACCGTACCCCCATTATGATGCCGCCCTGGATGACCAACCATTGGATGAGGAGGAGGAGTCGGCCCCACCACAGCACCAGCGTCGCCACCGCCATTGACTTCTTTTTCATTATTTCTTTTATGGTTTTATTGTATTATGTTTGAACAGATTATGTGTATGTATATATGTTTTTCTTCTCTCGATGTGTTCATATACTATTTAGTATTGTTTTTATAATTTTAAAATTAATAAATAATAAACCTTAAATATTAAAATAAATAAAATAAAATAAATAATAAAAAATTTAACTTACAAAAAATTTACCTGTAGCAATGGCCATGGTCGTCACTACAGTTGTCGCTAGCTAAAAAAATTAATTACGTAGTGACGACCATGTTTTTAGAGACAGCTCCAGCGACGGCCTGATCGTCTCTACGTAGCAACGACGTACTTTGTTCGTCACTACTACATTTACGACGAGCTCTGTAGCGACGTCCACGTGGCCGTCTCTAAGCCGTCGCTACGTAGCCTGTAGTAATGGCTTTTCGTTGTGTAATATGCGTTTTTCTTGTAGTGTATATAGATTTTAGGAAAAATATGTTTTTCATCCATATAGTTTCGGTCAATTTGGTCTTTGTCGCCGTACTTTAAATCCTTTGTTTTTAGTCCCTGAACTTTCTAAATCCCCAAACCATGGTCCCTGGCGGTTAATGAGATCTGTTAACTTGATGAGCTGGGTAACAAAGTTACATGTTAGCCTCAATTGTGACCCCAAATAGCTGACTCATCTAATTAAATTTTTATTAATTTTTTAATTATTAAAATAACTATAATTATGAAATTAGGTTTTTTATCGGGTAAAATTGCTTAGGTGAAAACCCTAATTTAGCAATTAGGATTATTTTAGTAATTAAAAATTAATAAAATAGTTAATTAGATTATCAGTCAATTATTTGGGCTTCACTATTGAGGCTGACATGTAACTTTTGTTAACCAGCTCATTAGGTTAACAGATCTCATTGACGACCAGGGACCACAGTTTGAGGATTTAGAAAGTTAAGGGACAAAACACAGGATTTAAAATACAGAGATGAAGACTAAAGTTTACCGAAGCTATAGGGACGAAAAACATTTTTTTTTCTTAAATAAACTAGGAAGATATAGATTTTGATGGAAAATTCATGAAAAGAAGTAATTAAACACGATAATTAAAAATAAATAAATTTATTTATCACCTTTCTCCACCTTCAACAAGGGTAGAGGTTTTTACATCATGATAATCAAGATCAAAACTTTGATTTTTTTTCATAGGAGGAAACGTATGGAAAAACGCTATAAACTACTAAAAATCTCATTTTCAAACACTTATAACTTGATCAAATAATTTATAAACTAGTCAAATACATTATAAGTTAACGTATTTATCTTACTAAACACATAACATATATCCTTTTACACATATTTTTTCTTATCATATTAGTTA
The DNA here is from genome assembly GCA_026901365.1 of Sesbania bispinosa. Classification (NCBI taxonomy): domain Eukaryota; kingdom Viridiplantae; phylum Streptophyta; class Magnoliopsida; order Fabales; family Fabaceae; genus Sesbania; species Sesbania bispinosa. Next base: position 528,892 of record QLOH01000673.1, on the reverse strand, counting down.
TTACATCTTTCACTTTTTCCTTCTTTATTTTTTTTTCTTTTTGACTCTCTTTTCTTCACACCTCAGACATCCTATTTTTAGAGTTTGAAAATATTATCGAGTTAGTTACAATAAGATAGGCAAATCATAGAATTAAACATCAAATTAGTCATAGAATAATTAAAACCATCAAAACTAGCTTTAATCCAATCCTAAGATTAAATTTTGATTAAATCCAACAGTTTCTTCATATCTATATATTCATCACGAAAAATGACACTATTCATTAAAAGCCAAATAAACTACATAACCTGGCTTATTTAAAATTCTACAAGGGTACAAAATTAAAGTATTTTATCCCTCCACCCCTTTAAACCAAACTAGCTAGTGGAGTCGGGAGGCAAAAAGGTTATATTTACCTTCTCTATATCCTTTCCTTCAATCAAAATAAAAAATAAAAAATTCCTCTCTTGCTCTACCTTTGTCCTTTGCTCTCCCTTTTCTTTCTTTAGATGTAAACATGTAAAGTACACAAGGTAATCTTAATTTTTTTTCTAAGCAAAGGTAATTAAATTAAATAAAAGTAGTAAAGAGGTACTCAACGTCGTCATAATTGTCAAATGAATTGTTTTAAAATATGCTCAATTGGATTTTTTTTAGCACACTACTAAAATTTCTAGAGCCAAATAAATTGCTAATTAAGCCACCAAATACTTTTGATGGATTAACTCTATAATAGTATTTTTTACAGGTTTATTGTGTCAGAAATATCCAACTTTTTAAAGTGAATTATTAATTTACGAGCAAATACTTCATACACGGCATGATATTTTTAAAATTTGAAAGTAATATCAGAAGAAGTATATTTTAAAAATAAAATTTTTAAAATTATAGATATGTATAAATTGTGAAGATTAGGCATTTAAAATTATGAAAAAAAAGGTTTAAAAATGTGTGAATTAAGACACATCATCATTTATGTCTATCAAAATTTAAATTTATAAACTCTAAATTTATAATCACAAAATTGTGATATTGGTGATCTAAAAATTTGTCATAACTAAATTTAAGTCATAATTATAAGGAATAATGTTAAATCCTCCTCCTTCTTACTTGTACAAATCCTTCTAGTCTCCTACAACCTTATAATAAAAAAAGCATTAAATGAAAAAAATAAATGCATCAAATATTTTAAAAACATAAAAAGCATTCAATACTTGCTTCATTTAGTAATAGAAGCATTTGTAAGAAAAACAACTGCAGGGAAGGTATTTAGAATTATTCACATTTAATAGATTGAAGTAAGATTTGTGCATGACAATATCAAAACACACCATTGATAATATTGATTATTGGATGGAACTAAATATTAACCTAATTGCTAGCTTAACCACAGGAAAACATGGAAGTGAAATAATTAGCTACAGCTTTAAGGCAATTTTTGCCACAAAGTCGGAAAAATAAATCAGCTTCCTCATCAAAAGTAAAAAAGAAAAACTCTGTTTCTTGATTACACAAGTTATTTTACTTAAATTAAACAAGACAAAACAAAAGTTAAAAACATCCTCTATAACAGGGACTTGTGTATTTGGCAGCACGCATTAGAAGGGAAAAATCACATGGGGGTCCAAGAGCGATTGTCAACAACATTAGATAGCTGAGGATCGGAGCAGAGCACAGTCATACTTTTAATTTGTGATGCAGGGCAGCACTGAAACATTGAGGAGCTTTATGAGTTGAATGTACTGAAACATCGTTCTCAACGTTGCTCTCATTCTCACAGCATGCCAATGCCATCTCGTGTCTCCAACTAAAGCAACCAACTAGGCCAGTCAAGTAGCCAACCCACAACACTCCCCAAAACAGAAGAAAAAATAAGTCCCAAAACCTAAAACCATTATCAGGGTAGACCCTTTGAGTTTGGGTTGATGATAAACCTTTAATAATAGAGCCTTAGTTTGATGCATGGAGATAGATTGATGCATGGAGATAGAACCACGTATTACAAGCACCTTTTGTTTATTGATTTGTGATCCTTCACAAGGTGAATTCTTTTGCTTCAAGCAGTGTGTTAAGGCAGCCACAACCAGATGATCCTCCTTTTTCTTTCTATAAAAGTATAAACAAGAAAAAATGCCCTAGCCAAACCCAAAAACTCTTCTCTTCAATTGTTTCTTAGCCAACATATTGTTCAGTGAATCAATAATATTTATTAAATTGAGAAAACAGAACATGAGGAAGGGTTGCCCCGTCCTCCTCTAATGTAAAAATACTATAAACCAATCATGAAATTGAATTAATCACTTATTTCCATATCATTAAACCACAAATTAATTAATTATTTATCTAATTAATTTAACATATAGAAAAATAATACAGTTAATTATCTGATCCACTGAATAACCATATATCACACATTCAATGTGCCAAAACTCCCTGAGTAAGATAGAAACTCCACAACGGAAAAACAAGTTCAAATTATTATGTAATAATTTGCATCGAACGTAAAAAATTGTACAAATAAAAATGGGTAAATGTTTCCACATGTGACAATTTTTCAACGTCAAAGCCTTCTGAAATGACAAAACCAGTTGCCCTGAAGATTATAGACAAAGTTTCAACTTTCAAAACTAGGACGCAGAAACTACGATGGTCATCAAAGAAATCCTGCTAATAAATTCTATCATATTCCATCTCATACACGCAGCATGCAACTCTCAATGAAATATTAGATGCTCCAACCGAGGAAGCAAGGGAACAAGAAAAACAAAGAATAGCTAAACCATGCATATAAAAGCAATAGAATCAATAATTTGATACAAGCGTCATCCACTCGATCTCAAATCAGAAATTTCCAATTCATGTAACCAATACAGTACCAAGTCATATTCACGATTATAAAGCTGTCACTCTACCAGATGTCGTTAAACAAGTACACATTCCCCAAGAAGATAAACACGTAACATTGTAAACATCTTATATAGGCTTGATCTTGAAGTGAAGTGAAATGAGAGAGAAGACAAAGCACTTCAAATCCTGCAATCAAACAGTAATTATAATAAGAAAAAATAAAAATCAAAGGCATCAGTTGAGATTAATCAAATCTGGTATTCAGCAAACGAATGGGCGGGTACAAATATTCACTAGGGCTCCGCCACATTAAAAATGATAAGTAGAACAACTTAATAACACAACATGGAGTACACACAAATTACTATCTCTAAAACATGATAAAAATGAAATACAGTCAAGAAAACACAAGAACAAAAAAATTTTTCAAATCAGTTAAATTGACATTAGAATCATGAAATTGAAATTCTCACATTAACAATATTGGTGATTTTTAGGTCCAAGTATATGGTATTGAATTATACAAGTTGCTAGGTCAGTTTTTTTCATTTTTTTAATCTTATAGACTATTTTACTAATTTTCATAGTCCTCCATCAAGGCTGGTATTTCTGTTTGCATTTTAAGCTGTTTTGCTTCTCAGTTCTCATTCAGTATTTAGCTTGATTTGATAATTGATACCCATGGCATAACTGTATGTACTAGGAACGTCTTAAAGTTGATGGACGTAACACTCCTGTTTAACTCCTTCATAAATTTCTGCTAAATAAGAGACTACAAAATTTCAAATAAAATATTAACAAATAGAACAATATCTTGACTTCGTAGAAAAAAAGGTACGATTTATCAAATACATTTTAAATATTACAACTTTAGCTTGACAATCTTGCTAATCCTTTAAAATCATACATCAGTAGTAGTAGTCCATATCTAAATTTTAACATTTTACAGATGGGACCCTAATGGTTGATCACAAGCTCCATATTCAATCCTAATATCTGCAGTGTAGATCGTGTACTTGAGATCTCAAACCACTTGGAGAGAGGAGGTGGGTTTGACATCTCAGCAAGAAACCAGCTTAAAGCCCATTTGAACTATAATGGTTTCAATACAGAAAATACTTGGCTGTTCATAATTCATAATTTTATATCTAGCATAGTTCATGTGTGTGTGTGTGTTCAATCTCTCTCTCACTACTTGGCTGTTCATAATTAATAATTTTATATCTAGCATAGTTCATATGTGTTCTCTCTCTCAATTCATAATTTTATATCTAGCATAGTTCATATGTGTGTTCAATCTCTCTCTCTACTTGGCCGTTCATAATTAATAATTTTATATAGCATAGTCATATGTTCTCTCTCTCTCTCTCTCTCTGTGTGTGTGTGTTTGTTCAACATCAACAAACAAATAGCTATGGAAGCAAGACTAAAGTAAAAAAGCTTATTCATGGAGGTTAATACAATCCTCACCAAATCAGACGAAGTATAACACTATAACAGCAACTCAGCAATTAGTACAAGGAAGGAAAAACTTGATTTTCAGATAAGAATTCAATAAGTAAACAAGACCATGTAAAGTATACCAATCATAACAAAGAAGCATTTTTTAAAAAAGCTTGTGTGCAAGGAGTGGAATACGTATAATCTCATATTTAGAGAGGGAAGAACTTCAATTCACGACCAAGTTCAAAGAGGGAATCAAATTTCAAAATTTCACTCATGATACAGGCATGTATGTTTATAGATTATTTATGCACCAAAATTTCCAATAAAAAATTAAATCAATAAGGGAAAAGTGCATACAACTAACCTAAACTATCCCTTTGGCAAATAGGCACCTTCAACTTTTAATTTATCCCAATTATCCCTTAAAATTTCATTTAGTATATAATAGGTCCTAATGTTAAGTGAGTGTTAACTTAATGACAGAAAAAAATCCTGACCATTAATCATAATTCATAACTAAATCTAAGCCATTGATTAATGTATTTTATTTATAAAATTATATTAACTTATTACTTAAATTTATTAAATTAAAAAAAACAGAAAAAAGTGGAACACAAACAAGAATGAAATATTGTCTTCAACTGGAACTAAAAAAGAATATTATTAAACTTCAATTTGTATTTTGCTCAATTTTTAAGCATTTTCAGACCTGTGATGGTCATTTCACATGGTAGAACACTGAATTCTGCATATACGAGTGATTCCATACTTACAGGAATGTGTCTTGTTTCAATCAACTGGTTAAGAAATGAGAGAAGTGGAGAAAGCATTGAAGAACATCAGGATATTTGTTTGCTAAAGAGAAACTATCAAAGGGACGTGTCTGTGGCTAACTGAGGTGGTTACTGAAAGACTTTGGTTGCTGACAAAGATGGAAAGAATGAGACTTGTGTGTTACTTTAACTATCACTATAACTACATACAATTCAAAAAGATGATATTTATTTACAATGTACAGCATTTTTTATACCATGAACCATGCCCAAATATAAAGTGGTTTAGATAGGATATCACTTGGGCAGCAATGGCAGTTCCAAGATATATGTGTGATTCACATATTAACTATCTTTGAATTTATAACAGAACAATTTCTCAACAGTGCCCAAAAGTGGCTTGTTATACACCTAAATGAAAACAGGGTGGGTGATTGAGTTAAATAAATATGCATTCTGATTGTATAAATGTCAACAAAATTTCCAAGTTTATCATGGCCAAGCTCTTTAACTTGCCATGTACAGCAGAACAAAATTTGACAATTGGAGTGCTTGAAATTCAATTCTAAAATGTTCTTGGAACAGATTTATTTATAAAAACCTTGACAGAGGAAATAAGTGGACCTTTAATGCCTTGCTTAGTTGTTGTAAACTTAGATCATGATTCTTTTGACTGGGGATTAATACAATTTTGGTCCTTTAGCTTTTCGAATTTGTTGAATCAAGGAAATGATGCTCCTTTTAAGAGGAATGAGGTACTAGCATAATGTTAATTACATCCTTTAAGTTTCTATATGTGATGAGACTGCTATATAAGTTGCTATAAATGTGATTTGATAGCAAAGCTGCAATATACCAAAGGTACACCATAATCAACATTAAACAATACTTTTATCAGAACAAAGCTGCAAACCTATTCTGATATGAACCATAATCAGATTAGATCAGCACCATATGTACCATTCCACTCCTATAATCGTTAGGCAGACCAATTGGATTAGACCAGAGCAGAACCAAGTATCATTTGTATTTAACCAAAATTGAAAAGAATACATGAACCAAATCAGAACCAAAACTGAATAAGAAAATCCTAAATGCACTGAACTAAAAGCAAGAACAGAACAACATATATGCATGATTTTCAATCACCCAACAATCCTTATTTATTTTTTAATTTTTGTGTCCTATCCTCTAGTTTTCTATGAAGACAATCATGTCATGTAACCAATACATGTCCCAGTCATTTTTTTCGGTTTTAATTTAACCCCAAGTTAATGGAAGAATCTATTGGAACTGTATGTAGAGTTTACAGACTAACTAGGACAAATTGAAAATTGAAAATACCAATTTGCAAAAGGCATGTTAGGGACTATAATTGTATTTGTATTTCTCTACTGTGTGTATTTCCCTGTTGTGTATTTTGTACAGTTAGCATTCTTTGTACAGTTTAACTGTACCTAACTGAATCTGTTATAGTTAGTTTGGACAGCTCAGCTTTAGAGCTTGTATAAATTCTTCATTCCTATATTCATCATTCAATCAATGAAACTGAAACCAGTTCAGATCTCTCTCTCTCTCTCTCTGATTCTCTTTCCCTATTCCTAAATTCTATGAACCCTAATTTTTCAAACATGGTCATAAAGTTGAGGATTGTTATATTTGCCAATAAATACCCAAATTTAAAGAGAAGGTACTGGATCTCCTGCCTCAGGTGACCCATCTTTCTTCCTCTTGGTTCGTCTCTCTCAAAAGCTCACCTTCTCCTTCCCAATTCATCTTAGTTGCCAAACTTAGGGTGTGTGTGTTTAGGTGCTTTGGATGGTGTAATGAAAAGATGTAGATATTTTTGCTGTTATTTCTCCAATTCAAGCAAAGTGTACTGATGCACGGGCACCTGGTGGAATATTTGAGTTTTGGCAACTCAAGTCCTAAGCTATAAGATTTCTACTTTCTTCAGCTGACAACTAAGGGAGTTACCCTATATGCATTATTCTCTCCCACTCTCTTATTTTGTCTAATTATATTAACTCATAGTTCAGAATTTACAATTAGTCTCTTTAAATAAATCATTTTGTACGTTTAAAGGTAGGGATACTACAAAGGAGAGTGGCGTTTCACATACAAATGCAGACAACAAAAAAGAACAAAAGGAAATCTATCAACATCGTCAATCAATCAATTAGCTCACCTGAACAAGATAGTAAAAGATGCGAAGCCCTTCAGGATCTGCACTACTCTGAACATCCACGAGTGAACCAATCTTCGACGTTGTGAAAGAGATATGCTCATTCCCCATCACAATCTCAAGTTCCTGCCGCCCAACTCGGTCGGTTCAGGCCAGTTGTTATCATCTTCCTTCATGATCTGAAACAAATGACGCCAACTAATGAGAAAGCAGAACAAAGCAAATAAGAAAGCAAACACACAGCGAAGAATGGCAAAAAGAAAAAGGGGTGAGTTAGGGTTTTGCACCTCGCTTTCAGCAATGATACGACGGCACTCGCGAAGAACGGCAGGAGTGAGGTAAACCTCCTTGCGAATGATGGTGTCATTTTTGTAGTTGGAGTTGTTGGCATAACGGAGCTTGCCATCGGGTCTGAACTCAAACTCCAGAAACTCGTGCCCGAACTTCCCTTGTGTCCTACGTAGTATCTCAAGTAGAATTCCCCATTCTCCTCTTCGCTCCCCATTTCTCTATGTCGATTCCTTCAACAAAGCAGCGATTCTGTGACCCGAATATGAATATGAATATAACCCTATAGTGCGAATGAAACGGGTGGGAGATTTCGGTTAAATAAGCCCGGCCTATTTAAAATATCCACGGCCTAAGCTGAGGCTATTAATTGTGATAGCCTTTTTTAGGCCTAATTTGGCTTTTTAGAAGGTGGGCCTCGGTGCTATTCATGGTACGGGTTTTACCTGTTAAAACCCGTCACTAACTCGACACTAATTTTTTATTGGTTCAATTCTAGGACTCGAAACTCGTCCATAGACCCGAAGAGACTCGATGATGTGCGGGTCTAAGTAAGACCGGGTCCGAGTAGGATGAGACCGGATTGGCCCGATATATAAGCTAAATATAATCATGAAATGATCATATAACAATGTTCAAAAGAAAGTAATTCATACAATTAATAAATATATTGCATACAATAGAATACCTCTTAATGTATGCAATATTTTTACTTTTTTAAAGTTTGAGACATTACTGAATCAAGAATAACACTATATCACTATATAATTTTATGTATATAATGTATTTTTAAAGGTAAATAAAGGAAATTAGACTCAAAAACCTTATCTAAAATGAAAAAAAAAATAAGGTTAGGACTTTACATAATAGAAAATCATAAGTAATAAATATTATATTTGTATATGAATGACGGGTCGGGTAACCCGAAGGTGAACCCGAACCCGTCCTCAACCCGATGCTGGGTCAAAAATGAGACTCGATTTGGTTATATTCTTTCTTGTAGGACAGGAACAGACCCGGCCCGAGTAGGACGGGTTGGGACGGGTCAAAGGGACGGACCGGGTCTTGAACACCCCTACCTAGTCTGGCCTATTAGCCTATTTCTTTTTTTGGTCAAAACCTATTAGCCTATTTAAAAGCCTAAATATTAAAATGGCTTAAATAGCCCTATAGGCCTGAGTTTAAATAGGCCAATAGTTCTAAGTAGGCCTTTTTCATATTAAAGCCTTTAAATAAGCTCAAATAGGCCTCTGGCCTTAAATTACCAATTGGATTCAACAACAATACATTTCACACCTTAATCAAAGAAACACATCCAAAGAGGCCTCCTGCCTTAAATTACCGAATGAATCCAACAAGAATAAGTTTCACACCTTAATCTAAAACACAACCAAATAGACCTCCGACCTTAAATTACCAAATGAATCCAACAGAAATAGGTTTTACACAATCACACCTTAATCTAAGAAAGACAACCAAATAAGCATCCGGCCGTAAATTACCAAATGAGTCTAACATAGCAACTCAGCAAGCAGTGGTAATTTTACGCTAATCTAACAAACAACCAAATAGTTCCAAAGGCTTAAACTACCAAATAACAATAAAACTCTAATAATAATTTCAAAAGGACAACAAGAAAAAAATACAACAACAACATAACAGATATTTAATCATCAAATCTTCAAGGTGATATTTTCTTGTCCTTCATTCACTTGCAAAAATAAGAACACAATTAGTTTTTTATTATAAACAAAAACCAACCTCTAAGCTTCACAAATTTAATATATAACCAGGAGGCAAGTCCAAAAGTTAACCATCTAAGCTTCACCAAAATTTAATATATAACCAGGAGGCAAAAATCAAGCAAATGAGAGTGTTTCTTTAATTGTGTCCAGTGCTTTTTGTCAAATTCATTCCAGGACCAGAACATGGTCCCTCATCAGATTAAAACGTTGTTATTAATTTGAGGAAGGAGAGATTTTTGCTGTACAGTCAAGTAAATGGATGTGACAGATTAAAGTAAGGACATGCGTAACTAATTTGATAATCAAAAGTTATAAAAGACTAAAGTAAGGACATGCGTAACTTTCAAGGACTAACATAGGAGTTTAATACTTTAATCACTTAAAAATATTAGAATAAGATTTCAAACAATTTTGGTATACATAAACTTGTAGGGATAAACATATTGGAGTAGCATATTAAAAGGGATAAATATATTGGAGTAGCATATTAAGGGCCAAGTGGGAGTGTTTTTAGGATTTCAGTTAATGACCAAACTGTTCGCAGTTTTAGGATCAAAATGGCATGAATTAACATCGGAAGACCACTTTAATTTATGTATAAATGAAAGACCAACATACACTTAAATATTTAAAAGGCCAAAATGCAAATATAAATATCCAGTGGTGCACATTGGTAATTGATAGTGAAATTACAGATTTTATCATTACTTCTCAAAATAATATCCACAAACTTTCAACAGTCACAAATAAGGAGTGCATCAAATGAAAAGAAACAATGGGAAGTAGCAAAGGCAAACATTCTATGGCCACACTTTAAAAATAAAACTGCCATAACAGCCAGTTCAGCAAATATAGGACATGTAGAAACTGACAAAAAATTACATATCAACATGGCTTTAAGATCTTATGCTGGAAATAATAGAAGTTACAAATATTAAAATCACAGAACAAAGGATACCAAAAGGAAAAAGATTGCTTTTGTATTTACAAGATAAACTATCAAACTATCACAAAACAATTTCTATTCAAAAACAATAACAGCCATCACCAATAAGTGATCGGTTTCGGAAAGCCATTCTGTTTTTCTTTTCCCACTCACCTTTCTCTATAGCATTGTTACAGAGTTTGTTTTTCAAGCCTCTCACTGTTAATTCAATTCTACTGGCTTCGACCACTGATAGTTTTGTTTATAAATAGTAGTGATTGATTTATGATTGTAACGTTATTGTTTTATCAGTTTGGAAATAAATTAACGTGCATGTAATTTCTATTAAAGCGTATTATTGTTATTGATCTGAATAATCAATTTGAATGCTCCAAATTAATAGTAATTTATAACTAAAATTTATAAGCATTAAATGTAGACGTTTTTTTAAAACTTGAAACGTATACATAATCAGAATCAATTTGAAATCATAATCAGAATTTTATTTTTTGCCGTTATAAATTTATAACATAATAATTCTTTTATATATTATATAAGTTAGTCAGGTAACTAGAGGAGTATCTCTTAATCTTCCTTTTACACTCTAAATTATCTCTAAATAATTCTAAGCAATAGAAAGGTGTTGGGAGTGAAACTCTGTCTCTGTTTTGTGCAGGAAAAAAGACTAAATCAATGATAGCTGGGTTGTTGTATCCTGGAGGTGAACGCGTCAAGACCTATTGCACGGTTGGAGGAAGAACATCTCCCGTGGTGGCGTGAATCATCTTAAAAGAGCGAAAACGGGCATCATCCCACTATCATTGTCAATTTTATTTTTTATTGTAATTTCTTAATTTATCTTCTTTTGCTGTAATTTATTCTAACAATTTTAAGGTGATTCATATATTAAAAAGATGGAGAACATGGTGGAGCAGACACATAAGTTTCAAATGATTGCCCGTGAAGTGAAGTCTGAAGGTATTAAGATTGAAGATAACTTGCTCGTGACTGCCATTATTCATGTAGAAGAAAAAGAAGAAGCAAGTCAAAATGCTCTATGCACACAAAATGGAAGCAACAACTATGTTACTAAGATAAATTCCCTTGGCTCTCATAATAAATTTTCCATATGACAAAATATGAGTAATAGTGCTAAATTAAAGCCTGAGAAGAAATTTTTCAAGATAAAAAAGAATAATTTTTCTTATACAAAAGGGAATTTCACCCAAGAATATAACCATTCCTAAGAGTGGCCCAAATTCCAAATGAGGCATGTTTTGTATGTGGCAAGATTGGTCATGTTGCTAAATATTGTAGATTCCGGAAACGTGGGTCTGTTGTACAGGCCAATTCGACCGAAGAGCAATTTGTTGCTATGATAACTGAGATAAATGTTGTTGAGAACTCTAAGGGATGGTGGACAGACTCAGGTGCCACTAGGCATGTTTGCTATGACAAAGATTGGTTCAAAAATATACTCCATATGAAACTCCAAAAGAGATAATGCTTGGTTATTCTCATACTACCAAGATTTTGGGTGAAGGTGAGCTGTGTAACATCCTAAATTTTATTAAGTAAAATTAAATTAAATTAATAAAGTAGAAGAAATAATAATAAATAATAGTATTAATATTATTAGTAGTTCTATCCATAAAACTATTTCAATTTAAAGAGGATAAGGGGGTTGAGAATGGGCCCAAGCCCAATTAGGCATTTTAATAAGGAGGGGTTATCAGTTCACCCTAATCCTTATTTTTCAAATCGTCAGAGAGCGAAACGCTAAGGAGGGGAGAAACGACGTCTCAAGAGGAGGTTGCTGGAGAGTAATTATCAAGAACCAAGAAAGAGCCCTTCTTGTTGTTCGATCTTCACCTTCAAGGTACGGTGGGGTAGAAGGGCGTCATATTAAGTGGTATCAGAGCAGGTCAGTTCATCGGCCTTGAGTTATGAGTTTACTGTGCTTCTGTGGTGCTAAAGTGTTATGTGATTGAGTGAATTGTGCTGTTTGTTTTGATTGAATTATTTGTGTGACTTATTTACTTTTCTGTGAATCAGAAGAGTAATGGTTGGGGGTAGGAATGATCGAGCAATGGTCGAAGCCTTAATGGCTATGGCGCAGGTTGTTGGAAACCTGATAGCCGGATGGGTGTAGGATCTAGAATTGAACAAAACCAACCAATTAGAATCAATAAAAGGCACTTGAATTGCGAAAATAAGGTGCAGGGCAGCAGCTTATTTTGTGCAAGAAAATGATAGAAAATGAGAGAAAATGAAAGAAAAAGTGGAAGAGGAAGAAATAGAGGGACGCCACTGAAGCAGGAATCCACCCACAGCAGATAAGTCCAATGCCAGACGCCACTAATTCAGGAGAATTAGATAAGTCTCAGTATGGTTTGAGCAACAACCACCAAGCCTCACTCAACTCACCAAGGGAGGAGAAATTTGGGCATAATGCCTTTACTATATTCATAAGAGTCGTTAATACAAGGGGTGGTCTCCTATTTATGGAAAAGGAGTGGCTAGGTGGGAAGGAAAAATACAAGATGAGTGGAAACTATCCTAATGAGTTTTGAACCCATGACCTCCTACCCACTTAGCTAAGCTAACTCTTAGCCAATAAAGCCATCTAAAATAGCGCCCCTCATTAAGAGGAGGATTAGGGAAAAATTACAAATTAAACCAATACAAATAAATCCTAATTAATCTTCTAATTAATTGGAAATCTTCATGTTGACTTGGGTCAAGTGTCAAAGGTCAAAGGTTGACCATGGGAAGGTTGACCAAAAATAAGGTTGACCCATGCCTTGACTCAGCTCCAAGCATTCCAACAGGTCCAAGGTTGCTAGCTCACCAGCTCCCAGCTGTCGGCTCAGAAATCCACTGATAGGTATCATCATTCCCTCCCCCTTAGAAAGGATTTTACCTCAAATCTAGAAATTCAGAAAGAAGCCATGAGGAGAAAGAGAAGAAGGGGATGGATGACAAAAGTAGAGAGGTAGGTAGGAACGTCCCTTAGAAGATGGAGAGTCCCTGCTAGGTTCCTCAAGCTATGAACATCTCCCTTGAACCTTAGCCAACAAGAAGAAGACCCATTAGTATTATTCCTAAGCAATTTATCTTCAAATCTCATAGCAAAAGAACTTGGGAATCATAAAGACTTGCAATATAAAAACATAAGGGATGAACATGGGGTAAATAAGATAGGGGTAAGGAAACTCCCTTGTTGAAAGTCGGACCAACTCATCCCTCCCTACTTTAGCAGCTAAGAAATTGGATCCCGGTCAAATACCAATCGCCTAAAGCCATGCCATGTAGGTAGAACAACAAACTGCACACTAGGGAAGAATAAGAAACTTCCCTTGCACAAGTTTCTAGTACACTGCAACTCATTAAATCATCATAATATCCTAAAGTGTGTTCCCAAATGAAGTACATTTGAAGCTATGTGGCATGAATGTTTGAATATATTTTAAGATTCCACCATGCCCATAGAGTAAATCACATGCATGCCATGATTTATGTTTCAGATCGGAGTACAAGGCATACATACGCAAATGCTCTTACTCAAGTATATAGATGATGACACCTTATGCATATCAAGATTATCATATGATTGCATGTAAGGTGTATCAGAAAAAGAATCACATTGAGTAAGCATACTAGGAGACACATCAACATGCGATCTAGATGTCATACAATTATTGTTGCATGTGATATCCCTATCCCAATTGTCATCCTTTTCCTTTACTAGTTCAAGAGCATAATACACATATTTATATAAAACAATTATTTTATGACCAAAATGTGTATGCACATTATAGATACAACCAAAGGTACATGCATATTCAATCCAACTTTGTTATCTTGCAATCTAAATTGATCAAAGGAATTGACTAAGCATGCATCTCTAGTGAGTTTCATGGTACTCTTAAACTTGGTTGGTCTTTCTAAACATGCAATAGGTTTCAAAGCATCATCAACATTGTCTATTTCTTTCAAATATGCAATGCTTTGTGGCATATAATTGTACATAGAGTAAGGCATGTCATGCATAAAGAAAGGTAATTTAGGAAACTCCCTTTCAACAACTTGAGTTGTACTCTTTGCAAAAATAGGCGTATTTGTCATCAACCTATGCAAGTTTCCACTTGAAGAGTTAGCATTCAAGTATTCACAAGATGAACTTACATTTTCTATTTTCTCTTCTTGCACTCTAAATTCCTTTTCCTCATTTTTATTTTTATTTTTAAATTTTTCTTCTTCCTCCTTTTCTAATTGTTCCCATATTTCTTTAATTTTTCTTTCCCAATAACTTTTTCCATTTCTCTTCTTCTCCTTCTCCTTTCTTTTTCATAATCTTTTCTTCTAATTTCACTCTCATAATGTCTCCTAAGTTTTCTCTCTTCTCATACTTTCTAGTCTTCCTTTCTTCATCATATTTTCTAAACTTTCTTTCTTCCCCATACCTCCTCCTTTCATGGGTAGAATTAACATAACTCCTTTCCTTCTTTTTACTATCTTTAAAATGATATCTACTTATTTCTCTCCTTTCTTGCCTATTCCTTTCATCAATTTTATCATGAGAAAAGTGTCTTCTCACTTCTTTTTCTTTAATATACTTTTATCAATTTCTTCATGAGAAGAGTGTCTTCTCACTTCCTTTTCTCTCTAAATTCTCTCCTATCTTCATCTAGCTCCCTTCTCCACATTCTAAATGACATCTTAAATTGATTTTATTTGAAATCTTTTAAGGACCTCACCACTCACTAATGTTTACACTCAATGGAATGTAATCACTCGTGTATGTCACTCTTTTTAGGCTTTTTCTATAATGAGACTCTCTTACCTCTCTCTACTCGGTTGAAGGTTGGTTAGATCTTGCAAAGACCAACGTGAGACTAAGTCTTAACCCTTACCCAAATAGAAGTGCACTAATAAAAATTACCTACTAAAGGAAGATTAGAAAATCCTAAGACAAAACAAGGAATTGATATGACAAACAAGAAAAGTTGGTACTCAAACACGTTTATACACAAGACAGACAGCAAACAAGACAAGACGGAAGAAATTGCAAAAAGAATTGTTTTTGGTGATTTTTTGAAAAGAGTTGCCAAAATTGTCGTTTTTGAACAACAACAAATACAACTCAATTTACAGTATACAAAGAAATGAAAGAAAAATTACAGTAAACTGTCAACTGTATTGTTGGGATAACTCTTTGTTTTTATTTTTCTATTTTCTGAATTTTTTTGAATTTTTGACTCTTTTTGGTGTCTTTTGACTTTTTCTTCCTTGTTGTTGACTTTTGCACCCTTTTTTGCTTTTACACATTTTTTTTGTATTTTTTTGGCACGTACGTACTTTTTTTTTTCTTTTTTTTTTTTTTTTGTTTTTGTTTTTTTTTTTTAATTTTTTTTCTTGCCTTTTCTCTTTTTTTGTCTTTTCCCCCAACAGAAAATTACAGAATTTTGTACACAATGAAAAGAAAATAAACTGTAACTACTGTAATTTTTTTGAAAATTTCTGACAGTAAACTGGTCCAAGTGGTACTAGAAAAGCAAAAATGAATAAAGAAATCTAAAAACTGTGAAAACGTAATGGCAACCTGATTTCAAAAATGGCCAAAAAAATTGCTTAGCACTTCTTGTTGATTATACAAAACGGTACGGTCACAGAAACGCGCTTGGTTCAATTTTAAGATTGGAATTAAAATTTGAAGGAAAATCAACAATTAGAATTTGTTGATCTCTTCCAATACTATGAACCAAAAAAAAGCCTATAGTGAGCGTTTTGCACAATCAAACACAGAAAGTCCAAGGTAGAGATAGCAGTTAATCCAAATTTGAAATCAGAATGCCAAACAGACAGACAAACAGGAGTAGAAAATTTGAACAAAACAAAGCCAGAACAATGCACATAAATGGCAAAAAATAAGAGGAAAAATTGCGCAAAATAAATGGCACGAAATTAAAAAGGGGGAAACTGAAATTAAAAGGATGGGGAAGACAAAAATGTAAATGGCAGAAAGTAAATGGCATAAAATAGAAGGGGATGGCAGAAAGTAAAAGGATGGGGAGAGCAAATGTAAAGGGGATGGCGGAAATTAAAAGGTGGGAGGATAGAAATGTAAATGGCAGAATGTAAAGGGGAGAGCAAAATTAAAAGGATGGGAGAAGCGGAATTAAATGGCGGAAAATTAAAAGCGGAAAGTAAAGAGATGAATATGAGGGATGAACAAGTGATGGTGAATGGGAGAAATGTAGGTGAACGATCTTTGGAAAAATGAAGACAACAATGCCTCCTCTTACCACACTTCACCACAAACAAGCAGTTTATAGCAATTAATTGCAAGAATTACTCAAGAACAAGTATGAGCAATTAAGAGGCATTTCATCAAACACCTATGGGGTGGGAATTAGCGGCCCAAAAACCCCTCTAATTCAAGCAATTGCAAGCAAATCAAACAAGCTGATAGCAGCAGAAAGGCACCTCAGGCCCGGGAAACAGTCCAAGTCCAATTACAATTGAAACAAAGGGATGGAATTACACTAAAATGAATGAAAATTCTGCACCTAGGACAGCCAAGTGCAGCGCCCAAACAGCCCCAATTCAACTCCAAATTGCTCAATTCAACAAAGCTCGGATGACCAATTGATAACCGGATAAGTGTAGGATCTAGAATTGAGCAAAACCAACCAATTAGAATCAATAAAAGGCACTTGAATTGCGAAAATAAGGTGCAGGGCAGCAACTTATTTTGTGCAAGAAAATGATAGAAAATGAGAGAAAATGAAAGAAAAAGTGGAAGAGGAAGAAATGGAGGGACGCCACTGAAGCAGGAATCCACCCACAGCAGATAAGTCAATGCCAGACGCCACTAATTCAGGAGAATTAGATAAGTCTCAGTATGGTTTGAGCAACAACCACCAAGCCTCACTCAACTCACCAAGGGAGGAGAAATTTGGGCATAATGCCTTTACTATATTCATAAGAGTCGTTAATACAAGGGGTGGTCTCCTATTTATAGGAAAATGAGGTGGCTAGGTGGGAAGGAAAAATACAAGATGAGTGGAAACTATCCTAAATGAGTTTTGAACCCATGACCTCCTACCCACTTAGCTAAGCTAACTCTTAGCCAATAAAGCCATCTAAAATAGTGCCCCTCATTAAGAGGAGGATTAGGGAAAAATTACAAATTAAACCAAATACAAAAAATCCTAATTAATCTTCTAATTAATTGGAAATCTTCATGTTGACTTGGGTCAAGTGGTCAAAGGTCAAAGGTTGACCATGGGAAGGTTGACTCATGCCTTGACTCAGCTCCAAGCATTCCAACAGGTCCAAGCTTGCTAGCTTACCAGCTCCTAACTGTCAGCTCAGAAATCCACTGACAGGTGCCATCACAACCTAAACCAACATCACGAGATGGATGGGCTTGCACGGTTCTAGAGGAACCATCCACCTACTTTTTTCGTGGGGGTTATGACCCTGACGGTGCTGTTGATGGATATTCGAGATCGAGAAGATCTTTAGAGTGATGGACTGCCCAATGATACAAAAGGTGATGTTAGCCGCGTTCACGTTATCAGGGGATGTGGGATTCCGGTGGCAGAGCACTTATCAGAGGATGATCGTTGAGGGCACCACGTTGAGCTGAGATAACTTCAAGAGGGTGTTCCTAAGAAGTACTTTCCTCACGATGTCCATAACAGAAGCAAATCGAGTTTCTTGAGTTAAAGCAAGGGGATGCACCGTAGCAGACTACGTATCCAAGTTTAAGCGCTAGTACGATTCTGTCCTACTTATGAGAGAGCTGCTAATGAAGAGTCAAAGTGTGTAAGTTTCCCAGCGGTCTTCGTCCAGAGATCAAGCAAGTGTTCAACTACCAAGGGATGACACGTTTTCATGAGCTGGTGAACAAATGCAGAATTTATGATGAAGACAAAGGGCTAGAGCGCGCGTTACAAGAGTAGAGGGCTTTTGAGAAGTCAGAACAAGTTCCAATCAACTAACAAGGGCAAAACCGTATTCTCGTGCAACAGGAAGCTCCAAGTTGGATGGTGGCAGTGAGGGTACAATGCAGAAGAAGAGTTACGCTCTGACGGCTAGTCAAGCGTCCAAGGGTGGAGGCGTGGGTTCTACTGCTCCCATACTTGTTTCAGATGCAGAAAGGAGGGACATAAAGCAAACCAATGTGAAGATACAGAAATCACCCGTTACATCTGTAAAGAGAAATGATACATTTCCCGGATTGTCCCCAAAAAAGAAGCAAGGAACTGCAGCGGCAAGTGGAGGTGCTAGTGGAAGTGCCAGTAAACCTCAAAACTACTGGGAGGGTCTTTGCCTTGAGTGGTACGAAGCTGCTTAATCGAGATTGATCCAAGGTACTGGTTTCATTGTGGGTAATCCTTTAGTTGTTTTATTCGATTCTGGTGCGACTCACTCTTTCATATCACATGCTTGCGTCTAAGTTAAAATTGACTGTTTCTTGTTGCCTTTTGTATTGAGTGTGGAAACGCCAGCTAGTGGGTCAATTTCTACTTCTGATGTGGGCCTAAATTGTTCTATTCATGTTAGTGGTAGAGAATTCCTAGTTGATTTGATCTGTTTGCCTCTAAGTCAACTTGATATTATTCTTGGTATGGATGGTTATTTTCCAATCATGTCCTTTTAAATTGTGCTGATAAATCTGTGTTTTTGGTCACCCTATTGAGAGTAAGAATAAGGACCTTTGACTGCCAACCAAGTAAAGACGTCTCTGAGGGAAGATGGCCCAGGTTTATATGTTATTAGCTTCTTTGAAATCTAGGAGTAGTGCTATTGTTAGTGAGATACATGTAGTGTGAGTATCCTGAGTTGTTTCTGATAATGTGTCTAGTCTACCACCAGAGAGAGATAGAGTTTTCTATAGATTTAGTACGGATACGGGACCGATTTCAACTGCCCTTGATGTCACCCATAGAATTAGCAGAGCTTAAGAAACAATTAGAAGACTTGTTAGAGAAGAAGTTGTGAGGCCTAGTGTATCACCCTGGGGAGCGCCTGTGTTGTTAGTAAAGAAGAAGGACGGTAGCTTGAGGTTATGTACAATTACCGTCAGTTGAACAAGGTAACCATTAAGAATAATTATCCTTTGCCTAGGATAGATGATCTAATATCAGTTAGTAGGGGCGAGTGTGTTTAGCAAGATTGATCTTAGGTCGGGCTAATCAAATTAGAGTTAAGGAAGATGATATACGTAAGACTGCTTTTAGAACTAGGTATAGACATTATGAGTATCTGGTAATGTCTTTTGGTGTGACTAATGCTCCTGCAATTTTTATGGATTACATGGACAGGATTTTTCACCCTTACTTGGATAAATCGTAGTTGCCTTCATAGATGATATACTAATTTATTCCAAAATTAAGGAGGAGCATGAGGAACATTTAAAGGTAGTGCTTCAGATTCTTAAGGATAAACAACTATATGCTAAGATGTCTAAATGTGAGTTCTAGTTAGAAGAAGTGAGTTTCTTAGGTCATGTGATTTCTAAAGGGGGTTATAGGTGTTGATCCTTCTAAGGTAGCGGTCGTGCTTAAGTGGGAGGCTCCTAAGTCAGTGAGCGAGATTAGAAGTTTCCTTGGGTTGGCTGGGTACTATAGGAGATTCGTAGAGGGGTTTTCTAAGTTAGCTTTGCCTTTGATACAGTTAACTAGGAAGGGAGTTGCCTTTGTGTGGAATAGTAAGTGCGAGTCTAGCTTCCAAACCCTTAAGGAAAAGTTGACTAGTGCACCAGTGTAGTGTTGCCTGATCTTAGTAAATCCTTTGTAGTGTACTGTGATGCCTCTAAGATGGGTTTAGGTGGAGTGTTAATGCAAGGGGGTAAAGTAGTAGCATATGCTTCTAGGCAATTGAAAATCCATGAGAGAAACTACCCTACCCATGATCTTGAGTAGTGGCTGTAGTGTTGTGTTGAAAATGTGGAGGCATTACTTGTATGGTTCCAAATTGAGGTTTTTAGTGACCATAAGAGCCTTAGATATTTGTTTGATCAGAAGGAGTTGAACATGAGACAAAGGAGGGTGGTTAGAATTTCTAAAGGACTGTGATTTTGAGTTGAGTTACCATCCCGGTAAGGCTAATGTAGTGGCTGATGCTATAAGTAGGAAATCTATTCATGTTAGTTCCCTGATGATTAAGGAAATGGATCTTTTTGTAGATGCCTTGATTGCAGGGTTTTGATGATGCCAATAATAAGGAAGAAAAGAGGTAGGTTGACAAATGGCTAAGGAAAGAACTAATTCAAATCAAGTCAAGAAGATTAAGATCAAAGTCAAAGTCAAGTCAATACAAGAAGGTCTATTAGTTTAAGCTTAATTTAGTTAGATAAAAATGTCAAAAGAAATCTTATAATTTGCAAGGAACTTGGCACTAAAAAGAAAATAAATAAAATATTTTTATAAAGTAAAAATTAGTTCAAAAATTAAATTTCTTGAACTGGTAATCAATTACCAACATAGTGTAATCGATTACCAAGAGGTTTCAAAATTCAAATTAAAAATATTTGAACTGGTAATCGATTACCAGAGTGCAGGAAATTCAAATTTTGAATTCCAGGCACAACTGTTCGCAATTCTGAACTGTGTAATCGATTACCATATACCTGTAATCGATTACCAGAGTTTTTTTTTTTTTTGTTTTGAAAAATCTCGAAGAGACATGACTTCTAATCAAGGATTACAATGTTTCATCATCATCCTATATATATATGTCTCATTTTCGAAAATTAAATTGATTACTTATGTGAAATCCAAAAAGAGTGAATTTATTACAACAATTAATTGTGCCAAATACTTGCAAATCTTAAGAAGTTCTTATAGGTCTTTCAACTTGTGTTATCTACTCTAAAGGAGAGTTCATCTGTATAAAAGATTCAAATTATTATTGTGAGTTGAGAGAGGGCGCCTCTCTTGTTTTGTGGGGTGATTCTCAACACAAGGAAGGGTTCAAGGTGTTGGGGATTCATCATTTGTAAAGAGTTTTACAAATAGTGGAAATCTCAAGTGGGTTACTTGAGGATGGACGTAGGCAAGTGGTTGGCCGAACCAATATAACTGAGTTTGCACTTTCTTATCCCTTAACTCTTATTTAACTTTCACAATTATATATTCATCTTATTAAGAGTACGCATTCTTCTTTATCTTAATTAAAGCCTTTTTAAGTACACTAAGGGAAAGATATATTAGTAATCGAAAAGATTAGATAAAATCGAATAACTTAATTCACCCCCTCTTAAGATTAGTGAGGCCACTTGTCTAACAAGTGGTATCAGAGCTTGTATCTTGTATAAGGATTAGAAGCCTCAAGATTAACTATGGCCTCATCCAATTCCCTTTTGGTGAAGGAAACTCATTCAATAGACCCCCGATATTTAATGGAGAAGGATTTCATTATTGGAAATCTAGAATGCAAATCTTTATAGAGTCAATAGATCTAAACATTTGGGATGCTGTAGAAAATGGCCTTTTATTCCTTCAATGCAACTAGGGGAAGAAGTTAAGATAACAGCTAGGGATCAATGGAGTGGGGAGGATAAAAGGAAAGTTCAATATAACTAAAAATGCTAAAAACATAATCACGTCTGCATTAGGCATAGATGAATATTTTAGGGTCTCAAATTGTAAGAGTGCTAAAGAGATGTGGGATACATTGGAAGTAAACTCATGAGGGAACAAGTGATGTCAAAAGATCTAGAATAACAACCCTCACACATGAATATGAACTATTTAGAATGAATCAAAATGAGAGCATACAGGACATGCAAAAGAGATTCACTCATATAGTTAAATCTTGCATCATTAGGAAAAGTTTTCCAAATGAAGATTTAATTAACAAAGTTTTAAGATGTTTGAGTAGGCAATGGCAGCCAAAATGACCGCAATTGCAGAATCCAAAGATCTTACAACCATGTCTCTTCATTCACTATTTGGAAAGCTTCAAGAACACGAGTTGGAGTTGATGAGACTAAACCAAAATGAAGAGAATGATAGAAGAAAAGTATCGCTCTCAAAGCTTCATCATCAATTGTCCATGAAGAAGAAGATATCATTGAAGATGAGGACTTGGATGATGATGAAGAATTCAGTCTATTTGTCAGAAGAAGACCTACACTCAACACAAAAAGAACAAGAAGAGAAGAAGACCTACACCTAACACAAAGAAGATGAGAAGATCCCAATCAACCAAATGCTTTGAATGCAACCAGTCAGGGCATCTTAGACTAGACTGTCCAATTTATAAGAGAGAACGGAAAAATCAAACAAGAAGACATTCAAAGATAAGAAAGCAAAGAAAGCCTACATCACATGGGATGATAATGACATAAGCTCCAGTGACTCAGAGAATGAAACAGTCAACTTAGGACTTATGGCCAGAGACTACGACAGTGAAGAAGAGGTAACATCTTCTAACAATAATACTTCCATCTCATTTGATGAATTACAAGAAACCTTTAATGATTTACATAAGGAATCATTTAAGTTAGCAAAACTAGTTTCATCTTACAAGAAAACCACTACAAAACTTGAGAAAGAAATTTCTAAATTAAATGAAGAACTAGACAATCTAAGAAATAAACTTAAATTAGTAAATTCTAAAAATGAAAATTTGTGTTCTATCATTAATTTAGAAATAGTAAAGAAACTCATCCATGCACATCATGCCTAAAACATAAAGAAGAAATTAAAAAGTTAAACACTGCACTTGCAAAATTCACCTTTGGTAAGAATAATTTAGATGTTATTTTAGGAAATCAAATGTGTGTATTTGACAAAGCAGGATTAGGATATAATCCTCAAACTCAACAAAAGAATTATAGAAATTTTTTGTAATTGCTCAATCCACCAGTTCTCCATTCTTAACATGCTTCTATTGTGGAAAAAGGGTCATAGTGCATCAAATTGTTATTTTAGAAAGAATTCTACAAATCTTAAAAATATGATGTGGATCCCAAAAGGATCTTTGATTAACACTAACTCTAAGGACCCAAAGAAAGTTTGGGAACCTAAATTAAACAATTCTGTGACTTGTAGGATTCCATGAAACAAACTTGGTACATCGACAGTGGATGCTCCAAGCACATGACAGGGGATATCTCAAAGCTTATGGACATCACTCCAAAGAATAGTGGACATGTTACTGTTGGGATTCAATTTTTGATTATTTCGAATTCCACAAGTGACAAGGTATGATGCCATTTCGAATTTACAGAAGAGGTAAAATCACCTCATTTCGAATTTTGATAATAAGTCTGTTAAACTTAGAAAAATTTTTGAACAGAAGTCAAGGCAAAAAGACTTTAGGAATTCGAAAATAAGACAAGTATAAATTCGAGAAATAATACATTGCAGGTATTTCGAAAGGCAAGTGATTGTTCTTCTATTCATGATCCAAATTCGGATTACATCAGTTCGAATACATTGGAAATATATTAGAAAGGAACTATCCTAAGTGTTTAATACATTAGAAAGGAAATTATCCTAAATTTCAATGAGTCCTTGACTCATGTCTTCCACACCTCTTCCTCTTCTTCTTCCCCCACAAGCTTTGATAGAGCCAAAGCAAAGGTGAATATGTTTTCCAATTTGTTGAATAACCTTCGACTTGGGGAAGAAATCAAGGTCGGCATGGGAAAACAATAATAGATTCATTTATTATATAAATGAACCTATATTTGGCTATCACGTACAATCCAAAAGCAAAATTTTAAAGGAAAAGTTTAAAAAGCCAATGGCTTTGGCCATTACGTCAATCCTATCAAAAATGAAATCATTCCAGATTGGATTGAACATAATAGCCAAAGGAATTAACTTCTTCATATTCTTTGAAGTGTTTCTTTGAAGAATTTAGAAGAAAAGAGAAGAGAATGAAGAATTGTGAAAAGAATATGCAAAAGACTCTTATTTATAGGAGTGAAAAGAGGCAAGTGCCATTCATAACACCATTTTAACGTCCAATGAGAAGAATTCTCATAATGAAGTTAAGTGGACGGTGGCCGGTGGTCTTTATGATCTTTGGAATGGTCAAATGAAGTTTGACATGTGGCACAGGGAAGAGTGTAGTCAAATATCGAAAAGAGAAAACTTATTGAGTTCAGATGTCAAGAAAAGACTAAGTCTTAATGTTAAGGATTTTCTCGAATCTATGAGGTCAAAGTTCCAAAAAGAGATTTCAAGAAAACAGAAAGAAGATTTCGAGAAAACAGAAAGAAGATTTGAGAAATCAGAAGGCAAGAATTCGAGTAACAGGAACAAAGAATTCGAAGACAAGATATCTAAAGACTTAGAAGATTTCTGAAGAAATCGAAAGGAAGATTAAAAGTCAGAAGATAGTTATTGAAGATCAGAAACGGTTTTCTGGTTGGCAGAAGACGTGGCAAGCATGCACGCTGCCAGCACATAGGGCTAGATGATGTGTCATATATACATTAGTTAGCCGTTAGGATTAGGAAACTATAAATAGGTGAACTCTTAATGTAATAAGGTGGTCAATCACTTATACTCAAACTCTCTGAAACACCTTACACGTCCAAACTTAAAGCGACAAACAGGTTACAAGGAGAAGGAAGTATGTGATGAACCCATCCAATTTCTTTCAATGCAACTGTTCTTATAATTCATTTTTCTTTTCTTTATTTTACATTCCGTAATTTACATTCTGCAATTTTTATTTGCATTGCTTTTTCTTGAACTTTCAGTGATTGTTGTGAAAGTTGATTTCTGAAAATATAGTCTAGAAAACTTGATAAAATTCTGAATCAAGTAGTTCTAATTCTTTCTGAAAGATAAGTTTTGATTAAATTCTGAATCAAAACCTTTGAAAATTTTTATTTTGGATCTCTGAAACATAACAATTGACTTGGTGAAATTCTGTACCAATCAACATTTTTCCAGAAAATTGAACTTTTGGAAGCCTTTTACAAATCTGAAGCACCATAATCCTACTTTTTTCAAAGAGTCCCGTAAGAGGATCTGATTCTAATCCCCAGATTGTTCTTAGAATCAAAGTGATAAATTCAATTTTCGAATTTGTATTTTATCACCACAAACAAATTGGCACGCCCGTGGGACAAAATTGCCAAAAAGTAGTGTGTGTTATAATTTTCTGAAAAAATATGTTCTTGCATGCGCTTGAGAAGTGGAAGAACAATTTCTGTTCAAATGACTAATAATTCAAGACAAAATGCAAATGGAAACAACAATAGGGATAATACTAATGTTACGAATTCTGAGAATTCAGCACCCCAAAGAAATGAGTCTGTAAACAACAATGAGAATGGGGCAAATAATAGTGTTAACAGAGAACCATCAACAACTACTACAACTACTACTATGCCAAACAACCTGTAGTAAGTCAAATTGGTTCTACTATCCCTATACTCAATTTTGTTTCTATGTCTCAAAATGGACAACCAGTTTGGGTTGCCATATGGATTCGTCCCAAATTCTGGGACGGCTCCTCTAACTATGTCAACAGTAGGTCCTACAGTTACTCGTGGACCCATTTTTAATCCCTTGGTGGGAAGTTCTTCATCTATTATAAATTCTACGTTGCAAACTCTAAGGCAACAAATGGATGAAAGCAACCATGAAATGGTGAATATTTGACAAGGCAGATGGCCACAGTGTTTGATCCACTAGTACAAACAACAAATACTAATTATAATTTGTTGGCTAGGCAAATGGAGAGGATTGCGGATGTGTTTGGAGCACCCACAGATCCTATAGTAAGACAAGTGGCTAATATGAATCCCCCTGTGAATCAAAGATATCAAAATAATCAAATACAAATCTTGTTAATCCTGTCGAAAATAGGGAAGAAAATGCTCCTAGAGTTATCCTCAATAGAAATCAGAATGCTGATGAAATTCTCGAAAGGATAAGAGCAAATAACTTAGGGGGGCAACAAAATGTTGTTGGAATTGTCGAACAAGTCCTAAACAGACATGAGTTTATGTAGGATTTGCGAACCATCCTTATGTAGTGTCTCCTTTTACCCAGATGGTATTGCAAACTGAATTGCCAAGGGGATGGAAAGTTCCCAAATTTACCAAATTTTCTGGAGAAGTAGGAGAATCTACTGTCGAACACATTGCTCGATATCAAATCGAAGCAGGTGATTTGGCAAATAATGAAGAACTGAAAATGAAATATTTTCCTAGTTCTTTAACCAAGAATGTTTTACTTGGTTTACAACTCTTTCCCCAAATTTATTCATTCATGGAATCAATTAGAAATAAGTTTTCATGAACAATTCTTTAGAGGGGAAACAAAAGTTACTCTATGGATTTAGTGATTAAAAGATCTTCAAATGAATCCATAGATGATTATTTGAATAGATCCAGGCAAAAAAGCAAGGTGTTTTACCCAAATTCCTGAATATGAGTTAGTCCAAATGGCTGCTGGAGGATTGGATTGTTCAATTCGAAAGAAATTGATTAACAACAACTTAGAGATATGGCCCAATTGGCTGATAAGGTTGGCAAATTGAACATCTTAAGAAAGAAAAAGAGATTTCGAAAACCTGAAAAGACTTTTCGAAAAGATAAAATGGCATATTTGGAAGTATCTGATGATAGTGATTTCGAATATGACATAGAGGATAATGATGTTCATGTGGCAGAACTTAAGCCCGGACCTCCTTATGTTTGTCAATCTTTGAAACCCAGTGGAAATACTAATAATGATACTAAAGATAGATTTCCTAAGAAAAATTATGGTTTCGATATTTCGAAAGCAGATCAAATTTTCGATTTATTGGTAAAAGACAAACAAATAATCTAAGTGATGACCATAAAATTCCTTCTCAAGAATAAGAAGAGGTCGAAAGTATTGTAAGTATCATCATACTTATGGACATTGGACTAATAGTTGTGTTCGTTTCAGGGATATTATCCAAGAAGCTATCAAACAAGGTAGATTGAAATTCGAAGAAAAGATTCCAATGGCCATGAAGATTGACTCTGACCCACTCCAGGTGAACGCGAATTACGCTGAACCTGTAAGTGTGAACATGGTCGAAGTGGAGGATTCCAATTCTGTGGGACAGGCCACAGAGATGGCTCTTGATGGAGATCAGGAATTACATGATGTTTACCCAAAAGGGGGTGAATCCTTGTTGGAATTTCTGAATTGTAAAAAGGCAGAAGATGCCTCAATTGAACTTTGTCCAAGGTGTCATGTTGTATTCGATAGATCTGCAGCCAAGGCTTTTCGTGGATCAGAAAAGACACACTATCAGCAAGTGGCTGCCCAGCATCAGCGAAAAAAATAAGTAGAAGCCTCATCCTTCTTATGGGGGTTGGATTTCGAAGTCTGAATCCATTTCTGGAGGAAAGGCACACTGTTAATATGAATAGGTTCATAAGGGAAAACAGCCATGAATCCAAAAGTTCATGAAGACAGGAAGCCTCGAACTTTTGTACCATCATCATCAACTTCCCCGAATCAATGGGTTCGTCCTGGCTACATGAAATATCAGAATAATTTCCAAGGTTTTCACCAGAAACCTTATTATGGAAATAGGCCTCAAATGACGAAGACCCAGTGGAGAAGGGCACAAAGAATGAGAAAAGTGCCTTCGAGAAACAATAAGAAGAACATGATTGTTGAACAAAAAATCAACAACCTAAGCCTGTGCAAGCAAAAAATGCTCAAGTAATTCAAGTCCAAGCAAATTCTAATCACCCATCTTATGCTCAAGTGGTGAAAAAGAAGCCTTCATTCCAAGTCATTGGTGGTTTTGATGAGAATGAGGATGACTTATAACAGAAAATTTCGAAACTGGGTTTGCAGATGGTCTGGATGACATCTGTGCAGTTGTTTCTGTATTACCTGCTGAGTATGCTGAGGAACTTGAAAAAGGCTTAGAAGATGAGGACTTTGAGGAAGATGATGTAGGCGAGATCCAATATGTTATACTTACATTGGCAAACAAATTTGCCAGAATACTTCTTCAGTATTCGAAAAACCAACTGAGGAAATGCAGATGCACATGAAGCCTTTGTTTATCAGGGCTTTAGTTATTAAGTATATTGGAAAGGTACTCGTAGATTCTGGAGCGGCAGTGAATCTGATGCCGAAATTTATGATGAAGAAATTAATGAAGACCAAGTTTGATCTGATGCCCCATCTGATGATTATTACAGATTTTAGTGGCAAGACTTCGAAATCAGAAGTGTGTTATGCTTAGAGTTAACAGTGGGAACCATCATGAGACCCACTATGTTTGTTGTGGTTGATTCGAAGGCAAACTATAATCTGTTACTTGGAAGGGAATGGATCCATGGGGTAGGTGTTGTTCCATCTTCAATGTATCAGAGCTTTGTATGTGGACCAAAGAAGGTGTACCCATTTACGTTGATGGGGACAAGAATTATTTTAAAGTCGAAGAGGATGCTGTGGATGTGAGGAGTACAGAAAAGAAGGTTATGAAAACTAGACCATATGAAGTAATTGATAAGTATATGTTGGTGCCTACCAAGGTACCTTATTCATTGAGATTGAATCCTGATTGTGGTTTTATGTTACAATGTGATGTCGGCCCTTTCGAGGCCGTAGAAATAGCTGAATGGTCAGACCCAGAATAGATTCGAGTTTTGGGCTCGAATTTCGGCCTATATGGCCAAAAAAGGGTAGAAATGGCTCTCGAAGCCGAATTTAATCAAAATAAACAGGATAAAAAAACGGCCCCCAAGGCCGAATGGCAAAGGAAGGATGGTTATTGAGGAGATAATAGAAGAAAATTTCTGAAAAAGATAAAAATTCTACTGATAAATATTCTAGAAGGAATATCTTGAGGAAATGGTCAAAAAGGTCGAGACATATGTTCAAGAAACACAAGGGTTTGAGTTCGAGAAACTAGATTGCATTTATGATGACTCCCCTTTAGGTTTTGAAGGATTTTTGTCTCAAGGCATTAAGAAAATGGAAGCTCAGGATCCTTTAGAGGAAGTAAATTTGGGAAATAATAATGAAAAAGACCATTTTATAAGTCAGAATCTTGAAGGAAATTTCAAAGAGAAAATTATTGATTTGTTGAAAGAATATAAATATGTTTTGCTTGGGATTATCACGAAATGCCTGGTTTGAGCCGAGAACTGGTAGAGCATAGACTTCCAACCTTTCCAGAAAGCGACCAGTAAAACAGGCTCCAAGAAGATTTGCTCCAGAAATAGTTTCAAAAATCAAAGAAGAAATAGAGCGTCTTCTAAAGGCTAAGTTCATTCGAACTGCCAGGTATGTTAACTGGATTTCTAATATTGTGTGTTATCAAGAAAAATGGATCTTTAAGGGTATGTATTGATTTTCGAGATCTTAATAATGCAACCCCTAAAGATGAATACCCAATGCCGGTTGCCGATATGTTAATAGATTCGGCAGCAGGAAATGAACTTTTAAGTATGTTAGATGGGTATTCAGGTTATAATCAAATCTTTATTGCTGAAGAGGATATTTCGAAAGCTTTTCGATGTCCTGGGGCAATAGGCACTTATGAATGGGTTATGATGCCCTTTGGCTTAAAGAATGCTGGTGCCACTTATCAAAGAGCCATGAATTCGATCTTTCATGATTTAATAGGAAAATTTATGCAAGTCTATATAGATGATGTTGTGGTTAAGTCTGAATCAAAAGACTTACATTTAGATCATTTGAGACAAGCTTTCGAGAAAATGAGAAAGCATGGTTTAAAAATGAATCCTATTAAATGTGCTTTTGGTGTATCTGCAGGAAATTTCTTAGGGTTTCTTGTACACAAGAAAGGTGTTGAGATTGATAAAAACAAAGCTAAAGCTATTCTCGAAGCATCTCCACCTACTACCAAGAAGCAATTGCAATCTTTTCTTGGAAAAGTGAATTTCCTTCGAAGGTTCATCTCGAATCTATCAGGAAAGACTAGGGTGTTTTCCCCATTATTGAAATTGAAGAAAGAAGAAAACTTCAAATGGAGGATGAACATCAAAGAGTCTTCGAGGAAATCAAGAAATATTTGACAACTCCTATTATGACTCCTCCTTTGCCAGGAAACCTTTGAAGTTATATATTTCTGCTTCAGAAGCCACAATTGGAAGTATGTTGGCTCAAGAGGACGAAAATGGCGTGGAAAGAGCTGTTTATTATTTAGTAGAGTCCTTAATGATGCAGAAACTAGATACTGTGCTATAGAAAAATTATGTTTATGTTTGTACTTTTCTTGTACTAAACTTAAGTATTATGTCAAACCTCATGATGTATTTGTAATTTCACACTTTGATATAATAAACATGTTATTAAAGCCTATATTGCACAGTAGAGTTGGAAAATGGGCATTGGCATTAACTGAGTTTTCGTAAAATTTGTCCCTTGAAATCTATGAAAGACAAGTGGTTGCAGATTTCTTAGTTGATCATCCCCCAATTCCAATTGAAGAATCAACATATGTAGGCTTGGAGCCTTGGAAACTATATTTTGATGGATCCAAACATAAGAATGGATCAGGGATTGGAATTCTACTAGTTTCACCCAAAGGATTCCCAACTCGAATGATGTTTGAAATAAAACATCCTTGTTCGAATAATGCAGTAGAGTATGAAGCTTTATTGCTGGTCTCGAAATTCTTTTTTCTCTAAATTCGAGAAATGTTCATATTCGAGGAGATTCACATTAGTTATCAAACAGGTAACTAAGGAATATAAATGTTTAGATCCAAAATTGGCTAAGTATTTGGTTCAAGCCAATAAACTTTGGAAATGTTTGATGAAGTAAAAATTGAACATATTCCCAGAGGTCAAAATTTCGAAGCCAATGAATTGGCTCAAATAGCTTCAGGATATAGAATTTCAATTGGAATCTCAGAAAAATCAGTGATATTCAGAGAAGGTTTCCAATGAAGGAATTTGATATCCATAATATAAATTTTATAGATCAGAATGATTGGAGAAGTGAAATTGTGAATCTTATCCAAAATCCTTCCTTGGTAAATAAAAGACACTTGAAATATAAAATTCTGAACTACTGTGTTTTAGGTGAAGAGCTTTATAAGAAAGCTATTGATGGGAATTTACTTCGATGTTTAGGAGAAACTGAAGCATACTTGGCTTTAGTTGAAGTCCATGAAGGAGCTTGTGGCGCTCACCAAGCAGGAAAGAAAATGGAATGGATTTTGAAAAGAAAATTATTCTTTTGGCCTTCAATGGCCAAAGATTGTCACAATTTCGCAAAATCTTGTGAAGAATGTCAAAAGCATGGAAATGTACAACAAGTTCCAGCAAGTGAATTGCATTCAATAATAAAGCCTTGGCCTTTCAGAGGATGGGCTTTAGATTAATTGGAATGATACATCAGCTTCTTCGAGAAATCACAGGTTTATTTTAGTTGGAGTTGATTATTTTACCAAGTGGGTAGAAGCAATTCCTCTAAGAGAAGTTACTCAAGAAGATATCATTCGTTTCATAGAAGAAAATATTATATTTCGATTTGGCTTACCAGAAACCATTACAACAGATCAAGGAACAATGTTTACTGGAAGAAAAATGGTTAGGTTTGCTGAATCAAAAGGAATAAAATTACTTTCTTCTACACCTTATTATGCACAAGCCAATGGTCAAGTTGAAGCAGTTAATAAAACTATTATTGCTTTGATTAAAATATTGGGCAACGTCCCAGAAATTGACGAGACTTTAAATCAAATTCTTTGGGCTTATAGAAATTCTCCAAGAGAGGCTACTCGAACTACCCCTTACAATTGGTATATGGTCATGATGCTATATTACCAGTTGAGTAAATTACAATCAATAAGGGTTCAAAACAGTTTGAGTTACCTTCTCAAGATTATTGGAATGATGTTTGATGAATTAAATCAACTTGATGAAAAGGTTGGTTGCTCTTGAAAATATAATAGACAGAAAGAGCAAATTACTCGTTGTTATAATAGAAAGGTTAAGAAAAAAGTTCAGGTTGGTGATTATGTTTGGAAGTTAATTCTGCCAATTGATAAAAAGTCTAAGAAGTTTGGTAAATGGTCACCTAATTGGGAGGGACCTTTCGAAATTGAAAAGTATTTTCCAGTAATGCGTATTCAATTCGAGAGTTAGTTGGTGATTTGCACATAATGTCAATCAATGGAAAATATTTGAAAGAATATAACCAAACTTGCAAGAAATCAAAATTGTGCATAAAGGAAAATAAATTGTTCAAGGGACAATAAATTCGAGCCCATGCTCGAAATAAAAGTTAAAAAAAAACCATGAAATAGGCTAAAAGGAGCTTCGCTCTTTAACTTAGCGAAATTGTGCATGAGGTCTTCATAATATATCTTGAGACTTTGGTTGTTCCTTTCCAGATTTTCGATATCTTTGGAAACTCGAACATCATCTTGGAAATACCTCGAACGGAGTTCAGAATATCCACTCGAGTAGACCTCTGCTTCGAAAGTTGATTTCGAGCTCACTCTTAGCCTTTTTGGTTTGTTCAAGCACTTCTTGATACTGTTTGACAAGGCCTTCTAGCCTTAAATTTTATTCTCTAATTCTTCAATCTTCGAAGAATTCTGCTGAATAGACTGTTCATATTTATTCACTTTGACCTTGCTATCATGCATCTTATCAACCAATTCAGCTTGTTCATTTTTCTGTGTGACCAATTTAGATGTAGTCTGCTCGATTTGGTCAATAGTCCCAATGCTACTTTGATAGAGTTCAGCAAAGCTCTTTATCCATTTTTGTTGGGGCTCAAAAAATGAGAATTCTTCCTGTCAAAGTAGATGATAGCTCTCAACTTCTTCTCTGTAAAGACGATCCTTCGGGATTTCCTTCATCATGGGCTTCTCAAACCAACTTCTTAAAATTTTGAAGAGCTTTATCCGGGGAACCTTCCTCACTCAAAGGATTTTGAACTGTTGCTTCGGAGTGGGCAGATGACAAAGAGACTTCTCCCGAAAGCACTTCTAGGATCAAGAATGGATTCTCATCCAACCTTTGAGGCAGTCATCTAAGTCTTTGGCATTTATACAGGTGTTGACCTAGATGAATCCCTCGAAAAGCCTGGACCCTTTTCAGGAGTCCTGATTCAATTTGAGTGGTTTGAGTTTCCTTTAAGGCAGAATCCTTGGTCCCTCGAGAATCTGGATTTTGAGAAGCTGAAGGATCATATTTTCCTTCTACCACGGGAGTATTTTCAGTGGATGGATTTGAAGGGGATTGTACTTCTTCTTCTTCCTCTTTTTCTTCTTCCAGTTCCTTATTACCCTCTCTAATATGATCTAAAGATTTACCTTTCGGTAAAAAAATTTTCGAAGAGGTTGCTTGCAGTGGGCTTTCTATTGTTTTTTCTTCTTGTTGGCACCACTACAGCTTGGGAACTCGAAGAAATATTCACCTGAAAATAGCAAGAACCTAAGTAAGGTAACGGGAAAGAAGACAAGAAGTTGATATTTTTTTTTTGGAAAGAGAGTGGAAGGTTTACTTGTTCCACAACCCACTTGGGATTTGTTCTTATAGGCCTTAATCTTAAATCTTTGGCCAACTCTCTGATGTTTTACATAAAGAAAACAAATTCCAAAATCAGAATAAAAAAAGAGGATTTTCAAAGATAATTCGAAAGATGAGAGAAGTTGAAACTTCTCCAATGGTCTTTCCAGGAGGAATGACGAAAGAATTTTTTGCTTAGGAATTTTCTTTTTTTCTTCTCCTTCTTTGTAATTTTTTCTCTCAAAGGGATAATTTGTTTTTCAGGAGTGCTTTCCTGTAAAAGAAAAGAACAAGTTAAATTCTTTGAATTCTATTAAAATTTCGAAATGGACAAGAAAATTCGAAGATACCTTTGAGGGAGATTGTTCATCAGATTTTCCAGATTGACTCTTCTCTTGACCCTTTACTGTCTTCTTCTTGGAAGATTTAGAATCATCTGCTTTTTCCTTCTTACTCACAGAAGCAGATTGGCTTTTATCCGAAGGTTCGTCATTCTTTTCGACCTTATTGGATTTAGCCTTCTTTTGAGATTTAGAAGCAGTAGCCTGAAAAGAAATAAGAAAAAGAAGTTAGATTTTGAAATTGAGAATTTAAAATAAAGTCAGATTTCGAAATAAAACTTACAGGGGGTTTTTGAGAAGAAGGGGGTCTTCCTTTTCTTAGATTTCTTTTCTTCTTCACTTTTGTCACTTTCCCAGTCTTCTTCAGCATCCTTCGAGAGTTTGCATTCTTGAGCTGGAAAGAGAAGAAACTCATAAGTATAAAATTGGGATAAGTTAGAAAAGGAAAAGAAATGTTTCTATTATTACCTTGAACCATGAAGTTTTTAGAAACTATTCTCACATGTTCTATATCCACATGGGTATAAAAGGGTAATTGTCCAAAGTGTATTTGGTTAAAGTGACTCTTTTAGGAAGAGGTTTGAGATGATTAAAAGAAGATCAATAGGTACAGGTCTAGTCCATTCAGGACCATATAAGCTTTTTTCCAAACCAAATTTTGTTGTTGGTAAAGGAGGAAACTTTGGACAATATTTTTCGAAAATAGTTTTGCCTTTGGGATTAACAAGTTTAAAATTCTGTTGATTCAAAGAAATTTTTTCTTTTAAACAAAAGCTGCTTCAGAAATAGTTCTATGAATCTTATTGGGAATATAGAACACATGAAAATATTTCTCGAAAGCTTCAATTTCTTTGATATGCGTACCTTTAGGCTTCCTGCCAGATTTCTGCGAAGGAGCAACATCTCGTTGGTTAGTCTTGAGAGGCAAGTGCTTCATCTACTTGAATACTAGAGTAATATATGGACCACCACTCTTCAAAAGACAAAGTACTGTAGTATGAAAGCTCGAAGGAGACTGGTCAAGAGACAAAGGTTTGTGCACCTTTGCAAGTTGTAATTTTTCAAAGCCCTTTTCTCCATCGACTAAGTCTTCTATTAAAATTTGGTCCTCTGAAGTATAGAATGGTGTAGGACGAAATTGACTGAGACCAAATTGACGGGCTACCAATTGCGGTTGGTAGTGAAAGACTCGAAAATCTTTTAGTTGGAAACCACAATATAAAAGATCAGGAGTTAAAAATTGTTTCCAGATTTCGAGACTTTCAGACTGAGCACCTAGAGTATCACATGGGAATTTTCGAGTAAACCACTCAGGTCCTCGAGTTCGAGATGAGAAAGGTGCAAGATTAGGAGAATGTTTCTTTATGTTCAGAAAAGAAGAGATGTAAGACTTGAAATGTTCTTGACGGTTCTTTTTAGAGGAAGGAGTGAGGTAAGACAACCTATAACCTTCAGCAGAAGTAGGAAGATTGGAATATGAAGGTCAGAACTTTCGAGTTTATTTTGGAAAATGGCATTTAGCCAAAACTGAAGAAACCAGAAAGGACCACAGAGATTTCGAACAGGGTCTTTTAATTTGATAGTACCAATAGCTTCAGAGAGCATGTCATAGACATGAGCTAAAAACACCTATTCAGATCAATTTTGATCCCTTTGGCTAACATTGAGCCATGGGAAGGAAAGATTTAGGAATTTGGTTTGATCTGGAACAGAAACAAAAGCAGAAAACCAATAAAGAAGGAATGCAACATGTTCTTTTTCAGAGACTTTGCCAGATTTGGTATTGTTCTGAATGAAATGAGAATAGGTCAGTTTATCGAAATTTGGTTCAATTAGTGGTTCGGGAACTTTCAGAAAAGGAAGAATCAATTGGCCTTCAGGTCGAAGGCCAGTGATGGCAGCAACATCAAAAGAGTTGGTGTTGTCATGCCATAGGTAAATGAAAAGAATTGGTAGATCTTTCCCAGAAAAGGAGAGAAGAAAGATCATGCAGGATCGAAACTAAGGTCAAATTTACTTAGTTGAATAAGATCGAAAATACCAAGTTGCTTCCATAGAGTCCCCATGGTATTTTCGACCCTGTTTAACCACATGACATAAGAATCCTTTCGAGCAGGAGGAGTTACTCGAAAGACATCACTAACATTTTCGAGATGGTCCGTTCGAATTAAAGAACGAAAAATTCTAATCTTTTCCTTTTTTATACTTGGAAAAATCATTGTATTGGTCAAGAGAATAGGAGAAGTGAACGGACCCAAGAAAGCAAAGTTTTTTCTTCCTAATGGAATAAGGAATGAGTACCTGGGAATTCCAGATAGCTATTTCTCTTCAATATTTCAGGCTCGGGAACATAGACCTGATCATCCCTAGCAAGAAATCCCCTTTAACAATGGAAGGGAGGAACTGAACAGAGCCTTCAGTAGCCATAATGGAGCTGTGAAGTCTTGAGAGAGAAAACAGAGAGAATGCTACGGTGCAAATAAGCTGAAAACACATCAAGAAAGGTAAATCAGATATTTGAATGTTAATCGGTGAAAATCAAGATTAAAACATCAAAAAACTGATTTTAAAGCATAAAGATTATACCTTGAAGATGAAGAAAAAAGCGCCGTTGAAGAGAGAGAATAGCAAGAGTTTTTTGGAGGTTGAAGATGAAAAGTAGGAACTGAAAAGTTTTCACTTGGTATTTATATAAGAAAGAAAAGACATGATTACAAAGGGTTTAAAAAGTAATCATGATTACACATTTCTTGGAACGTAAGTTAATAGCCCAAAAACGTGGGAAAGTCAGTTAGCTTTCAAAAAGTAAATGAATATTAATTTAATTGGAAAATGAAAAGGTTTTTTATTGAAATAGTATTAAGTTTTCCTTTTAAATTTTGAATAATTGTATTTGGAATACCAAAGGTTTTGTTCCAAAAATATCTCTTTCTGCAAAAGCAGATTATTACTTGAAAGAAACTATTTTTGGGGGGGCATCTGTGGGATTCGATTTTGATTATTTCGAATTCCCACAAGTGACAAGGTATGATGCCATTTCGAATTTACAGAAGAGGTAAAATCACCGCATTTCGAATTTTGATAATAAGTATGTTAAACTTGTTGAGTCTCAAAAATATCATAGAGAAATATGATGTTTAAGACAACTCAATTCCCAAGTTTTAATGCTTAACAAATTTGAGTTAAAATATTTATCATAGATACATATATGCTTTAATGATTTATCTATGATTTCAGCAAGAGTCACTATGAGCCTACATAAAAGACTAAGTGTTGAAGCTGTCTGAAGAAGCAGAACTCGTCTGAAGAGTTGAAGCTGTCTGAAGTAGCTCAACCCGTCTGAAGTATCAGTTGTCTGAAGTCTCACTTATGACGTGGCACTCTCTGCTGAAGCTTGTGAAGACTTTTCTGAACCTCTGCTGCACGTACCTTTTCAAACACGTTTATGGCAAGGACACAGAGACCTTTCCTGGTGATTTTGAATTTCATACACCACTGAGGAAATCTCTGCAACGCAGCCTCTGCAACAACATTTGTAGCAGCCTTAATGCAAGAGAAACCTTGTATCGTGTCAGAAATATCAGAGCTCTCAGAAGTGTCTCACAACGGATTAAATAGCATTTAATGCTATCTCTAAACGGTGGTATTTCAACGGATTAAAGTTTGGGTATAAATACCCCTCTATAAAGACCATCAAAGCACGAAGTAGAAGTGAAAAAAGAGAAATCAATATACAAGAAAGCCAAGAGAAACATCACGCTGCAAGTTTTTACTCCGTAAAAACTCTCTGATAGAATTCTTTGTACACATTTGTATATCCTGAGCATACCTCATTTTATTGTACATTGTATTGGTTTGAGCTTCAAACTTGGATAGTTTAAAAGCTTAAACCCCTTTCTTTGTAAACCTTGGTAGAGCCTGAAGAGGCTTGACAGAAAAGAATACTTGTGGTAGAGCCTGAAGAGGCTTGACAGAAAAGAATACTTGTGGTAGAGCCTGAAGAGGCTTGACAGAAAAGAATACTTGTGGTAGAGCCTGAAGAGGCTTGACAGAAAAGAATACTGTTGTGTCTGGAGAGACTGTACTCGTGTGTCTGGAGAGACTGTACTCGTTGTGTCTGGAGAGACTGTACTCGTTGTGTCTGGAGAGACTGTACTCGTTGTGTCTGGAGAGACTGTACTCGTTGTGTCTGGAGAGACTGTACTCAATTCAAGCTTGTAATCTGAATATTCATATAGTGGAAATCCAGTGGTTGTTTGCCATTGGGACTGGACGTAGCTCACAGTGGTAGTGAGTGAACCAGGATAAATTCTTGGCTAAGTTTTCTTACCCTTATCTCTTGTCAATTCTTTTTATACTAATCAAGGGGTTAGAGTAATTAATCTGATATGTTATAAAGGCATAAAACATTTTTTAAATCAGTATTTTTTACCGTCTGAAAACTTCAGACAGTCCTTTAAGAGCCTGTCTGAAATCGTGTTTTTAACACCTGTTTGCGAAAAGCTTTCAAAAATATTCAGAAACACTATTCAACCCCCCTTCTAGTGTTTCCCTGTGTTCCTACAGTTGGTACCAGAGCTCTACTCAGGGTTGAAGCACCTAACAAGTGACTGAGGACTGAAAGATCCAAATGGAAGCTTCTAACAGCAACAGGCAATACATCACAGAAGGAGCCTCTATCACAAGACCCCCAGCATTCAATGGAGTGGATTACCACTACTGGAGAGATCGTATGAAGTTGTTCATTGAGAGCAACAACATTGATGTTTGGGAGGTGGTCACTGATGGAGACTATGTGCCTATGCAAAATGGCTGCCTATACCTAAGACTGAATGGACCCTGGAGCAGAAGACTAGAGTCCAGATGAATGCTAAAGCCAAACTCTATCTGATATGTTCCTTGAATAAATCAGAATATGAGAAGGTCCATGGATGCACTTCTGCCAAGGAGATTTGGGATACTCTTGCAGCAGCCCATGAAGGGACTGAAACTGTCAAGCAATCCAAAATCAGCATGCTTATACATCAGTATGAGATGTTTAAGATGGAAGAAACTGAAACTATTGACCAAATGTTTGGGAGGTTTCAGACCATAACCAATGGACTCAGGTCCTTAGGAAGAACCTATGAATCTGGAGACAACAACAGAAAGATTCTAAGAGTCTACCTAAGTCCTGGAGACCCAAAGTCACTGCCATTCAAGAGGCAAGAGATTTGAACTCTCTAAGAATGGAAGAACTGTTGGGATCTCTCAAAGTCCATGAACTTGAGCTTGGAGAAGATGACAACAAGAAGAAGTCTCTGGCTCTAAACTCCAAGTCAAACAGTCTAGGCATGGCAGCATGAAGGCTATGCAAGCTGAGGACTTCAGAAGCAGATGAAGATTCTGAAGACAGCTCAGAAGATGAAGATGATCTTGCTCTTTTAAGCAGAAAGATCAAGAGAATGTTGCAGAACAGAGGAAAGTTCAGAAAGAACCAACCGTCATCATCCAAATCAGGTAAGACAGGTAAAGAGTCTAACCTGATAAAATTTCTTGCTTTGAA
This sequence comes from Sesbania bispinosa, assembly GCA_026901365.1. Classification (NCBI taxonomy): domain Eukaryota; kingdom Viridiplantae; phylum Streptophyta; class Magnoliopsida; order Fabales; family Fabaceae; genus Sesbania; species Sesbania bispinosa. Next base: position 489,330 of record QLOH01000673.1, on the reverse strand, counting down.
TGTAAGCAACCAGGACACATAATGGCTGATTGTCCAAGACTGAAGAAAAACAACTTCAAGAAGAAGTTTTCAAAAAGAAGAAAAGTCTCATGGCAACATGGGAAGATCTTGATGAATCAACCTCAGAAGAAGAAGAAGATACTTCAGAAAGGCAAATCTGTGTCTCATGGCTAGTCTACCATCCTCAGACAGCTCTGAAGCTGAGGTATTTCCTCTTACTCTACAAGAAATGTATGATGATCTGGTGGAAAGTTCTCAAGAACTTTTCCAAGAGTATAAGAATCTATCCAAAGCCCACACAGAAATGTGTAACAAATATGAGGCACTTGAGATAGAACATATTATGCTCAAAGAAAAGGTTCTTGAGACTAAAAACTGCAGTTCACAAGCTGTGTCTGAAGAAAATAAGAAACTTCAGAAGCAGGTTGTGGAACTGACAAAAGATCTGGCCAAATTTGTCAAAGGAACTAAAAATCTGAATATAATGCTTGGAAATCAAAGGCATTCCCTTGACAAAACTGGACTAGGCTTTTGTGATCATAACTTGTCTGAACCCCTACTGTCTTAAATTTTTCTAAAAAGAAGGTTACTGGGTGTTCTCACTGTGGTAAGCCTGGACACAATATGGCTCAGTGCAAACACAAGAAAGACAAGGCCCAAAGCTAACAAGAAAGGACCCAAAAGAATATGGGTACCTAAAAACTTAATTATTCCTGTTGCAGATGTGTTTAACAGGACAAAGGAGACCCCACAAATGGTACCTGGACAGTGGGTGCTCGCGACACATGACAGGAGAAAGGTCTTTGTTCCAAAACCTTAGACCTAGAGCTGGTGGAATGGTCACCTTTGGTGGAAATCAGCAAGGGAAGATCATTGGAATAGGGACTGTAGGTATATCTCCTTCATCCCTTATTAAAAATGTACTTCTAGTGGAGGGACTACAACATAACTTACTGAGCATAAGTCAATTATGTGACAGTGGTTATGTGGTATTTTACTAAGGAAGGATGCATAGTCAAAGACTCCTCTAAGCAAATCCTCTTTACTGCTAAGAGACACAACAATGTGTACAAAATTGATCTAGAGGATCTAGCAAGTCAAAATGTAAAGTGTTTCATTTCTGTTGAAGATGAAAAACAGATTTGGCATCAAAGACTTGGGCATGCCAGCTTGAGATTAATCTCAAGATTAGCAAAACACAATCTTGTTAAAGGATTGCCCAAGCTTTCATACAAATCTGACATTTTATGTGAAAGCTGTCTGAAAGGGAAACAAACAAGACACTCTTTTAAGAGTAAAGATGTTGTTTCAACTAGCAGACCACTAGAACTTTTACACATTGACTTGTTTGGTCCTATTAGAACAGAAAGTCTTAGTGGTAAGAAATATGGCTTGGTCATTGTTGATGACTATTCTAGATTTACTTGGGTGTTATTCCTAAGAAGCAAGGATGAGACTTTTAGGAATTTCACATATTCTGCAAGAAGGTACAGAATGAGAAAGGATTCTGTATTTCTGTTATCAGAAGTGATCATGGTGGAGAGTTTGAGAATGCAAACTTTCAAATGTTCTGTGATGAGAATGGGATCTCACACAATTTCTCTGTGGCTAGAACACCTCAACAGAATGGGGTTGTTGAGAGAAAGAACAGAAGTTTGCAAGAGATGGCAAGGACCATGCTCAACTCATGCAGCTTACCAAGATCCTTCTGGGCAGAAGCTGTTAGCACACATGTTACCTTCAAAACAGAATATTGGTAAGACCAATTCTGAAAAAGACTGCCTATGAACTGTGGAAAGGAAGAAAACCCAACATATCATACTTCCACACCTTTGGATGTGAATGTTTTATACTCAACACCAAGGATGATCTTGGAAAATTTGATGCAAAGTCTGATAAAGGATTTTTCATTGGATATTCTGAAACATCTAAAGCCTATAGAGTGTATAACTCTAGAACTTTAACTGTTGAAGAAACTATTCATGTTAAATTCAATGATAACAAAGAGACTGATAGGGAACTATCAGATCTAGAGGATGACTTTGCAGGAATGGAGCTGAATGACCACAGCTCGAAGGATGAGCAGCTGTCTGAAGTACCTACTGTTACTAAACCTCTTCAGACAAATGTTGAGTCTCAAACAGAACAAACAGATGTGATACTTCCTCAGAAACCTGATTGGAAATACAAATCACATCATCCTAAGAGCAAATCATTGGCAGCACTTCAGAAGGAGTTAAGACAAGATCAAAATTCAAGATTCTGAATTCTCTTGCTCTCCTATCTGAAATAGAGCCAAGAACATTGATGAAGCTCTGCATGATGAAGGGTGGATCCTAGCCATGCAAGAAGAGCTGAATCAGTTTGCTAGGAGTGATGTCTGGACCCTTGTTCCTAAACCCCATGGGAAAACTATTATTGGAACCAAATGGGTGTTCAGAAACAAGCTGTCTGAAGAAGGCAAGGTAGTCAGAAACAAGGCAAGATTAGTTGCTCAAGGATACAACCAGCAAGAAGGTATTGATTTCACTGAAACCTTTGCCCCAGTGGCCAGGTTAGAAGCAATTAGAATTCTTTTATCTTATGCTGTAAATAATGGCATCAAGCTATATCAAATGGATGTTAAAAGTGCCTTCCTCAATGGTCTCATTGAAGAAGAAGTCTTTGTTAGACAACCCCCTGGTTTTGAAGATATTGCTTTTCCTGAACATGTTTTCAAACTCAAAAAGGCTCTCTATGGTCTGAAACAAGCCCCAAGAGCTTGGTATGACAGATTGAGCAGTTTTCTAATCTCAAATGGTTTTGAAAGAGGAAAAGTGGATACAACTCTTTTTAGAAAACAGTCTAACAAAGATCTTATACTTGTTCAGATATATGTTGATGACATTATCTTTGGTTCAACTAACTCTTCATTATGCAAGGAGTTTTCAGAGTTAATGCAATCAGAATTTGAAATGAGTTTAATGGGTGAACTAAAATTTTTCTTAGGACTTCAGATTAAGCAAGATTCTGACTGTATATGGATCCATCAAGAAAAATATACAAAGGAAATGCTTAAGAAGTTTAACTTATGATTGCAAACCCATGCAACTCCAATGCATCCCTCTGCATCTTTAAATAAAGATGAGAAGGAAGAACCAGTGAATCAAACTTTGTATAGAGGAATGATTGGATCATTACTATATCTAACAGCAAGCAGACCTGACATAATGTTCAGTGTATGTCTGTGTGCTAGATTTCAATCTGATCCAAGGAGTACTCACTACAAAGCTGTAAAAAGAATTTTCAGATATCTTAAAGGTACTACTAATCTTGGTCTGTGCTATAAGAAAAGTAAGGATTGCAGGTTAATAGGTTACTGTGATGCTGATTTTGCTGGAGACAGAATTGAAAGAAAAAGCACTAGTGGTGGATGTCATTTCTTTGGAGAAAATATGATTAGCTGGTCAAGCAAAAGGCAAAGCACAATTGCCTTATCAACAGCTGAAGCAGAATATATCTCAGCAGCCAGTTGTTGCTCACAACTGTTATGGGTGAAGTATCAGTTAGAAGATTTTAACATTACTATATCTGCTATACCTTTTGTGTGATAATACAAGTGCTATAATTTGTCTAAAAATCCCATTCAACATTCTAGGGCTAAACATATAGAAATAAAACATCATTTCATTAGAGACTATGTTCAGAAAGGTATTTTTGATATTCAGTTTATTGATACAGAGCATCAATGGGCTGATATATTCACAAAACCTCTGACTGAAGATAGATTTAAGTTCATTAGAAATAATCTGAACATACATGCATTTTGAATGTGTGTGATCTGATCTGTCAAAAATGATGTATCTGAAATTTCAGCCTGTCTGAAACAAGTAACTTGTCTGAAATTTTGGGTTGTCTGAAATTCATATGGGTTCTGAAATCTGTCACTTGTCTGAAGTAAACAAATGACGTGGCTTTATGAGACGGTTTAATTCCATTTATTTTGTCTCTTCCACTTCGCACGTTTCCTATGTCTGCGCACCCAGTACTGCCATCATTGCTTTATGGATCTATAAATACGGAAGCTAGTGGGTCACAGAACTTCACCGTTCACTATTCAGTAGTCATCTCTTGAGATCCTTCTTCTACAAGCAATTCTTTTCTCTCTAAGTTCTTCAGAAAACTCTCCAATGGCCCCTAAGAAATCTGCTGGAAGCAACATCGTGAAGACTAAGGGGTAGTTCTGGAGGATCTTCAATCTCTGGGAATGGACTTGTTTGCTGAGTTCGATGCAGCTGGGTGGACCGTATTTCAATCACAACTTGACACAGTGGCATGAGCAAAGTGTGCTGGATTTCTGGGCTACTGCCAGAGGAATACCCAATCCTCAGGGTATCTACACTAGCATCAAGGCCACAGTACGTGGTGTTCCTGTCTTCGTTGATGAAGATATCATTGCTCACATCTGTGAGGTCAGAACTGAAGGAGCTGTATTCACTCCTGGCTGGGAAGCAAGAAATGGAGGACAGAAGCAGTTCACAGAGTTTCTGTATGGCACCTCTGAACCAGTAAGCTTGGATGCAAAGCATATGTCAGACAAGGCTAGGGTTTTGCATGCCATCTTAGGGTGCTCTATAATCCCTAAAAAGAAGAAGAAACCATGTTTCTGAGTTGGAAAGATTTTGTCTGATTCACCTACTGCAGAAGAAGAAGGTGAACCTCCCCAACATCATAATGTACCACATGCAGAAGCGTCTCAGAGACTCTGCTGGGAGCTTCCCTCACAATACCATCATCACCAAAATCTTGCTGCATTTCAAAGTTCCCATTGAAAGGCTTTTTGATCGCCTTTCACAACCTGTGTTTGGTGAATCAAACCTCAAGAGCATGGGAGTGAAGCTGACTCCAAGACCTCCCTCTCCGTCCATGAAGGAGAGCCTTCTTCTTGAGAAAGCTGCAAGAAGGCAGACAACAATGGAGGTTCTTGAGAATGAACTCAGAGGAGACATAAGGAGGCATGAGTTCAAGCCATCAAAACCCTCTCCTCAAGCAAAATTGAAGAAGCTACCTGTAAGGAGTGCTGCTAAGGTAGCATCTGCATCTGTGCAGAGTCAGGTGTCTGAACCTGTTCAGAAGGCATCACAAAGGCCATCTGAAATTGTGGGTCAGTTGTCTGAACCTGTACAGACTCCACAGCCTTCTTCTGAAATGGAAGGACAGGCTCAAGAGGCAGAGAAACTGATGTAGTATAGCTGAGCCATTGGCTGCATGCCCATCTGATCCTGAACTCATTCAGGTGGCAGCATTGGCTACTGCTGGAGCAGGAGGAGCTGGAGAAGAAAGCAGAACAAGAAAAGACTGATAGAGCTATTGCTATTGCTTCACAATTGGCCTATGCTGAAGATGATAGGCAAGCAACCATAGCTGAGGGAGCAAAGAAAAGGAAGAGGTCAAGTGCACCTCAGAGAAGGAGAACCAAAGGCAAGCTACTTCAGACTGCACCTGAACCTAGGGTGACTAGAAGTATTGCCTCTCAGCTGACAGCAGAAGATGAAGCTGAGAAGTATCAAAATTTTGTTAAAGCTCAACAATACTTTAAAAGGAAAAGGGAAGAAAAACAAGCACAAAGGGAGAAGGAAGAAGCAAAGGCAAAAGAATCTGAGGTAACCAAGCCTCCCTACAAGAGAATTAAGGTGAGATTTGATAATGTAACTCCTTCACCACCCTCCTCACCAGAAAAACAAACACCTCATCAACCCTCACAACCTTCACCACAACCTTCACCAAAACCCCTATCACCTATAAAACCAACCATCTTCAACCTCTATCACGACCATCACCACATCCACAAACAGAAAACCAACCCTCTGAACCTACCTTACCACAACCTTCAGAGAATCAACTCTCTGAGCCCACATTACCTTCCCACAAATCCATGACCTTGCTCTAAGACCACTCTTACCTTCATCACCTCCACCTCCTACACCGTCTCTGGAAGAAGAGCTCTCTGTTGAAGAAGAGCAAGTGCTTACTGATCCCTGCTCACTGCCTAGTTAGCCAGCCCTGTCTGAAGAGCTACAGTATTTCAGCATCACGCTGCTGTATCCTTGCATCCTGGCTTAATCAGGAAAACTGCTGCTGAAGTAAGGAATCAATACAGTGCTTCTTCAGGTGGATTAGACAAGATCAGGAGGGTGTCCCTCTGCACATATTTGGGCTCCCATCAATCCTTCTCAAATGATTCCCTGAGGCTGTCTAATGATGAATGGAGCTTTGTGCGGCAGCTGAACACTGAGTCTGAGCTGTTTCAGAGGGATCTGCTCAAGGGAGTTGGGCTGAGAGGCTACAGGCCCCCTAGAACTTGTTCAATCAGGCCAACCACCAAAATCTTGGTGAAACCTGATAGAATAGTTCCTAGGTAATCCCTTACTGGAAGAGAATTCCAAAGAAGCTAAAAGCTATTCAAAGAAACACTCACCTGTGCCTGAAGTGATGAGTCCATCAGAGTGGGACTCTTACCAGAATTCATCACAAATCTAGGAGGAGGCCTGGATCATCTACTTCAGATTGGTTGTGGTCCTCTTACTGGAAAATCAGAGAGATGTCGGATCTTCTTCTGGATCAACTGGTCCTGATGTTGATTCTGGTGTTGACTTGGAAAGTCAACAACTGTCAAATATCACTATATGAGAGATCATTTTCCTCCACCTGCTGACTCGTTCATGAAGATTGGGCTCTACTAAATCCTATTGGCACCTTCTTTTGCCCTGTGTTCAGCCCCTCTGACTACAACCTGCAGCCAGGATTTGGACTGCTTAGATTTGTTTGCCCCTACTCCAGCTCATCTTCTATGAATCTGAGCAAGACTTGGGCTAAGGAAAATCTGAAGTGAAGTCCAAAGTGCAGAAACTTGCAAAAGAAGTGTGCTGATCAAGAGCAGAAGACTAGCATCTGATTGCTCAACAAGAACAGATTCTTCAAGAACAGCAGCTTATCAGATCTGGTCAGCAAGACTTGAAACCTCAGTGGAAGCTGCAATAAACAAGGCCAAGGACGACTTGATTTCCTTTCTCACTAAGGCCTTGCTGAAGAACAAGATTAGACTGTTCATTTTAGCCATTGTCTTTTGTTTATTCTCATGCTTATGACAAGTGTCTGATTGTTTGTTTCTTTATCTGAACATTCCCATATATACAATCAGTGGCTTTTTATGAGTGCATTGTTAACATTATGCTATATGTTCTATGTGAATTTATTGCTCTGTTACTGTTTAGCTCTGATATTCCCTTTTGATTGATGACAAAAGGGGGAGTATTAAAATCTAACAAAATCTGAATCTGAAGTGATTACAGGACTCAGGGGAGTAAATAAGAACAGGACTCAGGGGAGTAAATAAGAAATTTATTTTGATCAAAATCAGTTTAAGAGATCACCATCTGAGGGGGCGAGCTATATATACTTTTATCTTTAAAACTCTTTCAGATTTATGTATTTTAAACAATTTGTCATCATTAAAAGGGGGAGAATGTTGAGTCTCAAAAATATCATAAGAGAAAATATGATGTTTAAGACAACTCAATTCCCAAGTTTTAATGCTTAACAAATTTGAGTTAAAATATTTATCATAGATACATATTGCTTTAATGATTTATCTATGATTTCAGCCAAGAGTCACTATGAGCCTACATAAAAAGACTAAGTGTTGAAGCTGTCTGAAGAAGCAGAACTCGTCTGAAGAGTTGAAGCTGTCTGAAGTAGCTCAACTCGTCTGAAGTATCAGTGCTGTCTGAAGTCTCACTTATGACGTGGCACTCTCTGCTGAAGCTTGTGAAGACTTTTCTGAACCTCTGCTGCACGTACCTTTTCAAACACGTTACGGCAAGGAACACAGAGACCTTTCCTGGTGATTTTGAATTTCATACACCACTGAGGAAATCTCTGCAACGCAGCCTCTGCAACAACATTTGTAGCAGCCTTAATGCAAGAGAAACCTTGTATCGTGTCAGAAATATCAGAGCTCTCAGAAGCATGTCTCACAACGGATTAAATAGCATTTAATGCTATCTCTAAACGGTGGTATTTCAACGGATTAAAGTTTGGGTATAAATACCCCTCTAAAGACCATCAACAAGAAGTAGAAGAAAAAAGAGAAATCAATATACAAGAAAGCCAAGAGAAACATCACGCTGCAAGTTTTTACTCCGTAAAAACTCTCTGATAGAATTCTTTGTACACATTTGTATATCCTGAGCATACCTCAGTTTTATTGTACATTGTATTGGTTTGAGCTTCAAACTTGATAGTTTAAAAGCTTAAACCCCTTTCTTTGTAACCTTGGTAGAGCCTGAAGAGGCTTGACAGAAAAGAATACTTGTGGTAGAGCCTGAAGAGGCTTGACAGAAAAGAATACTTGTGGTAGAGCCTGAAGAGGCTTGACAGAAAAGCCGGAGACTTGACAGAAAAGAATACTTGTTTGTGTCTGGAGAGACTGGTACTCGTGGTGTCTGGAGAGACTGTACTCGTTGTGTCTGGAGAGACTGTACTCGTTGTGTCTGGAGAGATTGTACTCATTGTGTCTGTAGAGACTGTACTCGTTGTGTCTGAGAGACTGTACTCGTTGTGTCTGGAGAGACTGTACTTGTTGGTGTCTGGAGAGACTGTACTCATTGTGTCTGGAGAGACTGTACTCAAATTCGAGCTTGTAATCTGAATATTCATATAGTGGAAATCCAGTGGTTGTTTGCCATTGGGACTGGACGTAGCTCACAGTGGTAGTGAGTGAACCAGGATAAATTTCTTGGCTAAGTTTTCTTACCCTTATCTCTTGTCAATTCTTTTTATACTAATCAAGGGGTTAGAGTAATTAATCTGATATGTTATAAAGACATAAACATTGTTTTAAATCAGTATCTTTTATACCGTCTGAAAACTTCAGACAGTCCTTTAAGAGTCTGTCTGAAATCGTGTTTTTAACACCTGTTTGCGAAAAGCTTTCAAAAATATTCAGAAACACTATTCAACCCCCCTTCTAGTGTTTTCCTGTGTTTCTACAAAACTTAGAAAAGTTTTTGAACAGAAGTCAAGGCAAAAAGACTTTATGAATTCGAAAAGAAGACAAGTATAAATTCGAGAAATAATACATTGCAGGTATTTCGAAAGGCAAGTGATAGTTCTTCTATTCATGATCCAAATTCGGATTACATCAGTTCGAAATACATTGGAAATATATTAGAAAGGAAACTATCCTAAGTGTTTAATACATTAGAAAGGAAATTATCCTAAATTTCAATGAGTCCTTGACTCATGTCTTCCACACCTCTTCCTCTTCTTCTTCCCCCACAGGCTTTGATAGAGCCAAAGCAAAGGTGAATATGTTTTCCAATTTGTTGAATAACCTTCGACTTGGGAAGAAGAAATCAAGGTCGGCATGGGAAAACAATAATAGATTCATTTATTATATAAATGAACATATATTTGGCTATCACGTACCATCCAAAAGCAAAATTTTAAAGGAAAAGTTTTTTAAAAAGCCAATGGTTTTGGCCATTACGTCAATCCTATAAAAAATGAAATCATTCCAGATTGGATTGAACGTAATAGCCAAAGGAATTAACTTCTTCATATTTTTTGAAGTGTTTTCTTTGAAGAATTTAGAAGAAAAGAGCAAGAGAAGAGAGAATGAAGAATTGTGAAAAGAATATGCAAAAGGACTCTTATTTATAGGAGTGAAAAGAGGCAAGTGCCATTCATAACACCATTTTAACGTCCAATGAGAAGAATTCTAATAAGAAGTTACGTGGACGGTGGCCGGTGGTCTTTATGATCTTTGGAATGGTCAAATGAAGTTTGAATGTGGCACAGGGAAGAGTGTAGTAAAATATCGAAAAGAGAAAAACTTATTGAGTTCATATGTCAAGAAAAGACTAAGTCTTAAAGTAGGATTTTCTCGAATCTATGAGTTCAAAGTTCCAGAAAGAAGATTTCGAGAAATCAGAAAGAAGATTTCGAGAAATCAGAAGGCAAGAATCGAGTAACAGGAACAGAGAATTCGAAGACAAGATATCTGAAGACTTAGAAGATTTCTGAAGAAATCAAAAGAAGTTTAAAAGTCAGAAGACAGTTATTGAAGATCAGAAATGATTTCTGGTGGCAGAAGACGTGGCAAGCATGCCGCTGCCAGCACATAGGGCTAGATGATGTGTCATATATACATTAGTTAGCCGTTTAGGATTAGGAAACATAAATAGTGAACTCTTAATGTAATAAAGGTGGCAAATCACTTATATTCAAACGCTCTGAAACACCTTACAACGTCCAAACTTAAAGCGATAAACAGGTTACAAGGAGAAGGAAGTATGTGATGAACCTACCCAATTTCTTTCAATGCAACTGTTCTTATAATTCATTTTTTCTTTTCTTTATTTTACATTCCGTATTACATTCTGCAATTTTTATTTGCATTGCTTTTTCTTGAACTTTCAGTGATTCTGTGAAAGTTGATTTCTGAAAATATAGTCTAGAAAACTTGATAAAATTCTGAATCAAGTAGTTCTAATTCTTTCTGAAAGATAAGTTTTGATTAAATTCTGAATCAAAACCTTTGAAACTTTTTATTCTGGATCTCTGAAACATAACAATTGACTTGGTGAATTCTGTACCAATCAATCATTTTTCCAGAAAATTGAACTTTTGGAAGCCTTTTACAAATCTAAAGCACCATAAACCTACTTTTTTCAAAAGAGTCCGTAAGAGGATCTGATTCTAATCCCCAGATTGTTCTTAGAATCAAAGTGATAAATTCAATTTTCGAATTTGTATTTTATCAAAAGACTTAGTAATAGGTTTGCCTAAGATAAAATTTGAAAAAGACAAACTTTGTGATGCTTGCCAAAAGGAAAACAAGTAAAGTATCATTTAAAGCAAAGAACATAGTAACAACCTCTAGGCCATTACAACTAATACACATGGATCTTTTTGGACCTTTTAGAACTATGAGTTTTGGGGGGAAGTTATTATGCTCTAGTCTTAGTGGATGATTTCTCTAGATATACATGAACCTTATTTCTTGCAAATAAAAGTGATGCTTTTTAATACCTTTAGGAATTTGCAAAAATGATTCAAAATAAGAAAACATTAAATAGCATCCTTAGGAGTGACCATGGAGGGGAGTTTGAAAATAAAAACTTTGACTTGTTCTGTGATGAAAATGGAATAGAACATAATTTTTCTGCCCCTAAGACTCCTCAACAAAATGGAGTAGTTGAAAGGAAATAAATCACTAGAAGAATTAGCAAAAACTATGCTTAATGATTCTAATATTCCAAATATTTTTGGGCAGAAGCAGTTAGCACTACTTGTTACACTATGAATAGAGCACTAATTAGGCCAATTTTAAAGAAAACACCCTATGAACTATTCAATGGTAGAAAACCAAATATCTCTCATCTTCATATCTTTGGATGCAAATGTTTTATACTAAATAATGGAAAGATAACTTAGGAAAATTTGATGCTAAATCAGATGAGGGAATATTTCTTGGATACTCATTGAATAGTAAAACATATAGGGTATATAATAAAGAACTATTACAATAGAAGAATCAATACATGTAGCTTTTGATGAGTCTAGCACATTTTATCCAAGAAAAGAGATAATTGATGATATTATAGAAAATTTAGAAAATACTCACATAAATGAAGAAGTTCACAAGGATAAAGAAAAGGAAAACATAAAAGATTCTACAATAGAAGAAACCAAACAAACATGGATCTTCCAAGAGAGTGGAGAACTTTAAAAGATCATCCTCTTGATAACATCATAGGAGATATTTCAAAAGGGGTAAAAACTAGACCCTCTCTTAAAGACATATGCAATAATATGGCCTTTGTTTCTAAAATTGAAGTCAAAATATTGATGAAGCCTTAAAGGATGAACATTGGATTATGCTATGCAAGAAGAATTAAATCAATTTGAAAGAAATAATGTTTGGGATCTAGTTGAAAGACCAAGTGATCACCCAATTATAGGAACAAAATGGGTATTTAGAAACAAGTTAGATGAACATAGTATAGTTGTAAGAAACAAAGCCAGGTTAGTGGCCAAAGGATATAATCAAGAAGAAGGAATAGATTATGAAGAGACTTATGCACCTATAGCAAGACTAGAAGCTATTAGAATGTTGCTTGCATATGCTTCAATAATGGATTTCAAATTATATCAAATAGATGTCAAAAGTGCTTTTCTTATGGTTTTATTAAAGAAGAAGTGTACATAGAACAACCTCCAGGATTTGAAAATCTAGAATTGCCTAATCATGTTTTAATTAAAAAAGGCCCTATATGGATTGAAACAAACACCTAGGGCTTGGTATGAAAGGTTAAGCAAAATTTCTTTTAGAAAAAGGATTTACAAGAGGAAAGGTTGATACAACACTTTTTATTAAAAGAAAATGCATGACATCTTGTTAGTTCAAATATACGTTGATGATATTATTTTTGGGGCTACTAATGACAATTTGTGCAAGGAATTTTCTAATGACATGCAAAGTGAATTTGAAATATCTATGATGGGGGAATTAAATTTCTTCCTTGGACTGCAAATTAAACAAACCAAAAATGGTATATTCATCAACCAAAGCATATACTGCAAGGAACTACTCAAGAGATTGGAATGGAAAACGCTAAACAAATGACCACACCTATGAGTACTGCTTGCTACTAGGATAAGGATGAAGATGGGAAGTCCATAGATATAAAGCGATATCGAGGTATGATTGGATCCCTTCTCTATTTATCAGCAAGTAGACCAGATATCATGTTTAGTGTATGCTTGTGTGCTAGATATCAGTCAAACCCTAAAGAATCTCATTTAAGTGCTGTTAAAAGGATAATGAAATATTTATTAGGATCTGTTAACTTAGGATTATGGTATCCTAAAAACATGCCATTTAATCTAATAGGATATTCTGACTCAGATTTTGCGGGATGCAAAACTGATAGAAAAAGTACAAGTGGTACTTGTCACTTTATTGGATCTGCATTAGTGTCATGGCATAGCAAAAAGCAAATAGTGTTGCTTTATCCACTGCTGAAGCAGAATATATTGTTGCTGGCAGTTGTTGTGCCCAAATTCTTTGGATGAAACCAACAATTATCAGACTATGGTTTAAATAGATCATATTCCTATTCACTGTGACAATACAAGTGCCATAAATTTGTCTAACAAGTGGTAATGAATTTGACTATGTTTTGAAATTTTTTGGAAAACATTGGTCTTGTACAATCTTTGGAAAGTTTTGGAAATGATTTTACTTTGTTTTGAAAATTTTGAAAAACATTGATCTTGTTCAACTTTCTTAAAAGAAAGGATAAATTTTAATTCCCAAGTATTCAAAAAGACAAACACAAAGGGGGAGACTAAGGGAGTGAACGTTATTGACTTAGAAAATCTTGTTTTTCATTCTTCCCTTTAAAGATGGTTGTCATCATCAAAAGGGGAAGATTGTAGATGCCTTGATTGCAGGGTTTTGATGATGCCAATAATAAGGAAAGAAAAGAGGTAGATTGACAAATGGCTAAGGAAAGAACTAATTCAAGTCAAGTCAAGAAGATCAAGATCAAAGTCAAAGTCAAGTCAATACAAGAAGGTCTATTAGTTTAAGCTTAATTTAGTTAGATAAAAATGTCAAAAGAAATCTTATAATTTGCAAGGAACTGGCACTAAAAAGAAAATTGAATAAAATATTTTTATAAATAAAAATCAGTTCAAAAATTAAATTTCTTGAACTGGTAATCGATTACCAACATAGTGTAATTGATTACCAAGAGGTTTCAGAATTCAAATTTAAAAATATTTGAATTGGTAATCGATTACTAGAGTGCAGGAAATTCAAATTTTGAATTCCAGGCACAACTGTTCGCAATTTTGAACTGTGTAATCGATTACCATATACCTGTAATCGATTACCAAAGTATTTTTCTTTTTTAAATCTCGAAGAGACATGACTTCTAATCAAGGATTACAATGTTTCATCATCATCCTTTTATATATATATATATATGTCTCATTTTCGAAAATTAAATAGATTACTCATGTGAAATCCAAAAAGAGTGAATTTATTACAACAATTAATTGTGCCAAATACTTTCAAATCTTAAGAAGTTCTTATAGGTCTTTCAACTTGTGTTATCTACTCTAAAGGAGAGTTCATCTGTATTAAAAGATTCAAATTATTATTGTGAGTTGAAGAGAGGGTGCCTCTCTTGTTTTGTGGGTGATTCTCAACACAAGGAAAGGTTCCAAGGTGTTGGAAGATTCATCATTTGTAAAGAGTTTTACAAATAGTGGAAATCTCAAGTGGGTTACTTGAGGACTGGACGTAGGCAAGTGGTTGGCCAAACCAGTATAAACTGAGTTTGCACTTTCTTATCCCTTAATTCTTATTTAACTTTCACGATATATATTCATCTTATTAAGAGTACGCATTCTTCTTCATCTTAATTAAAGCCTTTTTAAGTACACTAAGGGCAAGATAAATTAGTAATCGAAAAGATTAGATAAAATCGAATAACTTAATTCACCCCCCTTCTTAAGATTAGTGAGGCCACTTGTCTAACACTTTTGTTTAGGGATTTGAGTTTAGCTTGTGAGGTGATTTCTGATAGTGTGAGGCTAGGGATGATTAAAGTAAGCAATGACTTGTTAATGGATGTTAGCAAAGCTCAATTGGAGGATCCGTGTTTGGTGCTTAGACGAGAGGCTATAGAAAGGGGCAATGGTGGAGAGTTTATTCTAGGTACCGATGGGGTAGTGAGGTTTGGAGACCGAGTGTGTGTGCCTCGTGAACCTACCATTAAACGCTTAGTGCTTGAAGAGGGGCATAGGAGTAAGCTTAGTTTTCACTCAGGATCGACTAAGATGTATCAAGGCTTGAAGAAAGTGTTTTGGTGGCCTAGGATGAAGAGAGATATAGAAGATTTTGTGAGTGCTTGTTTAGTATGCCAAAAGTCTAAGGTAGAACATCAAAAGCCTTCAGGATTGCTACAACCTTTGAGTATACCTGAGTGGAAGTGGGATACATCTCTATGAACTTTGTAGTTGCTTTGCCTAAGACTGTAAGGGGGTATGACTCTATTTGGGTTATTGTGGATAGGTTAACTAAGAGTGCGCATTTTCTTCCCATTAATATTAAGTACTCCTTAGAGAAACTAGCTCAGATTTACATCAGTGAGATTGTGAGGTTTCATGGCATACCATCTAGTATAGTTTCAGATAGAGATCCCAGGTTCACATCTAGATTTTGGGAGAGTTTGCAGCAGGCCTTGGGGACCCAACTTAGGCTTAGTTCAGCTTATCACCCTCAAACTGATGGTCAGACCGAGAGAAGCATTCAATCCTTAGAGGATTTGGTTAGAGCTTGCGTGTTAGACCAAGGGGGTAGTTGGGATAATTTCTTACCTTTGATATAGTTTACTTACAATAATAGTTTTCACTCTAGCATAGGTATGGCGTCTTATGAGGGCATTGTATGGTAGGAGGTGTAGAACACCCTTGTGTTGGTGTGAGCCGGGGAGAGAGCCTTACATTAGGACCATAGATAGTGCAACAAACCACTGATAAGGTTAGGATAATACATGAGAGGATGAGGACAGCTCAGCGTAGGCAGAAGAGCTATGCAGATAAGAGGAGGAAGGAATTGGAATTCAAAGAAGGGGACCATGTATTCCTGAAAGTCACTCCGTGGACTGGGGTTGGTAGGGCATTAAAGTCTAAAAAGCTACACCTCGATTCATTGGTCCTTACCAAATCCTCAAAAGAGTCGGCAATGTTGCCTATCAGATTGCTTTACCTCCACACTTGTCAAACCTTCATAATGTTTTCCATGTTTCTCAACTCCGGAAATACATTCATGATCCTTCGCATGTGATGAGTCGGATCATCTTGAGATTAAGGAAAACCTGACGGTTGGAAACCATGTCGGTGAGAGTTGAGGATCGGAGGGTGAAACAACTTCGAGGTAAAGAAATTCCTTTAGTTAAGGTAATATGGGGAGGACCTACACCCGAGAGTGCTATTTGGGAACTTGAAGAGAAGATGAAGGAGTCCTATCCAGAGTTATTCGCTTCAGGTAAAATTCGAGGACGAATTTTCTTTTAGGAGGAGAGACTTGTATCATCCTAAATTTTATTAAGTAAAATTAAATTAAATTAAATTAATAAAGTAGAAGAAATAAATAAATAAATAAATAAATAATAGTATTAATATTATTAGTAATTCTATCCATAAAGCTATTTCAAATTTAAAAGAGGATAAGGGGGTTGAGAATGGGCCCAAGCCCAATTAGGCATTTTAGTAAGGAGGGGTTATCAGTTCACCCTAATCTTTATTTTTCAAATCGTCAGAGAGCGAAACGCTAAGGAGGGGAGAAACGACGTCTCAAGAGGAGGTTGCTGGAGAGTAATCATCAAGAACCAAGAAAGAGCCCTTCTTGTTGTTCGATCTTCACCTTCAAGGTACGGTGGGGGTAGAAGGCTGTCACAAGGTGGAGCTTAATTTTACTTCTGGACGAATTCTGAAATTGACTAACGTGCTTTATACACCTCATATGAGAAAGAATCTTATGTCTTCTTTTCTTCTAAATAAGGTTGGTTTTAAGCAAGTTATAGAATATGATAATTATGTTATTTCCAAAAATGGGG
Source organism: Sesbania bispinosa (assembly GCA_026901365.1). Taxonomy (NCBI): domain Eukaryota; kingdom Viridiplantae; phylum Streptophyta; class Magnoliopsida; order Fabales; family Fabaceae; genus Sesbania; species Sesbania bispinosa. The sequence goes on along the minus strand of QLOH01000673.1, from coordinate 472,654 downwards.
TTTTGTGGGAAAAGGTTATGCATGTGATGGAATGTTTAAGTTAAATGTTGTGATTAAAGAAAATGCTTCAGTTTCTGTTTATATGCTTTCTTCTTTAAATTTTTGGCATGAACGTCTTTGTCATATAAATGATAAATATGTTTTGAGAATGAGTAATTTAGAACTTATTCCTAAACTTAATAAAAATTTTGAAAAATGTGAAATTTGTAGCAAAACTAAGAATACTAAAAAGTCTCATAAAAATGTAATAAGAAATTCTGAAATTTTAGATTTAATTCATTTTGATATTTGTGAGTTTGATGGAATTTTGACACGTGGTGGTAATAGATATTTTATTATGTTTATAGATGATTTTACGAAATTTACATATGTTTATTTGATGAAACATAAAAGTGAAGCTTTTGAAAAGTTTAAAATATATTTAAATGTGAGGTTGAAAATAATTTTGGAAGAAAAATAAAATGTTTACGTAGTGATAAAGGAGGAGAATATATTTCTTTTGAGTTTGATTCTTATATTCAGTCTTTAGGGATTATTCATGAAATTACTCCTCCTTACTCTCCACAATCTAATGGAGTTGCTGAAAGAAAAAATAGAACTTTAATTAATTTAACTAATTCTATGATTGTTCATGCTCATGTACCTTTTCAATTTTGGGGTGAAGCAATTTTATCTGCTAATTATGTGCTTAATAGAATACCTCATAAGAGTTCTAATAAGACTCCATATGAACTATGGAAAAGGTCATAAACCTAATCTAAATTATTTTAGAATTTGAGGTTGTTTGGCTTACGTAAAATTGTTGATCCTAAAAGAAGTAAATTAGGTGTACAAGCTTCTACTTGTGTATTTATAAGTTATTCTCTTAATAGTTCAACTTACATATTTTTGGATATTGATATTAAAACTGTGATTGAGTCGGTTAATGCTATTTTTCATGAAAATAAATTTCCTTTTAAATTAGAAAATAGTGGGGATAAAGGAAATAAAATTTCTCATGAACCTAATTCTTCTACTTCATTACAAGTTGAAAATCAAACTGAAATTTTACCAAGAAGAAGTAAAAGAACTAGAATTGAAGAAGATTTTGGTTCTGATTTTCTAGGTTATAATGTTGAAAATACAATTACTTTTGAGGAAGCTTTAGCATCACCTGACTCATCTTTATGGAAAGAAGCAATTGATGATGAAATGAAATCTTTAATTTCTAATAAAACTTGGAAATTAGTAGATTTACCACCTGGTTCTAAAACAATTGGTTGTAAGTGGGTTTTGAGAAAAAAGTTGAAGTCTGATGGTACAATTGATAAATTTAAGGCAAGGCTTGTAGCTAAAGGTTTTACACAAAAAGATGATATAGAGTTTTTTGATACATTTTCTCCTGTTACACGTATTACTTCAATTAGATTGCTAATGTAGTATATAAATTATAAGAGATAAATATAATTTGTTAAAAACTGACAATTTTTCATAAGATTTATAAAAATTTAAATTTAAAATATTGGGGTAAATACATATTTTATCTACTCATGTTTTTGTTGTTTTTAATTGTAAATTTAAGAGAATAATAATAAACATGTGTCACTTTCTTTAAATAGAATTATAATTTCTTTATAGAAACTTTAATTTTAATTTTTCTTATAATATTTTTTATGCATCACGGGTGAATAAATTTTTCATAAAATTTATTAAAATTTTCATAAAGTATAATTTTATAAACAATGAAAAATTTCATTTAATTTATTAATATTTAAATTTAAATAATAGGGGTAAATATTTATTGCATCAACTTATGTTTTGTTGTTTTTAGTTACTAAAAATGGCTGATTTTTTTAAATTGAATTATGATTTTATTGATAAAAATTTATTTTTTATTTTCTTATACTGTTTTTTTATACATCACAGGGAAATGAATATTTGCATAAAGTTTATTAATATATAAATGTTAATTTAGTAAATAGATTACAAAAGATAAATATAATTTATTAGCAGATATGTTTGTTATTCAATTTAATAGATAATAGTTATATGATTTTTTTTCTTTGGCTTTTAGACCATTTTAATAAAAAAATGGGGGCAAATATAGTTTGCTTGACAATGAAAAATTTACATGGAATTTGTATTAATATTTAAATTAAAGGACAGAATATTTGTTTCATGTAGAAATAAATATTTTTATGAAAACACATTCATATTTAGATCATAAAAGGTAAAATATAGGAAGACATAATAATTTAAGAGTAAAAATACACCACATGAAATAATCATTCTAGATGAAAATAATGGTTTATCATTAATTGCATATGAAATAACAACATTTAAATTTTAATGAAATTATTTATTTTCTATAGTTGTTTCCTATTATTTTTTCTTTTTCTATGGTAATAAATAAAATTATGGAATAATAAATAAAATTACAAGTTAAAAATATAGGAAAAGTCTTGATAACAATTAATTTATGAGGTAAAACTGAATGAAATATTAGAATAAATTTTATTAATAATTGAATCATACGATAAAAATAAATCATACGTGATGAAAATTTTACATAAAAATATTCATATTTAAATTATTGGATGAGTGATATTTAAATAATCTAAGTATATAAAATTATGTTGATTATAAATATTTTTCTTTTATTTTCTGGATTTAGAGATGTAACAATCTTAGATAAAAACAATTAAAAAATAATCACTTTTTTATATTAAATTTTATTTTATTGATAGAGTTTTTTTTTAAAAAAATTTCTTATAATGTTTTCAATTTATCAAGGGGGAATAAATATTTTCATAAAGTTTATTAATATCTAAATGTTAATAACGGAAAGATTCATGTCAAGATGCAATGTTGGAGAATAAGTCTTTAGTACTCCCTCCGTTTCTTTTTAAGTATCGTTTAAGGTTTTTGCACATAGATTAAAGAATGCAAAAAGTTTGTCTTTTTAACTCCATTGTTTACAAATATACCATTTCTCTCTCTCATTAAAGCATTTAAAACTCTCCGCCATTTATAGTAATATGCAATAAATACTCCACTATTTAATAAATTTAGAAGGGGACAAAGTTAGAAAATTAGCATTTATTATTGTCTTAGTATGTGAAAACGACACTTATTTATAAACAAATTTTAGATTCTAAAACGACACTTAAAAGAAAGGGAGGGAATATATAATTATCACTAATTACATCTGATAAATGAACACTTTTTAAATTTCAATGTAAATTAATTGCTTCCCATTATTATTTCATTTCTAATAACAATAAATAAAAATTAAAGGATAATTGTTTAAATTACTGACTAAAAATATTGGAAAAATCTTAATAATAAATTTTTACAGGTACTTGAACAAGTTAACTTTTTAGTTACAACATAAAGTATGTCAAAATTTTTACAAGACTTTGTGTTACGTATTTAATTGTTAAATAATCTTATTTAATATTGTAATCTCTTTATAAAATCATAACTAATATATGAAAATAATGACGGTTGATTTTTTTTATAAACAAATCAAGTTACAAAATAATGAACATATTAATTTTATTCAGTTATTTATATATATTTCTTAAAAAATCTTATTAACACCAACACGCCAATATATTAACATATACGGACGTACGGATACCCGTCTAGTACTTATAAAGAAGTTTATCTAAATTGACCCAATATCTCAGGGTTAATGTCATGCCTTGTAGCTGTAGTTGCATTTAGAAAGTCAGTTGTGCCTGGTTGGATCCAAGTCGATATTAATTAAAAAGCAATTGTGATCGAAATTATATCACGATCCTTAACATTATAGAAAAAGGTTTAATTGCATATATTATAGTTCTCTAATTAAGGTATAATTTTAGTAACCTAATTTTTTTAGTCAGATAAGTCATTTTTACTTGTAAAATTAATTTTTTTTGGTCCATCTGTCTTTTTTTTTTTTTTTCTTAAGATCTTTAAATTTGCATATTTTAACAACATACTTGAATATTTATAATAAATTTGATATGTAAAATAATTTGAGTTTAACTAGTAAAATCGTCAAAAAAAAAGTTTAATTAGTAAAAAATATTTACACTATCATAAAATAATGTATTGCTATATCATTCAATAAATATGACTCTCATATTTTATTAAACTCAATAAATGATGTGTCAATTGTTAGATAACCGTGCAAAAAATAATTATACGCATTGACAATGTATATTCATCACATTCAAATAATTTTAAAGGTTTAAAAGCTATAGGAATTTAATGAAAATTTTAAAAATAATTGGAAGATTTTTTTTTTTTAGAAATGTAAGGGTAAGATTTAAAAAGCAGAAAATTTAGAATTTTATTTATTTTAGATGAAATTTGAAATTTTAATTTGTGAGTTTTGTATTGAATAAGGTTTTAAAACAAGTTAATCAATTTAATTCATGAAAACTTTGAATAAAAAATAAGAATTTAAAAAAATTAAATAGAAGAAAAAAAGTGATGAAGGACTTAATTACAATAAAAAAATTGAGGAACTAATGTGACGTTCGGGGTGGTTGCGAGTTTTCAGTTTTTGGTTTTTAAAAATTTTCAATCAAGTTTTTACAACTCAAAACCAAAAACTGAAACTTGTTTTTGTGGTTTTCAAAACAAACATTTTGAAAACCACAAAAAGTGGTTTTCAATTTTTGGTTTTGAGTTGTAAAAACTTGATTGAAAATTTTTAAAAACAAAAAACTGAAAACTCGCAACCACCCCGAACGAACCCTAAATTTATTTTAAAACATTATTGAGGCCAAAATTCCACATTCACTATTGTAAAGGGATTAAAAGTCCAATTAATAAGTTTATAGTAAATCATGAATAAATTTAACATGGCTGGTGTGGATGTATTTAGGGTCACAATTATTGTTATGAACCGTAGTATAAAACATTAAAAACCATGATCGGTCCTGTTAACCTCTATGAATTATAATTAAAAAGATATTAAAAAATAAAAAATTTCCTAAAAAAAAGAGAGAAAAAGATAAACTCGTGTTCCCACACGAACAATTTGATTAGGAGAATTCTTACTCTGATCCCCTAATCCCAAGTTTCGTTCAAGTCATAAAGACATATATAATAAAGTTCTAACTTCATAATAGAACATAATTAGTTTGGAATAACAGCCTTGGTCTAATAGATATGTTGACCAGGAAAAAAAAAATGACATGATGGGATCTCCTGACCAAAGGAAAGAAAAATGTTCAAAATTTCAATTGCCACTGTACGAAAGTGGATTCGTTCATGAATAATATATGGGACAGGATAAAGACAGGTTAGCAAATGATGTTTTCACACAAATAAGAGAAGTCATTTTTCATAATTTGAAATCCATACAAGTATCCAACTCATCAAATTCCAGCACATTAAAGGGGATTGCATTTTCAAAAGCTAAAATAAAATAAAATAGTGTGATGTTTATAGTAAAAGTCACTCCATTAGGTTTATATAATTTTTTTAAAGAATTTTCATTTTTTTTTTAAAATTTCAGAAAATAGAAAACATGAAATGAAAACAGAAAATGAAAATGCAAACCAAACAGACCTTAATGTATTTTGATTTTAGTTCCTGTGAAGATTTTTTTACTCCTTGATTTTTTTTTAATTATTTAATGTTTAGCTTATGTTTATTTGATTAATAAATGTCCACATCAACATTGTTATATCTAAAACTCTCAATTCAGGCTATTTATCCCATAATCCACAAAACCTGATAGTTATTCGGACTTTTAAAATAAATGTTCAAGCTTTATATTTTTGCGAGCTTTTTGTGGGTAACCTGTGCTTTTTTCCGCTTTTTGCAGACTTTTGTTGCTAGCCTACGCTTCATCGGCAGGAACAAAATTGCCAAAACCCAAATCTAAAGTCATGGATCGAAGATGCTAAACTTAGAACAAGACATTCATGGAAGAGACAAAAATTCTAGTTTCAAAATAAAAAAGGGGAGAGGAAGGACGATGGAGATGGCCAAGGAAGAGGCAATGATAGTCATGCCCAAAGAAAGTCTAAGAGAGTGGTTATGGAGGTTGTGGCAATTACACACGATGATCCTCATGGAGGAGGTGGCCAAGGAGGCCTTAGAGGAGACATCACGAGACCGCAAGAGTAAAGAGAAAGAGACTCTCAAGTTTGAAATGAGAAAGAGAGAGAGAGAAACCGAGAAAGTCTCAACCTTTTAGATTATCTCGTTCAATAAAAACACAATTTGTCCGCTCTCCAATCAGCCACCCAACTCGCACCACGTATCGGTCAAATTCAGATATCAATGAAATTTTTTATTCAATCCAAACCCACTTGTTCCTATCCAATATAACCCATTTTTTCAAATCTACTGAACTCGTAGACCCACTTGAACCAGCCCGCCGGCCAAACGAGCTTGAGCATGTCAACATTTTCTACACATCCCATGTCTGCCTAAAAATAAGCATATTATAAGGTACTTTTGTGAAAATGGAAATTTTCTCCGTTACGCCAATTGACGATGTATCTTTTCAAACGGTACAGACTTTAAGTCATAGACCCTCTTAATTAACAAAAGATAATTAGAAACAAAAGTGATATTTTCACACAAAAAAATTAATCAATTTATACATATGTATGGAGAAAGAAAGTTAGAAAGAATTAATGCATGTGTTGAAATGTGTTGTTCTTATTCTATTATCTGAAATGAAGAAATAATGGTGTAAAATTTTTTATTTGTAAATATCATTGCTCATAAGAAATCTTTGACTTTGAGGATTCAGTGAAGTCTAATTCTAAAAGATCTCATTATTTAGAATCCACGAATCTCATATGCTCGAATTAAACTATTTTGTAACAGATTTTATATAATTTTCAAAATATTCACAAGTATAATTAAATATGATTATTTTCTATAGAAATTTAATTGCATTTCATTCAAAATCTAATAGAAGACCTTAATGATTAATAGTTCATAAATAATTAGTTGAATTTAAATCTCATCTGTTGAACATGTTTTGTTCAAGAATTAATAGTTCTTTCCACTTATTTCATATAAAACTCATACAAACAATACAATAATGAACAACATATATAATAATGCTTAAGAGTCTTGATTTCAGTTGTCACACCTCAAATGTTTCACACATCAAACTCTACATTCAAATACACATTACATTAATCTGAGTTCTGACATTGCCACAAGAAGGTAGCAATTAGCATTCTCATCACTACAATAGAGGCAAGGATGTTGCACAATTCCTTGTGCTTGTAGGATATTCCTGGCCTTCATCACAACCTCTCTATTGCTCAGCTGACCCGGATTATCCTTCAAAACCATCTGAACTGCATTGCTAAATGCTCCATATGCCTTTCCACCAGCCATATTTGGGTTCATGTCTGCAGAGGTCTCATCAGCTTGACAACCACTCAACAGAATCCCCCTCATCAGGCCTCAATGGATCAAGATCAAGCAAGGGAAGCCTAAACCTCAAACTGGCTTCAGAGCCAAAGAACTCTAGCAGATGGGTTCCAATGTCTGTGGTGTTTATATTTGTTTAATGATGAGAGGTGTTCAAGTATGGACTCAAAAGGGATTGTCTTGGGGCTATAATTGAGTTTCAATGTGGCATTTTATCAACCAATGAGAAGGGTCCAATCTGTTCTTTCTCTTTGTCAATGAGACCACCACTATGGCATGAATCTGAGAGAATTGTGAGGCTTACTCCCTTTGGTAGCCGGTTTCACTAGTTGCCGGAAGTCCAAATCTAGGTAATATAAAGTGAAACCATCATTTCAATACAATGTTCTCAATGGTAAGGGGGTTATCACTAATCACACACTTCAAAGATAGAAAGTGTATTCTCTGGTTCATAGCCTCCTCTACATTTATAACTAGAATTTTGTTTTCATTTTGTTTACTGTTTTCAAAGTTTTTATATAAAAATAGTGAATACAACTTTATATTGATTTTGGTGTTTCTAGTATAAAAACTGTGAAATATGAAATAAAATAAAAAACAAGTTGACATTTTTTATAATAAAAACTAAAAACAGGAAATGAAAATGGAAAAATATTTATAAAACTAAATTAAGCTTTAAAATTCTACGAATTTAATGACCATATACCGTCGATGAAAAATAATTTTACACAGTCATCCAATGATGTGTTTACACATCATTTAATAAGTTTAATGACACATAGTTTTGTGCCATATTTATTAATTGATGTAGCAAAATATCATATGATAACATAGTAAAACTTTTTTACGTTGAGAATGTATATTAATTAAACTCAAATTCTATTGGTATAAACTAAATAACAACTACTTTAGTAATATCTTGATAGATGAATCTTATTTAATGTTAAAACTATTACTAGTTATAACAACTAATTTATTATGCAAATTCTTCTCAATAGGCCTAAAATGGAATGTTCTTATCAAGTCAAGAGGGTAAGTTATATACAAACCAGTGATGAGATTGAAGTCACAAGGCACAATTGCTTCCTCGTGTCGGAATGGATGGGCAGGTTTCTTTGAAGGGATCCTGGTTCCATGTCCACTATAGTGAAAATAGAGAACATCCCCTGCTTCAGCTTGCTCAACCATGCTAGCTAATGCCTTCTTAATGTTAACACCAGTTGGCATAGCTGATGAAGAGCCAGGTTCATCAGTTAGGAGCTGAATGTTTGTAGGATTAAAGCCAAAGCGCTTCACCAACGTGTCCCTCATGGCCAACACATCGTTTATGCAACCATGTAGTTCATGGGAAGTGTTGGGGTAATTGCATCCCACCAAAACTGCTAGCCTCTTGTTATGCCCCTCCATTGCAATATGTGAAATCTGAAAACAAGTTAATCAAAGGATTTCTTGATGTGCTTTCAGGTGATTTGATTGATCTCCTCCGATGGATCAGTTTTATAGTTCTTGGGGGAGCATTTGCATTCCCTTTGGATTTGCCACAAGCAACATTTTGTATTGGCTTTCAAGCCAGGGAACTTCTATTTTTGAATATTCAGTGTCAAGGACTTAGCTCAACAACCAATAATTAGAATTTCATATTGTTACTGTGAAGCAAAAGTATATAGTATTTATCTTGTTGAAGGAAAAAAATTGTCTTGCAAGAATCACTAATTGAGTTTCCCATTGAAATTAAAGATTCTTCTAATTCGTGAATCCAGGCTCTAATCTCAATTGGGTAAATGGGGTGTTAAACGATTGTAAATTTGTAATTTCTATTTTTAAACTATATGAAATTGATTATATATATTGCATTACTCTTTCAAAAACCAAAATTGGTCATTTTGAAAGTAGATTCTACTTGTGACCTTGAACAGAGTTTACTTTGGGATTTTTTTTGTTGGAACTTTACTTTGAGATTTGAATTTTTTTTTTTTATCAAGCTTTAAGATTTGAATCTTGTAGTTACTACTCTTAAAAAGTATTTTACCTAATCATTTTTCTCGACCCGAATATTAAACCCACGTTCATATCCGTGGACTAAGAAGTTACCTTGGAAGTAAGAAGAATAATGTGATTACCTTAGAGTTTTGACCTACTCCAAAGTCTTGGAGGTTTGATCACAAGTCTAAGCAATATCTAAACAGTGTCTTCGCGTATGAGAATAAAATCAAACACCACCTGAAAAGGATATCTCATCTTATCATTTGAAGAAACACATACAATCAGCTAAAGCTAGCGTCATTTGCCTATCACTCAGCTGATCATTCCATATATCGACAGGTGGGTTAATCAGAGTGAAAACGATTCAGATTCCTTAAACCGTATTGTTTTGGTTGGTTGGTCACAATAAAAAAAAATGTTCGACCCTAAACACATTGTATTTACTCATTTTAACATTCATCTACAAATAAAAAAATAGAGGTGTTTTTACCTTTGTTATCTTACTATATATCGAGAGATTAGTATCTCAAGAAGAAGATGCTATTGGAAAAAAATTTAGCAATCAAGTCTAATGCGAAGCTAAAAAAAAGTTTTGTCAATATATTTTGTTTTAATTAAAACAAATTGATTGGGCTTTTTCTCTTGTTCATCACCAATCCCGGTGAGTTGTCTTGTTCTGGCTCTCAAAACAGTCCTTGCGTGCAAGTAGAACCTCGAACGTTATGCAATTGCTCCCACCGGCCATCCACACGGTTTATGTTAATTTATAAAAGCAGAAACAAGAACCAAATTAAAAAAGGTAGGAAATGTGAGCAATCAGATTGGATCACGGTGAGTTCTTTCTTGCGAGTGATAGGCACTGCACAGGTTCACAGATTGAGATTACATTTTAGCTTGTAAACCCCAAGTCCTCATTCGTGCTTGAAATAATTATACTTAGAAACAATTTAAAATTCATTAATTTCTTTTCTTGCGAGTGATAGGCACTGCACAGGTTCACAGATTGAGATTACATTTAGCTTGTAAACCCCAAGTCTCATTCGTGCTTGAAATAATTATACTTTAGAAACAATTTTAAAATTCATTAATGTGTTGGATAGAGCAATTTGAAATTCTGAAAATTTGTGATAAAAAATGTTAAATGAATGGTAAGTAGAAAAGGAATTATAAATGATAATATAAAAAGTTAAATATAATAAAGAAATGTTGAAATTCTCTTTTAACATGTGTCATTTGAAATCCTTATATTTATCATAAAAATCTCTCATATTTATCATTTGAAATTATTTCTTTACTATTTTAACACATGAAATCTAGTAATATCAACATTTCCTATCACAATAGTGTATAACTCCTCTCAATTTTGTGCTGTTTGCAAAGAGACCCTAATTTTAATTGATGCTTCATCAAATTCTTCCATTGAACGTCAGTTAGGTTAAGTGACTGATGAAGTATTACTTAGTTGATCAAATCTTATTTTTTTCTGATATTTAAATATGCTAAAAAAAAAAGTAATGTAACAGTTGAAATTGAAAGACTTGTGCACTGAAAAAAAGAGACAAGAGCCTCCAGAGAAGAACTCATCAGTGGTTCTATCAACTGGATTTGAGCATTTACGTGTTTATGGTGGTGGCACAATGGCTGTTGGAGTTTCAAGTGATGGCGGATGATGCACAAGATGGCTGGGGTCTGCAGCGATTTGAACAGAAAATGTCTCTTCTGAACGTGGCTTGACATTGATGGGGTAGCTCTCTGTTAGAACAAAATTGCTTCATCAAACTGCAAATGTCCTTCACCTGCTTTGTTTTCTTCATGAAAAATGGATTTGGTGCTACCATGTCTTCAGAGTGACTATGAAGACTATGCAATTTAGTGATTTACTGCACAAGTGGCCGGGCTTGTATTCACAAGCATCAGTGTAGGCCAAAGTGGGCATAAGCAGCATCTTGCTTTGGTGTTGCAAGATGTTATAGTTTTCTTGACTTCAATTTATGACAGTCAGTCTTCAAATGTTTAACTTTTAATTAGAATATTTAAGATATTAAAAATAACAAATGAATCAAAGATTCAGGATTCAGTATATAACAATTCAGATATAGTCACATAACACTTCTGTTAAGTGTTAATTACTACACAAAAATTTAAGGCAAGGATCAGTTGAAGTAATAGTTAAAATTTAAGAATGAATACTTTGTAAAAAACTCATGGTGCCTCTTTCCAACCAGTACAAAGTTCTGTCACCCTGAATGCAATTTTCCATTCTTTTAATTGACTAAGGGCATAAAAATACCTCTTGGGTTCTGTCTTTCTTTTCTGTACACATACATAAAGCTCATATTCACCAACTGAGTTTACAACTAAGCTCTGTACATATATAGACAGCTAAAAGGTTAAAACTTTCTCATGCTGATATTAAGACTGACATACATTTTAGATTTCATCAAGAGGAATGTGATGTGAAAATCTACAAAGAGCAACAGCTTAAAGATCTTTCCAAACATTAAAGTCAGTACTTGAGCCATTATTAATAGTTTATAATACTGTCTTGGCATCCTATAATGAACGTACTCCGATTGGATCAATGTTCACTAAAGCATGTGCTGTATGAGCAGGGCTGGCAGCAACAGCAATCTCATCTCCCCCAATGGTTACTTCAGCATAACCAGTATCAGGCACCTCACTGTTCTCCAACTGCAAACAGGTTTGCAAGTCACAATTAAGAAATTAATACAAAATATAGAAGTCATTAACACATAGAACTGTGAACTCAAGATTTTGGCAGTGCTTTAAATCAAAATATAACCCTCCCTTCCCTTTATTGCATTGCAAAATTAATGTGCACTCTGTAAATTGTGATTTTGAAAGTTTTATACCTTGAGAACCCTAATTTCACCTACATTTATATAATTTGGCTATTTATTCAACAGTGAACATTTAAATTAATCCAGAAAAGATATCATTTTTCATATTTATTTATCTATGAGTAATGAAAATTATGCTAAAGGTCCTGATTCCTGAATGACATTTATTTTTGTGTATCTGAACAATATTGATCAAATTAGTCTTCAAAAAGGCAGTAAGAATAGGATTTGAGAAGTTTGCATGTTGAAAAAATATTAATGCTCAAAATACTTGACATAATAACTAAACTTAAACTTCAAATGTAATTTCCAATTATTTAACAAGTAACATGTCTTAAGGGACTAATTTGATTATTTATTCTAATAAGAGCACCTAGATTACCCTAAATTTGGTTGCAGCGCCCCAAATGACAAAAAGTCTCATTACAATCATGGTGTCCTGTGGTTTCCTCTGAACTTGCCAGGTCGAATTTCACCGACGTGGAGCGAAGCACAAGTGACAGCTCTTCCTGCAGAGAACGACAATTCTCTTTTCAATTGGCAGAGGCACAATATTGAATCGAAAGGGTTCGTTTGGTACCTGAAATGCCAGAAGCGAGGGCGAGAGAGAGAGGGTGAAGCAACCAGCCACGATTGTCTTTGGCAATGCGAGAAGGGATGAACCTGTGGAGATTGGCCCTAACGTCGTCGTTTGGGAGGAGAGGGGGAGAGGGTGAGAGGAGCGGTGGGTGCGGATGGAGATCCCAAGCGAGTAAGAGGAAGATGGAGAGGACCGAAAGGGAGAGAGTGAGGCTTCTGAAGGAAGGAGGCCAGTAAATAGGGGCGAAGATGGTTGAACATTGCAGGACTTCTTCTGGGAGTCGCTGTGTTTGCCATCATTGTGTTGGTGCTGCTCCCTCTCTGCGTTGCACTCTCATCTCTGATTCCTTCGGCTACGGTTTCCAATCTGCTTAGACAGCCAGTGTTTGTTAATCTTCTTTTTCTCCACTCAAGTGGCACTTTATCTCCTAGGTTTCAGTTACCCAATTTTAGTTCTTCAATTTATTATTTTACGTTATTTCATCCATTTTTTAAATAAAAGTTGTTGATCTGGTAATGTATAATATTAATAAAGTTTATACAATAAAATTAGGTTTTTCAATAATATAAAGCATTTGAATGTATGAATAACATTATCACTCTTAAAGTATTCATTAATAAACTATCAAGTGTGTGGTATGAAATTGTTCCATCTTAACAAGTGGTTTCAGTTTTTCGGGTTCAAATTTTAGGTATACAATTGCATTAAATACTTGGAGAAAGAAAAGACTAATCTCTCGTGAAAGATACATATGATTTTATTAAAAAAATATGTACTGATAAAAAATTAGTAATAGAAACATATTTTTGAAAGGTTAATTATAAAATTCGATCTTATTATATGGACTTTATTAATATATGCATATACATTGATGGATGGAAAATTGATAGAGGGACTTGATTATAAATTTAGAGAAAAATCAAGGAACAAATCACACAATTAAAAATATATGGACCAAATGTAATAATAGAAGGATTAAAAGTGCAATTAAGTCTTGTTTTTTATACTATTGTTGTTAATGCAATCCGAACCCTAGATGGATCACACGGGATTTCATCTACTCACTTAATTCTTTGTAAACTTCGTTTAAGCTAAGGTGATTTGTTGAAACTTCATCTACTCATAGGATTATGCATTTGTTTAGTTGTACATTGAATTCCCCCAAACAAGAGTTTAGGATGCTTATATAAGATTTTATTTAAAAGTAACATTTAAGTTGAAACCATGTCTGGCTTCAGAATTTGTTTTGATTTGGTTTTGATTGAAAGCAATTATGAGTAGTTTTTACAATGAGGTTGAAAATTTTACACTAAATTTTTCTGTGAGCTCCTATTGTCACAATTTCTCTTCCATTAGGATTCTCTTTATTATTAACATGTCTTGAGTGTCTAACTACCGAGGCATAATACCACCCAAAGTAGTGCATATAAATGGTATAAAAAGAGTGAAAAAGATGGATTTAACTAGCGTAATCTTGCATGTAAGTTTGAAAGAGACATGAGAAATTATTAGATGGTACCGGACCACCACGTCATCCATGGTCTCGATCAATTAATATTTGACACATAAGAAAAATTGGTCGGGATTAAAAATAAATTCATGGTCGGACCATAAATTTTGCTTATGTGTCAGATGTTAATTGGTCGGGACCATGAATGACGTGGTCGTAACGGGACCATCTAATAACTTTTGATTTAGAGAGTCATAAAAAGGGGTTGAATATTTCAACCTGTGCAAATAACACTCCTAATTGATTTCTTACTCAAGTATAATTTTGGAAATTAGAAATTTCTCTTAGAAGCAAAAATTTAGTTTAAAGCAGTTATAACAATATTCCAATGAATCACAAATCACAGGAATTTATTTCAACTAATATTTGATCACTTGTAATGAATAAGATTTGATTTATGGTTTATAAGCTTGATCAACAATTGAATCTGATATGCAAAAATATTCAAAGTTGTGCTTCTCGAAATTATTAAAAGCAAGATGTTGAAAACATATTTTTAAATTGTGCTTTTGAAGGATGAAATGGACTCAAATATAACCAAGTTTGCTAGATCACTTATTTGACTCACAACGAATTAGAGAATATGATAAAACTAATTTAGAAATCCTTTTGCGCAAATTTGATGAGCACTAAAATTATGAAAGAAGATTAAACACATAATCAGTAAAGTGTGCTTTTGAAGAATCAAATCAATGCAAATATTTATGAAACTTTCCGGATACCTTATTTAAGTAATAATGATGTTGATTATGAAGAGAAAACATTAAATATTGATTTTGTAAAATTTGGTTTTTGATCAAAAACAAAATCCTTAGTAATGCAAGTACGAGCAAAAAATATATGTAAAGTGCAGGATTTTAAAGAGAATAAAGGATAGAGATATTGCATTAATTATTTTTTTCTACCGCTTTATCCTATAATTTCGTGGCTATGTCCAATATTTACTTTAGTATGGTTTTCCACTAAAAATCAAATTTGATTACAGGTATTCTTTGCCCCCTCAAGCTTAACACTAGCATTCTTTTCCAAGCCTCTTTAGGCTTCTCATAGCAAATATTCTTTCTCATAAGTTATCTTATGACTTCTCAACCGACATTAACTTTCACTAGTTAGCTTGGGGTTGATCACCTTTCTTAAAAAAAATGAACTTTTTATAGGTGGCTCTCTCAACGCTCAAAAAGTGAATAAACTTTATAGTACAGAACTTTGGACATGCTTTGAATATAGTAAAAAAATAATATAAATAATTCTAAAGTGGTCGGCCAAAGGAAGAACTCATTAAAAGGTAAAAGAGGAGTATAGAAGCATAAATTCTTAGGTGGCGTCTAGCGTGAGTCATGAATTTCATGTACCACCGATGGTACATGAATTGTAGGCCTTTGGATCGAGTTTAATGAGTCTGGACGGCTACGATTGCTTACTGGTGATCGGTTGTGTTTTTTAGTGTTAAGTTTTTATAATTTCACTTTGGTCCTTTTTGATATATTTATATTATTTAACAATCAGTCCCTTATTCAACAACCAATTTGCAGGTACGTGTACTGGGATTAAGTTGGAACAAAATTCATATATTAGGCAATACAATTCTAGCTACTATTCCTGACAAAACGTGAACCTGTTGGAAATGAACTTGGGTAAAATTATCATATTTCAATTATGTTAAAAGATGCAGCAACAACAACTTCAAGCACATAAATTCCTAGATGTATGAAAGTAAAAAGACAGAATAAAATTCGTGACCGGTTGTGTTTTTTGCTTTATCTGATCTGGGTCTGTGTTATTTTATAGCTAAATAAAATGTAATAATAGTGAATTGAAATCATGTTAAAAATGATTAATTAGTGACTAAATGTAATTAAATGTAATAAAAAAATATCAATTTTGGTGTTTTTTTAAATAAAATGTAATTATGGTGAATTAATTACCAAATAAATGTTGGAAATTAAGGAAAAATAGTTATATACGCCGAAAAATTCTGGAAAATTTACGTTAGGCTCCTTTTGCATGGTAAATCAAAGTGGTATGTTTTCGTGTGGTTTCGACGTCGTTGGATTATTGAGTTGCATGATAGAGTGGGTTAGAGTTTAGAGGGCTAAACCCTAAGTGCCTATTTGGGGTTAGTGGAGTGCATGCATGGTCGTGTGTGAGATTGGCCGTGGTGATCAAGTGGGTGTTTGTGGTGTCCTAAACTCTTACCCACTCCATCATGCAACTCAATAATCCAATGACGCCAAAACCATACAAAAACTTACCACTTCACACACCAAACTCTGCCCACCACAAACACCCCACTTGATCACCACGGCCAATCTCACACACCAACCATGCATGCACTTCCACCAACCCCAAATAGGCACTTAGGGTTTAGGCCCCTAAACTCTTACACACTCCATCATGAACTCAATAACCCAACGACGCTGAAACCACACAAAAATACACAACTTTGATTTACCATGCAAAAGGACCCTAATGTAAATTTTCCTGAATTTTTCGGCGAATATAACTATTTTTCCTTAATTTCCAACATTTATTTGGTATTAATTCACCATAATTACATTTTATTTCAAAAAAACACCAAACTTCATTCCAGGAACCCTCTTCCCACCACAAACACTTGACTTGATCACCACGGGCTATCTCACACACCAACCATGCAAACACTTCCACCAACCCCAAATAGGCACTTAGGGTTTTGGCCCCTAAACTCTTACCCACTCCATCATGCAACTCAATAATCCAATGACGCCAAAACCTCACAAAAACATACCACTTTGATTTACCATGCAAAAGGACCCTAACGTAAATTTTCCAGAATTTTTCGGCGAATATAACTATTTTTCCTTAATTTCCAACATTTATTTGGTAATTAATTCACCATAATTACATTTTATTTCAAAAAAAAAACACCAAACTTCATTCCAGGGCCCCTCTGCCCACCACAAACACCCCACTTGATCACCACGGCCAATCTCACACACCAACCATGCATGCACTTCCACCAACCCCAAATAGGCACTTAGGGTTTAGGCCCCTAAACTCTTACACACTCCATCATGAACTCAATAACCCAACGACGCTGAAACCACACGAAAACACACCACTTTGATTTACCATGCAAAAGGACCATAACGTAAATTTTCCAGAATTTTCGGTGAATATAACTATTTTTCCTTAATTTCCAACATTTATTTGGTAATTGATTCGCCATAATTGCATTTTATTTCAAAAAAACACCAAACTTCATTCCAGGGCCCCTCTTCCCACCACAAACATCCCACTTGATCACCACGAGCAATCTCACACACCAATCATGCATGCACTTCCACCAACCCCAAATAGGCACTTAGGGTTTTGGCCCCTAAACTCTTACCCACTCCATCATGCAACTCAATAATCCAATGATGCCAAAACCACACAAAAACTTACCACTTTATTTACCATGCAATAGGACCCTAATGTAAATTTTCCAGAATTTATCGGCGAATATAACTATTTTTCCTTAATTTCCAACATTTATTTGGTAATTAATTCACCATAATTACATTTTATTTCAAAAAAAACACCAAACTTCATTCCAGGGCCCCTCTGCCCACCATAAACACCCAACTTGATCACCACGACCAATCTCACACACCAACCATTATTGCACTTCCACCAACCCCAAATAGGCACTTAGGGTTTAGGCCCTTAAACTCTCACACACTCCATCACGAACTCAATAACCCAACGACGCTGAAATCACACGAAAACACACCACTTTGATTTACCATGCAAAAGGACCATAACGTAAATTTTCCAGAATTTTTCGGTGAATATAACTATTTTTCCTTAATTTCCAACATTTATTTGGTAATTGATTCGCCATAATTGCATTTTATTTCAAAAAACACACCAAACTTCATTCCAGGGCCCCTCTTCCCACCATAAACATCCCACTTGATCACCACGAGCAATCTCACACACCAACCATGCATGCACTTCCACCAACCCCAAATAGGCACTTAGGGTTTAGGCCCCTAAACTCTTACACACTCCATCATGAACTCAATAACCCAACGACGCTGAAACCACACGAAAACACACCACTTTGATTTACCATGCAAAAGGACCATAACGTATATTTTCTAGAATTTTACGGTGAATATAACTGTTTTTCCTTAATTTCCAACATTTATTTGGTAATTGATTCGCCATAATTGCATTTTATTTCAAAAAACACACCAAACTTCATTCCAGGGCCCCTCTTCCCACCATAAACATCCCACTTGATCACCACGAGCAATCTCACACACCAACCATGCATGCACTTCCACCAACCCCAAATAGGCACTTAGGGTTTAGGCCCCTAAACTCTTACACTCTCCATCATGAACTCAATAACCCAACGACGCTGAAACCACACGAAAACACACCACTTTGATTTACCATGCAAAAGGACCATAACGTATATTTTCCAGAATTTTTCGGTGAATATAACTATTTTTCCTTAATTTCCAACATTTATTTGGTAATTGATTCGCCATAATTACATTTTATTTCAAAAAAACATTAAACATCATTCCAGGGCCCCTCTTCCCACCACAAACACCCCACTTGATCACCACGGGCAATATCACACACCAACCATGCATGCACTTCCACCAACCCCAAATAGGCACTTAGGG
Organism: Sesbania bispinosa; assembly: GCA_026901365.1. Taxonomy (NCBI): domain Eukaryota; kingdom Viridiplantae; phylum Streptophyta; class Magnoliopsida; order Fabales; family Fabaceae; genus Sesbania; species Sesbania bispinosa. Next base: position 453,670 of record QLOH01000673.1, on the reverse strand, counting down.
TTTTGGCCCCTAAACTCTTACCCACTCCATCATGCAACTCAATAATCCAATGACGCCGAAACCACACAAAAACATACCACTTTGATTTACCATGCAATAGGACCCTAACGTAAATTTTCCAGAATTTTTCGGCGAATATAACTATTTTTCCTTAATTTCCAACATTTATTTGGTAATTAATTCACCGTAATTAATTTTTTTTCAAAAAAAACACCAAACTTAATTCTAGGGCCCCTCCGCCCACCACAAACACCCCACTTGATCACCACGTCCAATCTTACACACCAACCATGCATGCACTTCCACCAACCCCAAATAGGCACTTAGGGTTTAGGCCCCTAAACTCTTACACACTCCATCATGAACTCAATAACCCAACGACGCTGAAACCAAACGAAAACACACCACATTGATTTACCATGTAAGAGGACCCTAACGTAAATTTTCCAGAATTTTTCGTTAAATATAACTATTTTTCCTTAATTTCCAACATTTATTTGGTAATTGATTCACCATAATTACATTTTATTTAAAAAAAACATAAAAATTCATTCCAGGGCCCCTCTACCCATCACAAACACCCCACTTGATCATCATGGGCAATCTCACACAAACAACCATGCATGCACTTCCACTAACCCCAAATAGGGCACTCAGGGTTTGGCCCCTAAACTCTTACCCACTCCATCATGCAACTCAATAATCCAATGACGCCAAAACCACACAAAAACATACCACTTTGATTTACCATGCAATAGGATCCTAATGTAAATTTTCCAGAATTTTTCGGTGAATATAACTATTTTTCATTAATTTCCAACATTTATTTGGTAATTGATTCGCCATAATTGCATTTTATTTCAAAAAACAAACCAAACTTCATTCCAGGGCCCCTCTTCCCACCATAAACATCCCACTTGATCACCACGAACAATCTCACACACCAACCATGCATGCACTTCCACCAACCCCAAATAGGCACTTAGGGTTTAGGCCTCTAAACTCTTACACACTCCATCATGAACTCAATAACCCAACGATGCTAAAACCACACGAAAACACACCACTTTGATTTACCATGCAAAAGGACCCTAACGTAAATTTTCCAGAATTTTTCGGTGAATATAACTATTTTTCCTTAATTTCCAACATTTATTTGGTAATTGATTCGCCATAATTACATTTTATTTCAAAAAAAACATTAAACATCATTCCAGGGGCCCTCTTCCCACCACAAACACCCCACTTGATCACCACGGGCAATCTCACACACCAACCATGCATGCACTTCCACCAACCCCAAATAGGGAACTCAGGGTTTTGGCCCCTAAACTCTTACCCACTCCATCATGCAACTCAATAATCCAATGACGCCGAAACCACACAAAAACATACCACTTTGATTTTCCATGCAATAGGACCCTAATGTAAATTTTCCAGAATTTTCGGTGAATATAACTATTTTTCCTTAATTTCCAACATTTATTTGGTAATTAATTCACCATAATTACATTTTATTTCAAAAAAACACCAAACTTCATTCCAGGGCCTCTCTACCCACCACAAACACCCCGCTTAATCACCACGACAAATCTCATAAACAACCATGCATGCACTTCCACTAACCCCAAATAGGGCACTTAGGGTTTTGGCCCCTAAACTCTTACCCACTCCATCATGCAACTCAATAACCCAACGACGCCGAAAGCACACGAAAACACACCACTTTGATTTACCATGCAATAGGACCCTAACGTAAATTTTCCAGATTTGTTCGGCGAATATAACTATTTTTCCTTTATTTCCAACATTTATTTGGTCATTAATTCACCATAATTACATTTTATTTAAAAAAAACATCAAACTTCATTCCAAGGCCCCTCCTCCAACCACAAATACCTCACTTGATCACCACGGGCAATCTCACACACCAACCATGCATGCACTTCCACCAACCCCAAATAGGCACTTAGGGTTTTGGCCCCTAAACTCTTACCCACTCCATCATGCATCTCAATAATCCAATGACGCTAAAACCACACAAAAACATACCACTTTGATATACCATGCAATAGGACCCTAACGTAAATTTTCCAGAATTTTTCGGTGAATATAACTATTTTTCCTTAATTTCCAACATTTATTTGGTAATTAATTCACCATAATTACATTTTATTTTAAAAAAAAAACACCAAACTTCATTCCAGGGCCCCTCTGCCCACCACAAACACCCCACTTGATCACCACGGCCAATCTCACACACGACCATGCATGCACTTCCACTAACCCCAAATAGGCACTTAGGGTTTAGCCCTCTAAACTCTTACCCACTCTTTTATGCAACTCAATAATCCAACGACGTCGAAACCACACGAAAACATACCACTTTGATTTACCATGCAAAAGGACCCTAACGTAAATTTTCTAGAATTTTTCGGCGTATATAACTATTTTTCCTTAATTTCCAACATTTATTTGGTAATTAATTCACCATAATTACATTTTATTTAAAAAAACACCAAAATTGATATTTTTATTACATTTAATTATATTTAGTTACTAATTAATCATTTTTAACATGATTTCAATTCTCTATTATTACATTTTATTTAGCTATAAAATAACACAGACCCAGATCAGATATAAGCAAAAACACAACCGGTCACCAATTTTTTTCTGGCTTTTTAGTTTCATACATCTAGGAATTTATGTGCTTGAAGTTGTTGTTGCTGCATCTTTTAACATAATTGAAATATGATAATTTTACCCAAGTTCATTTCCAACAGGTTCACGTTTTTGTCAGGAATAGTAGCCAGAATTGTATTGCCTAATATATGAATTTTGTTCCAACTTAATCCCAGTACACGTACTTTCAAATTGGTTGTTGAATAAGGGACTGATTGTTAAATAATATAAATATATCAAAAAGGATCAAAGTGAAATTATAAAAACTTAACACTAAAAAAACACAACCGGTCACCAGTAAGCAATCGTAGCCGTCCAGACTCATTAAACTCGATCCAAAGGCCTACAATTCATGTACCATCGGTGGTACATGAAATTCATGACTCACGCTGGACGCCACCCTTGTAACATAGGTCTTTCATCAATTTCTTGTAAGATTTCATCCCCACTAGATAAATTCCTTCATTTGAACATCAATTTGTGCTTCCGGAGTCTTGACAAAATTGTTTTAAATTTTAATTCTTACTTCTGAAGATTGGACCGTTCAAGTCTTATATGTAGTAAATCCCTACTTATTTTGACGAGCTTGAAGTTTGAAATTTAATTTTGTGAGTTCGCTTTAAGCTTCTAGTCTAGTCTCTTGCAATCCTTCTAATAATTTTCTATCCTTTTGATATTTATTTAAATTTCAAAATAAATTATCTTTATAATTATTTCTATTCTGTATTTTAAATTACTATCTCTTTTAGAAAAATAGAATGAATATACTTTATCATACATTACACAAGTTAACATACTAGCAAATGTATAACTTCATGTACACAAATAGTTCGTTATAAATGAGTAATAGAAATTAATAAATTACAATTTTGAGTGTATTTTATTTATGATATATTTAAATCTTATAATCATAAAAAATGTTTTAACTAAAATGTTATTTATTAAGATGAAAAAGTAATATAATTTTTGCATAATCATTTATTCGATTTTTTATTTTCTCTCTCCATTTTTTTTTCTTTCATAAATTTTGTTTTAGACATTTGTTTTATATTATATCATAACTTTTTCAAGAAAAAAAAAGAGCACCTAAAAAAGGCTAATTCGTCTTCTTAATCCTTACTTTCAAGAAGAAATTTCATTTAAAAATCAAATAATTTCATTCCCAAATTCAAAAGCATAATAATAATAATAATAATAATAATAATAATTATTATTATTATTATTATTATTATTATTTGGGTTTTTTGGGACAACTAGATGGTTAATATTTAAAGGCCGAGCCAAAAGTCGAAGACGGAAATAGAAAAGCTGCAGTAGTCGGATAAGGAGGGTGAGCGTGGTGCTTTGATTACTACTCACACCGCTATTTCCTCCAAACCCTTCTCTCTTCTGTTAACTGGTAACTATAAACTCCTTTCCTTACAAAATTCTTCATCCTCTTTCTCTCTTCACCTTCGGTTCTTTTTCTCCACAATTTAATTATTTACTGCCTGTATTTTCGAGCATTTTATCTTTCCATGTAGTATTGTTAGAGATTGTTTATGTGAATTCACGTTACATCTCGTAATTGTGCTGAATCTCAGGTTAATAATATCTACCATTCTAATTGGTAGGTTTCTGTGGTGTCTTGTGGAATAAGCACTAAAAAACTGTTTCATTTTGTTTTTTTAATTCATTTTCGTTTCATTTTTCTCTTTTCCATTGTTGTGTTAGTGGAACATCCTTCAATGGCATCTCAAATCATCCGCGAGTGGTCAGGAATCAATACATTCGCACCTGCCACCCAGAATAAGTTGCTTGAGCTTTTGGGACAACTTAAACAGGAGGTTCATTTTATCCCCCTCAAGTTTTTGCTCTCATAAAGATAATTTCATACTTATTAGTTTTGTTTTGTTGTTCATGCATGTTTTTAGCAAGAATTTGCATTTGAAAGATTTTTTTTTCCTGCTTTGCGAATTGTTGTGTTTGTTTTGGTGTAGAATGTGAACTCCTTGACTATACTTGTGATAGGAAAAGGTGGTGTTGGAAAATCTTCCACTGTGAACTCCATCATTGGGGAGAGGGTTGTTTCAATCAGTCCTTTTCAGGTATGTGATGATACTTTCCTGTCATGCTCTATAGGATGGTTATTCCATTGTTATTGGTATGTTTATGTTTACATTTATAACATTTTTATCTTGAAAAGTCAGAAGGGCCAAGACCTGTGATAGTATCACGATCCAGGGCAGGTTTTACATTGAACATTATTGACACTCCTGGTCTCATTGAAGGGGGGTACATCAATGATATGGCACTTGACATAATAAAACGGTATGCTTATATTTACAATGTTACACTCTGCTTGTAAAGCATGTTTTTAGTTTTTCTTTAGAAAGAAACTGACTTATTGTTCTTTCTCATTACCTTTTTCTTTTGTTTGGGTGGAATCTGGATTTGAGCAGTTTCCTTCTGAACAAGACCATAGATGTTCTGCTTTATGTGGATCGCTTGGATGCATATAGAGTGGACAACTTGGATAAGTTAGTTGCTAAAGCTATAACAGATACTTTTGGGAAAGGAATATGGAACAAGGCTATAATAGCGCTAACACATGCCCAGTTCTCTCCACCAGATGGATTGCCCTATGATGAATTCTTCTCTAAAAGATCTGACGCTCTCTTGAAAATTGTTAAATCAGGTGCCCGGATGAAGAAAGAGGCCTCTCAGGTATTCATCAGAATATCACTGTAACATCAGTCTTATCCTTCAAATACATCTCAATTGGTAAAAAGTAAAAGCTGTAAAGGTATCAGAAGTTAAAGTATTTAGATTTTAGTTCCTAGAGCTGTGATCCTTGAATGAGAAGACAATGGTTGGCCATTTAGTTGATTGATTCTATGTGGAAGACAATGGTTGGCCATTTAGTTGATTGATTCTATGTTTTCCAAAGGCATTTCCCAATCTCTTTTCCTGGGTCTGTGATGATCTGTATAGTTAGCTCCATTACAGCATTACTCTATCTAGGACACTTGGCCAATTTATATATGGCCTTATTAGTACAGGGTAGTGTTTTTAAAACTGAGCTAGACTGTCTGGTTGGACCGGGTTAACCATGAATTGGTACACTGGCTAGTCTCGCTGTGCTCTTGAACCTGGTTTGTAAAAGTCAGATTTGAAACTGGTGAACCAGACATGATGTGACCAGTTGAACTGGTTCCATTTATTTGAGATTTTGGACTAAAAGAGTAAACCAAGATTGAAACCTGGGCTGGTGCATTGGTAGGGTGGTGTTCAACCACCATGCCAATGCTATATCTTAACATTATAGCTCAAACTTTTTATGTGTGGTCATACCCTTTTTTGTGATTAAGAATTCTTTGAAAGAAAAGTGACAATTATAAGAATTGAACGAGGACATTCTTAAAAGGTGATGGAGTCCTACTGTCCTACGATTAAGTCATTTATGCATCTCTATTTCTTATAGATTTTTCATATTCCTTTACTTTATGTAATCCATGTTATCTAGTTAGTATGCTTAGTGTGATATATGTTCAATGGAGTTATTGTTGCCTTCATGAATCAATTCAATCATGTTAGAAATATACTTTAATATTTTCCCTTTTAATTTTACTTGTATATTTGTAACATTTTGTAAGTTATATAATTTATATATTGGCTATACATGTATCAATTCCAGTTCAACATTGATTCAACCGCGGTATGACCTCAAAATCTTGAACCTCGTTCTTTACTGGTTTATTGGTCCAGTTTTTGAAACATTGGTATAGAGGCATAGCCTAAATATTTGATTAGAAAATTTCCCTGTGTTAGTTCATAATTGTATCTATTCCTGCTAACAGCCTGCTTTATTACATGGCCCATTGACCTTTGTATTTAGTGTAGCAGCCCCTTTGGGTTTGTCTTGAATGTTGGGTGAGTACAACTTTTAAGGTTTTTGTAGGGAGGGAGTGCTAAGTGTTGTAGAGGTATACTGTTTATTGTATCTATAATTTGTTATGGGACAGAATTGTCTTGTTGGCTTATCTTTCAGTCCAAACTTAGTCTAAACAAACAGTTGCAGTCAGTTGATTGTGGGTTTGGAGAGCATCATTCAAATGTGCAAATTACTTTCTTTGTTAGTTATTATAAACGTATAATACATTTATTACTTTCTTAAAAAAATAATAAAAGGAGTTCTATCAGGTTGTGTCCCTTTGTTTTTTTTGTTTTAATTTAATTTTAATTTCAGGAGTTAGTATTTATTGCTTTTTACATACACCTGTGTGTATATAATTCATAATTTTCATGCTTGTATTTTACTTTTCTCTTAATCCTAGGCTTCTACAATTCCTGTTGTTGTGATCGAGAACAGTGGAAGATGCAACAAAAATGATAATGATGAAAAGGTAGGAGATTTTCTTCATGACATTTCCTTATATCCTCTTTTAGCTCATTTATCTTGCTTAATCTGATTGAGAATGTGTGGTTGGTGACAGGTTCTTCCAAATGGGACTGCTTGGATTCCTCATCTAGTCCAAACATGTTAACAGAATGATGATAATCAGTGGTTAGTTAGCCTTCTTGTTTTCTGTTACTGTTTGTTAAGCAGTTTTCTGTTTTCTTGTAAAGTGGTTGCAAAAGCTAAGCATCCAAAAACCTTTAAGTGAATCAAGAGAGGTGGTTTGTTATAAAGTAATTCATAGGGACATTTATTGTGCAAAATAGGACTAGGAATTCTATTAATGAGATGTATGGAGTGGGTGACAGCATATGACCATAATTGAATTGGAAGTTTAGCTTGAAATAATAGAGCTCTAGCTACATTCATTATGTGTTGATGCTTTCTTTCTGTGATTCCATTCTGTTGTGGGGTCTCCACACATGTAGTTTGATGAATTATGCCTTTATTAAGAAAGAAATCAGTCATGAGAAACTCAGGTCCATTATCAGTCCTTAAAATTTTCAATTTAGCTTGAAACTGTGTCTCTATATGAGAAATGAAGTGAACTAAATGTGTTCTTGTTTCACTCTTTTGTTTCATTAAAATGATCCAGGTAAATCTACTATAATCATCAACTAAAGTTAAGAAATACCTGTGTCCATGAATGGATGAAACAGAATATGGTCCCCATATGTCAGCATGTAAAATTTCGAAAATTTGATTAGAATGACTATTACTCAGATTGAAAGGTAACTTTTTCTGTTTAGCATATTGACAAACATCACAAGGTGAAACATGTATATTGGGAATAAAGGGAAATTGTTTACACACAATTTGTAATCTAGACTGAGAAATGTGTCCTAGTCTATGATGCCATAACACTGAATCATTTGAGCAATTAGTAGAAACTGAATTGACTGGGTAAGATTTAATCTTTTCTTGAATGTGTGCAAGCTTTTCCTGAATCTGTGCTAGTGTAGGAGATGACTTTAGGATGAATAACCCATCATGCTGTTCAGCTAAACCAATCATCTTCAAGGTTGTATTCTGTTTGATGAAACAAAAATCAGAATGAAAAATTAGATGACAATTTGAGGTTTTAACAAGTTTGCTGACAGATATGAGATTGACATAGAAATTAGGAACAAATAAAGCATCAATCAAGGTTAAAGAATTTGTGAGATGTATGTTACCACTCATAGAAGCAAAAACTTTGGAACCATTTGGTAGTGTAATTGGTATAGGCTTAATAGAATGAAGGGAATGAAACATGGTTATGTTTGAGGACATGTGATCTGTTGCTCCTGTATCAAGAAGCCATTGGTTATTAGATTTACCTGGAATTGATAAAGGTTGTGAGGAATGTTGAATAGGAGTATGAGCCATATTTGAAGAATGCTGAATAGGAGCAAGAGAATCTTTAGATTGTTGCAAGAGAGACAAAATTCCTTGATACTGCTCTTGAGTAAAGGTAACATTTGTGTCTGGATGATTAAAATCTGATGAAACAACATTATCATCTTGTTCATTGCTGATCACAATATTGGCAGATTTATTATTCTTGGGTTTATATCCTGGTGGGAACCCATGCTTAAAGAAACAAGTTTCAACAGTATGATTAGTTCTACCACAATGAGAACATAATCTTGCAGAAGAATTCTGACCTCTGCCTGCATATTGATTTCTGCCTCTTCCTCTCCCAAAATTATTTTTACCTCTGCCTCCAATAGTGGGATTATAATCAGAATTGGCTGCAAAAACTTTAGGTTCTGATAATGCATCTGTATTGTCTCCTAGTTGTAGTTCCCTTTCTTGTTGTATCACAAAGATTACCATTGTAACCTATCTGCTGTCAGCTGCTCAAATTTTTCTTCGAGGGAGTATTCAGGTAAATCCACCTCTTCTCTATATCCTTTGTCCAATGTGCTGACTTATACCAAATGTTCTTCATCTTACAAAATTTTTTGCCTCAATGTCACTGTTCAAACTGAACCTCAAACTTATGCACAAGCAAGTACTTTAGATTGTTGGAAGACAGCCATGGAAACTGAGATTTCTGCTTTAGAGCAAAATAACACTTGGTCTCTAGTTGATTTACCACCTGGAAAAACTCCCATAGGCTGCAAATGGGTTTACAAAATTAAATACCATGCTGATGGTTCTATAGAAAGATACAAGGCAAGATTAGTTGCCAAAGGCTATACTCAATTGGAGGGTGTGGAATACTTTGAAACCTTTTCTCCTGTAATCAAGATGACTACTATCAGAATTCTTTTGGCTCTAGCTGCAGCACACAACTGGAATTTAGAACAACTTGATGTGAATAATGCCTTTCTTCATGGTGATTTACATGACTTTGCCCCCTGGTCTTCCAGCAGCTTCTCCTTCTCAAGTGTGCAAGCTTAACAAGTCTTTATATGGGCTTAAACAAGCCAGTAGACAGTGGTATTCAAAGTTATCTTCTGCCTTACTATCTCTGAATTATGTTCAATCTAATGCTGATCACTCTCTCTTCATCAAGCATTCTGTTTCTTCTTTCACTGCTCTACTAATCTACGTTGATGATATAGTCTTAACAGGAAATAGTCTTGAAGAAATTCAAGCAGTCAATTTTTCTGGATTCTCAGTTCAAAATCAAAGATCTTGGTTCTCTTAGGTTCTTCTTGGGTCTTGAAATCTCAAGGTCTAAGTCAGGGCTCCTTCTCACCCAACGCAAATACACTTTGGACTTGCTCCAAGACAGTGGCCTCATTGGTGCTAAGCCTGTGTCCACACCCATGGATCCTTCCTCAAAATTATCTCCTGATCATGGCACTCCTTACCCTGATGTCTCTGCCTATAGGCGTTTGATTGGAAAGTTGCTTTATTTGACAACTACAAGGCCAGATATATCTTTTGTGGTTCAGCAATTAAGTCAGTATGTTTCCACTCCTCTTGATTCTCATTACAAGGCTGCTTAGCGTGTGCTCAGATACCTTAAAGGTTGCCCAGCCAAAGGCCTCTTTTATGCTGCTAACAACTCCCTTAAATTGACTGGTTTTGCTGACTCAGATTGGGGTACATGTCCCACTTCCCGCAAGTCTGTTACAGGTCTATGTGTTTTACTTGGATCATCTCTTGTCTCCTGGAAGTCTAAGAAGCAAAACACAGTATCCAGATCATCATCTGAAGCAGAATATCGTGCTCTTGCCTCCCACACTTGTGAATTACAGTGGTTTCAGTTTCTGTTTCAAGATCTACATCTTCCTTTTCCCTCACCAGTTTCTATTTACTGTGATAATAGATCAGCTGTTTATTTGGCTCATAATCCTACTTTCATGAGAGGACTAAACATATTGAAATAGACTGTCATGTTGTTCGTGAAAGGGTCCAATCTGGCCTCATCCATCTCCTTCCCATTTCTACATCCAACCAACTTGCTGATGTTTTTACTAAGGCTTTATATCCCTCTGCTTTTAATGCTTGTGTTTCCAAGTTGGGACTGCATGATATTCATGCTCCAACTTGAGGGGGGTGTTAACAGAATGATGATAATCAGTGGTTAGTTAGCCTTCTTGTTTTCTGTTACTGTTTGTTAAGCAGTTTTCTGTTTTCTTGTTAGTTGGTTAGTTGTTTGTTGCTTAATCAACTTGTATATATGTGACTCCTCTGATGTACTTCTATTAAACTAAATGAATCATGATTTCAGTAAACTTTCAACAAAACAATCACAGATATCGGGTTGAATAAAAGTGAGTCTATTCATGTTGACAAGAATTTGATTGAAGGACCAAATCCAAATCAGAGAGGAAAATTATGGATTCCTCTGGTGTTTGCTCTACAAGTAAGCTTTTAAATTTTTAGGCTTATCATGTTTTCTCATTCTATTGACATAGGAGTGATGATTTCTTTATCTTCTTATTGTTTATTTAACTGTTTCTGTGTACAGTATTTCTTTATCATGAAGCCAATAGAAGGACTGATCAAGAAGGACATTGCAAATGAGAGTAGGCCATCATGGGAGATACGTGATGCAGGTCTTCGGAAGAGAGATTTGTTTTAGCTGTGGACCTTTGCCCTTGTGAAATTCCATTAAGGTTTAGCTCCCATTGGTGTCTATTTGTTTTCCAAATGAACTTAGATGGCTTTTCCATATACTGTAATTGCCAGTAATTTGCGGCGTAGGAATTTGTTTGTGATTTTGAGAGGATTACTTGTGTGCTGGGCAGGATTTTGCTTTTGCATAATTCAGTTTGATAGAATTTAATTTCTTAAACATAGCACTTGATGCTGCTACTATCTTTGATGGCTTAATATCCTATAACACTAGCCTGGCCCTGAAGTTTCGATTCTTTAATATCACGAAATATTGAAAACTATTGCAGAGCACAAAAGGGATTATGTGATACTGGGGGAGTATGCTCATTGGAGTGATCATTAGAATGATACTAATGATTATGCTTAAATTAAATATATTTTTAGTCCATCCATTTTCATTTTAGTTCCTCCCATTTTTTTAGTTTTTCATCTTAACAAAATCATTCTTTTTCAAAATAGTCATTGCCGTTGGATTAGCATAACAACTTGTTGATATGATTGTTACCATGTTAGTTGACATAAATTTTCGAGTTTTATGTGGCATCAGATGTGTCAATTAATAAGTTTAATAGTTTAATATATTACATAACAAATGGTAAATAAATTTTAGATCAACAAATTAAAAAGGAAATTAAATTTTGAGACAAATCCCCTTTATCGTCTATTTAAAAGGTAGCACTCCCTTTGTTATCCTAAAACTCTGCCTGTTTCTTCTACTTGATGGGCTTGCTGTGAGTGACGAACAGTGCAAGGAATTTACAGTGCCCGTGAAGGAATTAATAGGAGCTTATGATGGTGTTGAAGGAGAGTTGATGGAGAGGTCCTTCATTTTGTGAAGAAAACTTCGGAATATGCATCTTCAAAATTGTTTTCTAAGATTAGCTGGTGTCTTAGGTTTTAGCAATATTAATTTCTTCCCACTTCTACAAATAGATCATTGGGAGAAATAGGATGAATTGACGAGGAAGATTTCATTCTGCAAAAAATTCTACTAAGATGTTAAGATGCCTAATATCTCCAATAATGGAGTATAAGGGTTAAAGAATAATTACCTGATAGCAAGTACAATCCTTGATTGAGATGAGGTCAAGTTGGCTTAGATGTGCAACAATGAGGTATTAGGGTTGTTGAGAGTTGGAAGAAGAGTCAGTGACCTAAAGAATGACAGATTGTATATCTTAGGTCATGAAAATAGGGTTGAAGAAGAAGGTTGTTAGGCCAGTTAAGATGGTAATGACCACATTAGCAAGTTGTTAAGCTAATCTAACGTTCATTTAAAATCCTAGTGCTACAATTATACAACTCAAATTAATTCAAATTTTTTTATAAGAAAACATTCATTTAAAAGCCTAATGCTCAAACCAGTACAATTCAGAACAAAAAATTAAATAGTACAATACCATAGAAGCAATAAAAGCATAACACTGCAACCTATAACAACTAGTAGATAGCAAATAAAAAGATAGTAATAAGAGAAAGGACCTAAAGCAACACCAAACCTTTAGTAAAGGACCCCGACAATTATTCTGTATCCTTTAGAAATCACCAGTTGTAACATCCTAGAAATTGGAACTTAGGAAACAGAAGGAAAGCCTTAGGTGGTGAACCCATCCAAGAGAGGGAAGTTAGAAGTAGTGTGAGAATTCAGCGGTTAAGTGTGATTTCAGACAAGAAATTAGGGAATTGATTTACCAAGAATTAGAGTGAGGAAGGGTTTGGATGAGAAGAACTAAGTTAGAATAAGGTTTTCATGGAGATGAATTAGGTTTGAGAAGGAGGAATATGAATTGGAATCAAGAGGGGCACAAACCGAGGTTATTGCTTAATTTTGGGAGTTAGGCCTAATGACTTTGGTGCACTAATTCGCAAATATCTAGAGCCAAGGGTGTCCAATTTGTAAGGTCCAAGACCCTTTGAGCAAAGGTTTTAATGACAACAAACTTTGACAACAATATTCTAAGTGTTTGAATACTTTGGTACTAATGTTTTCACTTGAGAAAGAATACAGGAAAAGTTACAGAAAGAATGTGCAAAGATCATAAACATCATTTAACATCAGAATATGTGTCTAGAAGCATGTCACATAGAGCTCTCATGTCAAAAGTGATGAAACAAGTTCAAGAAATAGCTTCTTAGCTTCAAGAAGGTCAAAACAGTTCATCTAAGATCCCAAGAATATTAAACTGAGTTGTATCAAGCTTGAGAAGCAAAGTTGAAGCTTTGGAAGGATCATTCAAGACCACTAGAAGCATGAGAAGGAGCTTTTCATGAAATTGGACACCTTATGAATGTGAAAGATCATTTAAGCAATTCAAGCATAGTCATTCCAAGTGTTGCTGATGCAAACAAAGCAATTGGAGAAGATCAATATCACTAGAAACACAGTTTTGTCCTTAGAAGCAAAACTTACAGTTTCTGCAGAAGCATCAAATACTTATTTGAGGTTGCAAACAAGATCAAAGTATCTTTAGAAGCATTGAACAAGTTCTCACACTCCTCAAGATATTATCCTTGAATATTTCAAGTTGAAGAACACTAAAAGGAGCTTCCATAAGCATAATTACTTCTCTCACAATGCAAATAAAGCAAGGATAAAAGATTGGAAGCTTTACAAGCATATTTGAATAAGAAACAGAATTTCTGCACACTTCCAGAAAATGCAGTTTGCTTCTGCAGAAGAAACAAAATTTCTGCAGAAGAAACATAATTTTTGCATACTTCCAGAAGATGCAGTTTGCTTCTGCAGAAGAAACAGAATCTCTGCAAAAGAAACAGAATTTTTTGCACACTTTCAGAAGATGCAGTTTGCTTCAAAAGAAGAAATATAATTTCTGCAGAAGAACTCCACTGTCAGGGTGTCTGCAGAAGAAGCTTTTTCCTGAAAATCCATATTTCTCAGTTTTCTCTGTCTGCAAGTGTTCAAACTATTTTTAAATTAATTCCTTCAGTTTAATATGTCTAAAATGACCATCTCCATGAGTTTGAAGGTTAAGTTTCAGAAGGAATTAATCTCTGCAGAAGAAATGCTCTCCAGAAGAAACAATTAGTCAAAGGACAATTGTCTTTGACTATGACAGCCTGCACCTGCAGAAATACAGTCTGCTCTTGAAAGGGATGACTCCTTTCTCACAGCTAGAGCTGCATCAACCACTCCAAGGGTTGATTTACAGAAGGACTCAAAATCTGCAAAAGAAGCACCTCCAGAAGATTTGACTGGTCAAAGAATGAGAGATAAAAGATTGTCTTATGACAGTAACAGTCAGCTGAGGACTTGTCTTCCTCTCTAAGCATTTCCAATGGCTAGTTTGACCACCATAACTCTATAAATATCGCCCCATTCAGCTGGGCAAAATCAAGGAGAACAAAGGGAAGAAATCCAAAGAGCCATAATGTAGAAATCCCCTTCTAGAGTGAGGTTCTCCTTCAACCACTCCAATATGCAGAGCTGCTGCACATAATTCTTAGAGAGTGTGTTTAGGTTCAGTTGTGTAAAGATTAATCCACTCCATGAGTGTTTTGTGAGCCATATGTAAAAATGCATCTCTTGTTGAAGAGTGTTTGTAATCTCCCAAGCTAACTAGAGAGAGTTAGTGTTGGTTTGAGAGGGTGTAGAGTCTGCAGAGGCTGAGAAAATAATATTGGTTTTAGAGCCTAAAGAGGCAGCAAAATAATACTTGGAAAAGAGCCTGAAGAGGCTGCACAAGAATACTAGTGGTGAGGTGCACCCAAGAAGTCATTGTGTCAAGGTTGATTTAGTGGAAAATCCTACAGGTGTAGGTACTGGACGTAGCCCATGGATTGTGAGGGTGAACCAGTATAAAAATCATGTGTGCAATATCTCTTACCCTTACTCTCTTTAATTTTCTGCACATACATCTATTGCTTTGCTAGTTATTGTTCATATTTTGAATATTTAGCAAGTTGTAAACCATATTTTGATAAACCTATTTTTGAATTGATATTTTCACACAAATCACATCCATATCAGTTAAAATACTGATCTGGAAAGTTTCATCACATTATGAAACTGTTTGGTTCTCCAGAAGAACATTTCTTGAAAGATGTTCATTGTTCAACATTGGAACTTGAGGTTCAAACTACTAGATTTTGATAAGCTTATTTTTGAACTAATATTTTCACATAAATCACATTCATATCAGTTCAAATACTGATCTGGAAAGTTTCATTAAATTATGAAGCTGTTTAGTGTTTCAGAAGCACATTTCTTGAAATCTGTCCATTGTTCAACATTGAACTTGGGGTTCAAACTACCAAATCTTTATAAACTTGATTTTAACAAGATTTAACTTTATATTCTGGTTGTTTACTATTCAAATATCTGATCTGGAAAGTTTCATCAAGTTTCAAGTTCATTTGACCCTTTAGAAGATTGGTTTAAAGTGACAAATTCATTGTTTTGCTTCTGCATAACTGCATAAACATTATATTATTCTTCTGAACCTTATTTTGAGTTGTAACTACATTAAATACATTATATGGAAGAATAAATCTTGATGATATTAGTCCCTATGATTTTGCTTGCCTTTAAGAAGATAGTTTTAATATACTTAGTTGACATTATTCACTAACCACTATCTTCTAGAAGGAACTTCTGATAGCCAAGGTATTCCTTGAGCAGAGATCTTTAAGTTGTTCAAAGTACTTGCAGGTTGGACCAAAAGTTTTCAAGGGTCACAATTCAATCCCCCCATCTTGTGACTTTATGATTTACTTCAATTGGTATCAGAGCTCAGCCTCTATGGGTTGAGCACACTTAACCGTGTGAGAGGAAAAGATTCAGGAAGAAGTAATGGCCAATCAAGAAGCATACTCCAAAAGTGTTTATGCAGAATATTGAAGAAATGAACAACTTCAAGAAGGAGCCAATGATGCTAGAAATTGATACATCTCTACATGTGGCTCAAAAAGATCTTAAGGTATGTAGTGCTAAACTTGAACATTGTCCTCCCTATGATGAAATAGATTTTGCTTATGATGGGTTGAATGATGGTTTGATAAACTTTGAAAATAAAATATGGAATGCTTAAAAAGGATATTCTTTATTGAACTTCAAATTAAAACTTTTAAGGCTAAATATGATTTTCTTGAAGAAGATATACTTACAAATTGTGAAATCTCAACTGTCTTAAAAAATCATGTTAATCTTGAAAATGAAGTTGAAAACTTATTTTCTACATTTGCCAAAACTGAAGTATCTACTTGCTCTTAATCCATGTTTGTCAATAATGGAAAGAATGCTATTTTACATGGAAAACTAAGTAAAGGTTGTGGCAAACAGATTTAAGAATCTTATCATAATACCAAGTCCATGTTTTTCAGAATGATGTTTAAAAGATCAAACCATCATCCAGTCTCATTATCTACATCATGGTCATCTCTCTTGTTTGAGCAATTTTAGAAGAACTATTTATATGAGAGATACAATGGTATGGATTGTTAAATCTTTTAAGAATTCAACCACTAACACTCAAGAACCCAAGATGAAATGGGTACCAAAATGTCTCCTTAGCAATTTTGTTATGCAGAAAAATTCTCAAGAAGATAGAACCATTGGCCAAAGGAAAATACCTTCCAAGGCTTAAATGAAAATGTTCCATACAAAGAAGGAACATGACTCTAGCCAATGCTTCTCATATGATTAGTGTGAAAATATCCAAGGTTTATGACTTTTAGAATGAATCAATGGGTAAGAAAAAGTACAGTCCAATTGACCAAGAACAAGGTATCAAATCTTTCTATCCTCAATGCATATTCATAAAGTCAATGAATTTTAAGCACATTCCTAATAGGTTTATGCTAAGGTCTTGCATATTTGGTGATTGAATGATTATCATTGATTGACATTTATATGGACATTCTATTCTAATCACTTAATTAGTCTTGAACATAAAAAGAAAATGATTAGAAGATCAAAAGTAATGTGCTATAGTGCTGCTAGTTTAAAATTCTGATATAGCTACCTTAAATGAGCATAACTTGACCTACAGAAGTCTGTTTTAGGTGAAACCAATTTTCTTTGAAAGATTATTGATGGTAGTATCAAACTAGAAAAATTGAAAATTTTATCTTAATCACAAAAGTCCCAGTAAAATTTTGAATACAGCTGTTCTGTCATAAATTCTGACATAAACTAGTACACTTCAATAGATCATAACTTGAGCTACATGAATGCTTTTTCAGTGAAACCAATTTTTTTTGAAAGCTTATTTATGATATTAATAAACTAGAAAGTTTGAGAATTTTATCTTAACCACAAAAGTCCCAGTAAATTCGTGAACATACCTGTTTTGTTATAAATTCTGATAGAAAGCAGTCCACTTCATCAGATCATAACTTGAGCTACAAAAGTGATATTTGAATGAAACTAATTTCATTGAAAAACTGACTTATATTATTCTTAGACTGGAAAGTATCAAAATTTTATAACATCTAAATAATTCCCAGTAATTCATTAAAGTAGGCGGTTCGATTATATGATCATGTTTGAGCCTACTATCTTTGGATGTTCATAACTGGTGCTAGGAAAATCTTTTTCAAGTGAAACCAGTTGGATTTGAAAGATAATACATAATATTTTAATCTCATTAATTATCTAAATTTTTTATTGCATGGATTTGTATCAGTGCATAAAAAACAGAACTGTCTCATTCTGTACTTTGTGATAAATCAGTCAACTTGAATGCATCATATCTTGGGATAGGAAAATCCAAATTGCATGATCTTTGTCTTGTTAGAAATCTTGAGATCTCTAGTTTATTATGGTGAAATCTCATACTTATTTGAGTTGAAAATAATTCACAGATGCAGTTTTAAGTACATAAGTCAGTGAGATTTTCATGATTTAGAGCAGTAACTTGCTGATTAGAACATCCTTGAATATATTATCCTAAATGAGATGATTTCTTATGGAAAATTTGTATGATGTTTGCTGTGATAAAATATCATCTCTTATTTCAAAAGACTTTTCAAGGTGGGACTTTGATAAACTACTCAAAATTCACATTAGTTTTGTTTTTAACCACAAATGATGAGTCTTTTAGAAGCTTCTGCAAGTAAGTCCAAACTGAAAAATGATCTAATATTGGTTTTATGAGTTGTGATCATGAAAGGTAGTTTAAGGACTCCTTATTCATAGCCTTTCACGCCTTAGAACTCCATAACAGAATAGAATTGTGAAAGGAAAGAATAGGACACTAGAAGAAGTGGCTAAAACCATTTTAAATGACTCTAGTGTTAAAAATATCTTTGGGCTGAAGTTGTAAGCATCTCATGCTATACTTTGAATATAGTCACTATTAGAAGCGTGTATAAATTATGGAAATGAAGAAAACTAAACATTTTATTCTTGTATACATTTGGATGTAAATGGTAAGTTTGATTCAAATAAGGCTATCTTGCATATTCTTCTACTTCAAAAGCCCATAGTGTATACAATATTAAAAATCAAACCATAGAAGAAAGCATGCATGTTATTTTCAATGATTCTAACCTTTCTTCTCAAGGAAAACACAGTAGTAAATCAGATGATGAATCTGATAAGCTCTAGAAGATACATTCTGAGAATAAAAACTCTCCATAAGATACAACAAAACAAGAAAATTTCACAGAAGATTTTGCAGAAGATGTCTGTACACAATGAGAAGATCTTCCAAAGAGCTAGAAACTAATTACAGCTCATCCCCATAAACAAATTCTTGGGAATACTACAAAAGGAGTAAAAACCAGATCCCAACTAAGAGGAAATGAAAATAGTGCAGCCTTCTTATCTTAAATTGAACCCAAGAATGTGAATGAAGCTCTAGAAGATGATTCATGAGTAGAAGCAATGAAAGAAGAGCTGGAACAATTTGAGAAAAATAAAGTATGGACACTTGTTCCTTCTCCAGAAGATCATTCCATCAGTGGGACAAAATGAATGTTCAGAAACAAGATGGATGAAGAAGGAAAATTGATGAAATCTCCACTCTTCAAGAAAAGTCTACAAAGGATCTTCTTATAAGATTCAACATGGATGGAGCCAAGCCAATGACAACTCTAATGCATCCATCCACCTTGCTTGATAAAGACAAATGTGGTGAGTTTATTTCTAAAAAGGAATACAAAGGTATGATTGCTTCCTTATTATTCTTAAAAAACAAGTAGGCAAGCTATTGCATTTTCAATTGAATTATGTGCAAGGTTTCTATCTTCTCCTAAAAGAATTTCATGTCATATCTATAAAATGAATATTTACATTCCTTGTTTGAGCTACTAATCTTGGCCTTTGGTACAAGAAAGGAACAAGCTTTGATTTTGTAGGATTCTATGATGTTGATTTTGCTGAAGTTAGGATTGAGAGAAAAGACACAAATGAAGCAAAACATACATCAACAGTAAGATATTCACAAAGGTTGGGTTTAAGCATTAAATGGAGGATTACTCTCTGAGGTACACTGAAATCCCAATCTTATGTGATGATTAAAGTTCTATGAACCTATCTATCGATACCATGCATCACTTTAGATCAAACCATATTAACATCAAGTATTAGAGATCATGGTCATAAGCATGGCATTGAACTGAAATATGTTGAGACAAAGTCTTAACTTGCTGATATCTTTTCTAAACATCTTCTAGAAGAAAGATAAAGATTCATTAAAGATCAAATGCATAATTGTTGTGTTCTAAGTTCAACACGAGCCTTCTTTACCTAATCTAGAACACTTAGAAGATGAATTTCCCATCTAGAAGCAAAAATCATGCTTTTAAAGAGAGAGTAAAGAGAGATGGAATTCTTTTTATTGATGATATTCTCACATTCCTCAAAGCCTAAGAGGGAGTTGTTGCCTTCATTTTTACTCACTATAAATTGTAGCTACAACCCAAAGTGAAAGATAGGTTGTTTCCTTCATATATTCAATTCTCTTTCACAACATTACTTGTTTTTGCCAATTCCTCATATCATTCCTGTTATTTTCACGAGGATCAAAGCTATAGGAAGGAATGGCATAAGATTTGTAGCTACTCATGTCCATCAAAGTTTACCAATTAGAGTTGTCCTTGTTACAACTGTTCCGGTAACAAAATCTCTTCCACTAGAACTCCTAAATCACTCATAAGAGAAGATTGGGGTGTATATGTCTCCTTGGAAAGACTAGGATGACTCAAATTATTTAAAATATAGGAGCCTATGTATCCAAGATTAGTGAAAGCATTTTTGCTACAACTTCTAAGTTTAGGAGTAATGATCAAAATCTTATGAATGAATCAAGGGATACTCAATGTTACCCACCCATGGTTATATTCATGAATATGTACATGTCTTCAATATGACATGTTTCACAAAATATCTGTTGAGATTTGGTTCAACAGAATCTGCAGAAGGTACTTGTAGTATTATGGGTTACTAGATCTTCTGCAGAAGGTTCTGCAGTAAATTTCTAGTTTGAAGTTTGTGTGAGAAAAAGAATAAGATCATTTCTTCTTTTCATGGAAGAATCTGTAGCAAGTGCTTCTCATGGGGTGATAAAGTGAAAGAAGAAAAAGAAAGAGGTTACATTGGAAAAAGATAGAGCCTCCATAGGCAAACTTTGGAACTAATATGGTAAACCAATTCCATACCTCTTCTATTCTTATATCCCATTATCTTATGATAAGGTCCAAGCCCCTATTCTTGATGATTCAACTTAGTTTGGATAAAGGGATCTTATCTTCAACATCTTACTAATGAGAAAATTTAGCTTAAGATTGTGTAATATGCAAGAGAAGGAAGTAAGGATTGTGTAGTATCAATTCTAGTTTAACACATTTGTGTTACTAGCAAGTGCTTCTGATGTTCTATCAATGCCTTTAGCTTACTTCCAACCATTTTATGACATATAGATGGCTGCCATTTGATCTTATTAAGATCATTCCTCACATTCTAAGTAGCCTAAGATAGACAATGTTGAGAACTTATTCCCTTCTATCATTTTCATGCCCATTTTGATGGATGACAAAAGGGGGAGAAGAATATAAAGATCCAGTCATAACAAATTTCTATCTGAATGACACAAATTCAGGGGAAAAATAATTTTTTATTGTTAAATCTCATTTTTGTTATTTGAATGTTATAAATGGCATAAATTCAGGGGGAGATTTATTTCTTTAATGTTAAATCACTTGATTATGATTTCCCTCATTCAGAAAACTTAGAATTTTTTCATGAAAGTTTGTAATCATCAAAAAGGGGGAGATTGTAAGGTCCAAGACCCTTTGAGCAAAGGTTTTAATGACAACAAACTTTCACAACAATATTCTAAGTGTTCTGAATACTTTGGTACTAATGTTTTCACTTGAGAAAAAATACAGGAAAAGTTACAGAAAGAAGGTGCAAAGATCATAAACATCATTTAACATCAAAATATGTGTTTAGAAGCATGTCACATAGAGCTCTCATGTCAAAAGTGATGAAAAAAGTTCAAGAAATAGCTTCTTAGCTTCAAGAAAGTCAAAACAGTTCATCTAAGATCCCAGGAATATTAAACTGAGTTGTATCAAGCTTGAGAAGCAAAGTTGAAGCTTTGGAAGGATCATTCAAGACCACTAGAAGCATGAGAAGGAGCTTTTCATGAAATTGGACACCTTATGAATGTGAAAGATCATTTAAGCAATTCAAGCATAGTCATTCCAAGTGTTGCTGATGCAAACAAAGCAATTGGAGAAGATCAATATCACTAGAAACACAATTTTGTCTTTAGAAGCAAAACTTACAGTTTCTGTTGAAGTATCAAATACTTATTTGAGGTTGCAAACAAGATCAAAGTATCTTTAGAAGCATTGAACAAGTTCCAACACTCCTCAAGATATTATCCTTGAATATTTCAAGTTGAAGAACACTAAAAGGAGCTTCCATAAGCATAATTACTTCTCTCACAATGCAAATAAAGCAAGAATACAAGATTGGAAGCTTTACAAGCATATTTGAAGAAGAAACAAAATTTCTACACACTTCCAGAAGATGCAGTTTGCTTCTGCAGAAGAAACAGAATTTCTGCAGAAGAAACATAATTTTTGTATACTTCCAGAAGATGCAGTTTGCTTCTGCAGAAGAAATATAATTTTCTGCACACTTTCATAAGAAGAAATATAATTTCTGCAGAAGAACTCCACTGTCAGGGTGTCTGCAGAAGAAGCTATTTCCTGAAAATCCATATTTCTCAGTTTTCTTTATCTGCAAGTGTTCAAACTATTTGTAAATTAATTCCTTCAGTTTAATATGTGTAAAATGACCTTCTCCATGAGTTTGAAGGTTAAGTTTCAGAAGGAATTAATCTCTGCAGAAGAAATGCTCTCCAGAAGAAACAATTAGTCAAAGGATAATTGTCTTTGACTATGACAGCCTGCATCTGCAGAAATACAGTCCGCTCTTGAAAGGGACAACTCCTTTCTCACAGCTGGAGCTGCATCAACCACTCCAAGGGTTGATTTACAGAAGGACTCAAAATCTGCAGAAGAAGCACCTCCAGAAGATTTGATTGGTCAAAGAATGAGAGAGAAAAGGTTGTCTTATGACAGTAACAGCCAGCTCAGGACTTGTCTTCCTCTCCAAGCATTTCCAACGGCTAGTTTGACCACCATAACTCTATAAATATAGCCCCATTCAGCTGGGCAAAATCAAGGAGAACAAAGGGAAGAAATCCAAAGAGCCATAATGTAGAAACCCCCTTCTAGAGTGAGGTTCTCCTTCAACCACTCCAATATGCAGAGCTGCTGCGCATAATTCTTAGAGAGTGTGTTTAGGTTCAGTTGCGTAAAGATTAATCCACTCCATGAGTGTTTTGTGAGCCATATGTAAAAACCCATCTCTTGTTGAAGAGTGTTTGTAATCTCCCAAGCTAACTAGAGAGAGTTAGTGTTGGTTTGAGAGGGTGTAGAGCCTGCAAAGGCTGAGCAAATAAAACTGGTTTTAGAGCCTGAAGAGGCAGCAAAATAATACTTGGAAAAGAGCCTGAAGGGGCTGCACAAGAATACTAGTGGTGAGGTGCACCCAAGAAGTCATTGTATCAAGGTTGATTTAGTGGAAAATCCTACAGGTGTAGGTACTGGACGTAGCCCATGGATTGTGAGGGTGAACCAGTATAAAAATCATGTGTGCAATATCTCTTACCCTTACTCTCTTTAATTTTCTGCACATACATCTATTGCTTTGCTAGTTATTGTTCATATTTTTAATATTTAGCAACTTGTAAACCATATTTTGATAAACCTGTTTTTGAACTGATATTTTCACACAAATCACATCCATATCAGTTAAAATACTGATATGGAAAGTTTCATCACATTATGAAACTTTTTGGTGCTCCAGAAGAACATTTCTTGAAAGATGTTCATTGTTCAACATTGGAACTTGAGGTTCAAACTACTAGATTTTGATAAGCTTATTTTTGAACTAATATTTTCACATAAATCACATCCATATCAGTTCAAATACTGATCTGGAAAGTTTCATTAAATTATGAAACTGTTTAGTGCTTCAGAAGCACATTTCTTAAAATCTGTCCATTGTTCAACATTGAACTTGGGGTTCAAACTACCAGATCTTTATAAACTTGATTTTAACAAGATTTAACTTTATATTTTGGTTTTTTACTATTCAAATATATGATCTGGAAAGTTTCATCAAGTTTCAAGTTCATTTGACCCTTCAGAAGATTGGTTTAAAGTGACAGATTCATTGTTTTGCTTCTGCATAACTGCATAAACATTATATTATTCTTCTGAACCTTATTCTGAGTTGTAACTATATTAAATACATTATATGGAAGAATAAATCTTGATGATATCAGTCCCTATGATTTTGCTTGCCTTTAAGAAGATAGTTTTAATATACTTAGTTGGCATTATTTACTAACCACTATCTTCTAGAAGGAACTTATGATAGCCAAGGTATTCCTTGAGCAGAGATTAGTAAGTTGTTCAAAGTACTTGCAAGTTGGACCAAAAGTTTTCAACGGTCACAATTCAACCTCCCTTCTTGTGACTCTATGATTTACTTCACAATTAAGGTGATTCCACCTTCATTTGAAAGCTAATTTTCGTGGGCTTCAGTTTGATAGGCTATATGATAGGGTTCCGAGCTCATTTGCACTTCCAAACAAACTCATCCTCGCTTAAGCGAAAATCTCGCTTGAGCGAGAATTATCCAGAGAAGGGTTACTCTCTGGGGTATTTTCGCTCAAGCGAGAATCTAGCTTGAGTGAGAATACACGAAATTAGTTTTTAAAAACAGAGAGTCCCACTCTCTTATCTCATTTTCCCTTGTCTCCTAGGGTTTCTAGAGAGAGATAGATTTTTAGAGAGAGAGAGGGAGCTTGTGGGCTTGAAGGAGGAAGAAAAGGAAGATCAAGAAGCATCTTTAAGGTTCCCAATCACTTGAGGAGCTTGGGATTTCCCCTCTCCACCTCTCATCCGCCCCTATTTCTTCCCTTAAGGTGAATGTGGTTCACTCACTTGCTTATTTGACATGTAAATTCCCTTGTACGACCCCTATTCTACCTTCCCTTGCTTGCATTCATGTTTATTGATGATTAGAGGAAGCTAGGGTTGTTAATTTGAATGTATTCTCTTGTAATGCAAACTCTATGTTAGAGAATTTAGGGATTTTGGGGAAAATGCTTGAATATTTGATGTTGGGAACTTGAAAATGCAAATAGTTAAAGTTATTCTCATTCCATAATTGAAAGAACATATGGGGGTTGAAATAGCTAAGGTTTGAGGAAAGAATAATTATTGTGAACCCTCTCTATTTCTTCCCCTCTATGTTAAGGGCGAAGATAATATGTTTGCTTGTAGATGCTTCTATATCATGAACTGAATTTAAGTACATGCATGTTTGTTTAATGGAAATTAAAGAGGGGACTTCGGTCCAAAGAGGGGACTTCAGTCCAAAAAGGGGGTCTTGTGCCCAAAATGAATAAGAATGTAAAATGTGATTGTTTGCTAATTAAGACATGAGGTTAAATTGGCCTTGAAAGGGGGTTTCCCTTGAAAAGTCAGAGGTATAAGTGATAAGAACCCACTGGTGTTGGGTAATACACCAAATGTTGAATGTGAATGTTAATTAAGACGGGAGGTTAAATTGGCTACAAGGGAGACGTCCCTTGTATGGTATTGAGCTCAATCCAGGTCAGAGATTCAAGTGATAAGATTAATGGAAGAATCGTTATGAATTGAAATGCAAAGTTGAATGATTGAATGTACTAAGTATTGAATTCAAAGTTGAATGATTGAGGGTGTGATTGATTGAGTGTAATCTTAATGTATGAATTGTTGGAAGTTGAATCTATGTATTTTTCCGCGACTTAGGCTCTAATACCAGAGCTAGAGTTAGGACATATTGAAAATATTGAAACAACAGACATAGACTTAATTAAAAAACTAGTATTCATAATTAATTCTTAGAAAATAGTATGTACTAGTATATATTTTAATTAGTAATTAATCATTAAAGTATTTTAACGTACTAAGTATATAAAGATACACAATTATTTTATAGATAGAAGACTTACAATTGACGAGCGAAATTGAACGGTTGGAATAAAATAGATGCAAACTTTGATCTTCTAGACGCGTGAAATTGATCCGCTGAAGTAGAATAGGTGCAAACTTTGATCTTCTAGAATAAAATTCTTCAGATAGAATAGATGCAGGAAAATGAACTTCGAGAATAAAACTTTTGAGATATCTTCACCCAAATAGATACAAGGAAATAATCATGTTGAGTCTCAAAAATATCATAAGAGAAAATATGATGTTTAAGACAACTCAATTCCCGAGTTTTAATGCTTAACAAATTTAAGTTAAAATATTTATCATAGATACATATATGTTTAATGATTTATCTATGATTTTAGTAAGCCACTATAAGCTTATATAAAGACTATGTGAAGTGCTTTCAACCTGTCTGAAGAGTTAAGCCTTCTAAAGGTTCAACCCGTCTGAAGTGTTGAAGCCGTCTGAAGTGCACAACCCGTCTGAAGTGTTGAAGCCGTCTGAAGTCTTATTAATGATGTGGCACCCTTTGTTGAAGTTTGTGAAGACTTTTCTGAACCTCTGCTGCACGTACCTTTTCAAACACATTTATAGCAAGGAACACAGAGACCTTTCCTGGTGTTTTTGAATTTCATACACCACTGAGGAAATCTCTGCAACGCAGCCTCTGCAGCAACATTTGTAGCAGCTTTATGGCAGAAGCAACCTTGTACCGTGACAGAAATATCAGAGCTCTCAGAAGCATGTCTCACAACGGATTAAATAGCATTTAATGCTATCTCTAAACGGTGGTATTTCAACGGATTGAAGATTGGGTATAAATACCCCTCCATGAAGACCATCAAGCATATAGAGAGAAAATCAATATACAAGAAAGCCAAAAGAAACATCACGCTGCAAGTTTTTACTCTGTAAAAACTCTCTGATAAAATTCGCTGTACACATTTGTATATTCTGAGCATACCTCAGATTTTATTGTACATTGTATTTGTTTGAGCTTCAAACTGGTATAGTTTAAAAGCTTAAACTCTTTTCTCTGTAAACTTTGTTTAGAGCCTGGAGAGGCTTGGTTGACAAAAGAATACTTTGTTGTAGAGCCTAGAGAGGCTTGGTTGACAAAAGAATACTTGGTTGTAGAGCCTGAAGAGGCTTGACTGTAAAAGAATACTTGTAATCTTGGTGAAGATTAAGAGAAAATCCAAGTGCTAGTTGGCATTGGGACCGGACGTAGCTCACAGTGGTAGTGAGTGAACCAGGATAAATTCCTTGGCTAAGTTTTCTTACCCTTATCTCTTGTCAATTTATTTATACTAATCAAAGGGTGTTGAAAAACAATTCTGATATTTTAAAAGCAAGAAAACCTTTTTAAAATACTTTTCAGAAGTCGTCTTAAGAAACTTCAGACAGCCCCCTTAAACCTGTCTGAAACTGTTTCAAACTTGTTGTTTGCGAAAAGCTTTCATAAAATATTAAGAAACACTATTCAATCTCCCTTCTAGTGTTTCCCTGTGTTTCTACAAATCACTCTTGAAAATTCACTCACTTTATTACAAACGGTGTATTAAACACTCTTGAAAATGCACTCACTTTGATACAGGAAACTAAACACACTTGCAGAAACTAAACACTCTTACAATAGCACACTTAAGCTTTTCTCTCAGAATTTTTGCCTCTCCTCTATACCGAAAGAAAGGCTCTATTTATAGGAAAGGATTTTTTTAATATATAATAAAATATTGAACCAAGGTTGCATGCAAGCAACCGTGAATTCTTCTTGACTACCAATTTGTCTCCTTGTAAGATTTTTCATGATTAGGTAGATTCCTTCAAAATTCCCATGATTATGTTTGTTGAATTTTTTCTTTTACTTGCACGTAGCTTTTGCACCTTATTTTGCACACACGTAGCACACCTTCTTAACACGTAGCTTCACCATGCATTTTTACTTCATACGTAGCACATCTAGGTTGATCAATCAAACATTATTCCGTAACAGTCATCTTCATTATCTTGCAAATAATTGCTAGGACTTGATGAAACTTCATCTTCAACTTCTTGTGATTGTGTTGAACTCACTACTTTCAATCTTTCTTGCCATTCTTCTTCTGAGGTAGCTGAAGGTAAGGCTGCCATTATTTTTTGCTTTTATGCTAAAAGTAGGGATTCTTTATTTTGATCTCTGGCTCCAGCTTTAAGTTGGGACATTTTGATCCATTCATCAATTTTTTCTTTTTTGATCAGAGTGACATCAAATTTTGACCACCATTTTACTCGTATTGATCTGGCTAAATAACAAAGATCTATTTCATTAGCAAGCTTTACCGAATCATAATCCCATGACATAATCCAAGTTATGCCTTGACTAGCCACGAATGATATAAATCGTTAACCTTGAATAAAATAGTCTTGTCTTTAAAATATTGATAACTTTCTTTAGCATCTTGTGGTAATAGTGTAGTAGTGGGCCCAAAATCATAGAACCACACTTCATGAACCACTTTGGAAATTTTAGGGAAATCCCCCTTTTGAACCTGAGAAACCAGGAGTGTTGATAAGGACGGTGGTAGAAAGTATTGTACCAGGCATCTATGTAGTCATAATAAGTATAAGTTTGAGGGGAAAATTTTCTTGAAAAAGTTTTGGGTTGATAAAGTTCTTGATTCCAGTCTTGAACAGAAAGAATTTTAAGAATTTTGGCTTTGGAAAATAGTATACCTTGTCCTTTTGGATCTTCATAATGATGAATTTCAATTGAATCGGTATCTATTAATATGAACTCATAAAATTCTCTAACCTTACCAGATCTGTTTGGATTATACTGATATTGAGGTGGAAAGACCTTTTGGGCTATTTCTCTTGGAGGAAATTTTATCCATTCTTTTTCAATTATCATTATTGGAATGAGTTCAGACTTTTCTTGATAAGTTTGATCAGAGGATGAAGAAGTTTGGGCTCTTGAAATGTTTTTGAAATATTAGAGGGTTTTACTAAGGTATTATGATATTGTAGAGGGGTAAACTTATTGTAATGGGGAATTAAAGGACTTTGAGGAAATTTTGTTTTAATTGGAGTATTTTGAACAACTTGGGCTAAAGTAGTGGGTTTTGTTGGAACAAGTGTTGTAGAGGATATTGGGGTTGATGGTCCTATTGATCCTTGTATTGATAATGGTAAAATCCTTCCACTTAATGGAGGACCATATTGATCTTTTGACATGGCCTTGCTATTACTCATTTTAAACCCTAAAAAAATTCTCTTGTAAGAAAATCAGGTAAAGAATTCTCATTTCCTTTAATATGAACAATATCAAAGTCAAAACATGAAAGTAAGGCTTGCCATCTGGCAAAAATATGTTTAGAGACTAAATTTTTTACATCCTTTTGTAAAACGCTTGGAGCCGCTTTACAATCAGTTCTTACCAGAAATTTCTTGTTAAACAGATCATCTTGAAATTTGGTAATGCATAAAATAATTGATAAAATTTATTTTTTAATAGTAGAGTATTTTTGTTGAGTAGGATTCCATATACCTGAATAATATCTAACTATTTGTTCTTTAGATGAGTTTTTTTAGAGAACACCGCCATAACCTTTATCTGACGCGTCAGTTTCAACAATTAAAAATGCTTCGGGATCTGGAATTCCTAAATAAGGCAAATTTTTTATTATTTGCTTAATTTGAATAACTACTTGAGACATTTCATTATCCCAAGGTGGGGAATTTTTTCTAAGTATTTTGTATAAAGGTTCACATATTGTTTTAATTTCTGGAACAAAATCTGCTATGTAATTTAAACATCCTAAAAACCTTTGCAATTGTTTTTTATCTTTAATTTCATTTGGGAATTTTTCTGCAAATTCTAAAGATCTTTGAATTGGAGTTATACTTCCTTGATATATCTCATATCCTAAAAATCTAGTTTTTGTTTGAAATATTTTTGTCTTTTTTGCAGAAACAACTAAACCATTTTCTTTTATTATTTCTATAAATTTATTTAAATGTAAAACATGTTGATTTATTCCCCTTGAAAAAATTAATACATCATCTAAATATACTACCGAAAATTCCATATATTGATAAAAAATATCATTCATAATATTCTTGAATTCACTTGGTGCATTCTTTAATCCTTGAGGCATTACGTTCCATTCATAGTGTCCAAATGGTACTACAAAAGCTATTTAATATTTAGAAAATATTGTTGCATTATGTAATCTCTTAATTAAATCTGATTTATTGGGGAGAGGATACCTTATCCATTTTAATACGTTGTTTAAAGGTTTGTAATTTATAACTAATCTAGGAGCTCCTCTTTCTTGTTCTGAGGCATTCATAACATAAAATCCTGAACAACTCCAAGGGAATTTTGATGGTCTAATTAACCCTTTATCTAAATATTCTTGAATTTCTTTCTTACAATATTCTAAATATTGTTGATTCATTTGTATTGGTCTTGCTTTTGTTGGGATATTCTTTTCATTAAATCCTTCTTCATATGGTAGCGAAACTTCATATTTTTTTCGATTCCAAAAAGCTACAGGATTTGTTTCACAAATTTCTTGTTCTATTTTCTTTTCAAACTATTTTACTAATTTTTGGATGTTAGGAGTTTTTATTTGTTCTTCAATTCTTTTATATTGTATTTCTTTATTTAACATATTTATGTGTTTTTGTTTTCTTTGAATCAAATTTATTTTTTTTATTGAAGCTTCTTGTAACATATTTAATTCTTTTAATCTTGGAGGTTGAATAAATTCAAAACATATTTCTTTTTCTAATGCTTTTGATACTATTCCCTTCTCAGTTACTTTAAAAGGATATGGTAGCGTTAAAAATGGAGTTCCTAATATTAGTTGGGTTGTCATATTTTTTATTAATACAAGAGGTTGTATAACATATTTTATTTTTACATATTTTTGCATTTGATAATTTATATTGAATACTCATTTGAGAGCCATTTGCACTACTAACTCCTTCTGTGGTCTTTTCATAATATTTTGTAGGGATTAATCCTTCTTGAATACAATTGATATCGGCTCCTGAGTCTATTAAGGCGATCATATTAAATATCTCATTTTGTATTACTAATGTTACTTCACAGTGCCATTTATGAGTTGTAATAATACTTAATAAATTAATAAAAGAAGTACTTGTATTTGGGTCTTCATTATTAGTCTTATCTTGAATTTTTAATATCTCTTTTTCTTCTAATTCTAGTAGTCTATATTCTAGTGATATATCATTTTGTTTTAATATTTGTACGTCTTGTTTAAGATTCCTAATTTCGCTTTGTAAGTCTTTTATAGTTACTTGCTCGTTTGGAGTTTTACATCTATTAAAAATCTCTTTCATATCTACTGGTTTTATATATTGTCTATTTTTCTCATCTTTTTGTATTAAATCATTTAATCGTTGTAAAAATTCATTTTTTAAAGGAGATTCTTCCATTTTATCTATTATAGAAATTAGTGTAGAAGTTTGGTCCTTAGTTAACATGTTTATAGTTTTACAATTTGCGCATACATAATCCAGGTCCTAAACAATCTTCTTCAGGTTCACTTTGCTCCTCTTCAGAAGTTGTATTTTCTAATTGATAAATTACTTCATCATCTTCTTCTTCTATTTCTTCACTACTAGAATATTCTTCTGGTTCAGAATTTATTAATATATTTAAAAGACTTTCTTTTAACTTTTGATATATTTCTAATTCATTTATCTTTTGTTTAACTTTACAATTATTTGCATAATGGCCCATCCTTCCACACTTCCAACAAGTATTTCCTTTTTTCTTAAATTTTGTATATTTAGGTTTTTTATTATTTTTGTTTTGAACATTTTGAGTTATATTATTTTTATTATATTTCTTCCTATAAGATTTCTTATAGTAACTATTAAATTGTTTTAGTTTTTCTTTTTTGTTGAGCGCTAGGCGCTTTAATTGTTTCTACTCCATATTGTTGACAAAACGTTCCAACTTCTTTTTTATTGGTTTTTTTTTCTTTATGAATTTTATCTTGCAATTTGAAATCAGTACAAACTTGTATCCCAATATCTATTATTATATTGTGTATTTGTCCATAAGTTACATTTTCATAGGATATTGGATTTCCATATACTCTTTGTAAATTCACCTTAACTTTTTCTGAGAATAATTTAGGGAGACCAGCTATAAATCTTTCTTTCCAAAATCCTGCCGATCCATCTTCTCTAAGTGTTACTTTTGACAAGAATGTATCTTTATACCATCTATAATCAGACAGCGTAGGGCAATATAAATTGGCTAGTTGACTTGCAGCCCTTTCTTTAAATATATTTGGGTCTCCTATAAAATTTTGAATTATGGTATATATTAAAGTTGCTACTGCGTCTTGTTCTTGGTTTTCAGCTTTTACACTATTTAATACAAATTTTTTTTCTTCAGTAGTACATAAATTATCCCACCAACCTTTTAACTGACCAGTAAAGCCTTGAATTGTCGCTATTGCTGAATCTCTATCTGAACATCTTTTAGATTTGTAAGCGGTTGCATCCATTGACATTTGACACATTAAATCCAATATTCCTTGCTCACTTAATCCATCTAAGTTCCATTCTACAATATCTGACCCAGTATAAGAGTTTTGGACAAATTCTCCCCTTTCTTCTATTTGAATATCCGGATATGTAGGTCTTGGATAATAATTTCTTAATTTATGATAACTTCTATTTTGAAATTTTATTTTATTTATTTCTAAATCTGCTTTTTATAAAGTATTTATTGATGGCTTTTCTATACTTAATTTTTCTAAATTCTTTTTTATGCTTTCTATATCTAATTCTATATCACTTTTAAATTTTATTGCATCTAATTCTTTTTGAGGTACATTATTTAATTTATATATTGGTTTTATAGGAGATTGTGTTATTATACTTGATTTTGAAGTACTTGGTATGTTTATATTATTTTTATTTTCTATTCTGATTAATTGTTTTGACATAGTCTCTAAAACTATATTGGAAAAATTCAATTGTTGATGTTGTTTTTTAATATCCTTTTTATCTACCAATTTTTCTTCATTATTTACATCTTTATAAGGAACCACTTCTATTTCTAAATCATTTACTTGAACTTTTATTCCTTCTAGAGGGGGATATTCTGATTCTATTATTTTGTCAGTTAAAGTTTTCTATGGGGTAGTTTTCTTTTCTAAAGGGTTTACTTTTCTTTCTTCTCTAAATGGATATTCTAAATTATTATTTTTACAATAATTTGAAAACCAGTCAAAGAAATACATATTAATTTCGTTTTCCCTTAAATATTGATAAAATACATTTTTAAATTGTTCTGTTTTTTGCTTTTCAAATGTTGAGAAAAACCAATCTCTTCTGTATTTATTATATTGAGCTTCAAAATCTTCCCTAATCCATTCTTTATCTATTTGAAAAGGTTGCTCTTTAGTTAAAGTGTTTAGAATTTGTGAGGTTGTAGGAGAATGTTGAGGAGATTCTATTTTAGTTTCTTGGTATAGAGGTTTAGATATTCTAGGTATGCTATTATCTAATCCTCTCATATCTAAACATGATCCATCTACTGAATGTCTTGAAGATTCTGGCTTGTATTATTTCTCTTATTTGTGTATTATATATTTTTTCTTGTTCTAACATTTCTTCAAATACCATCTCTTCTGGTATTCTTTTCATAACTTCTTGATGGCTTAATTTTTTAGGAACTTGAACTGAAGATTTTCTAAGGTTGGCTTCTACTAGTATTGTTTCATTTTTTGTTTCATTTTTCTAAGGTCCAATTTGTTCATTTAATATTTCTTCAGGTGCCTTAATAAATAATTTTATTGCATTAGCAATATATTCATTTTTTATATCCATTGAAAAATTTGGATAACAATTAAAGAAAGCAGGTCCATCATGAAGATTACTTTCTATTACGGCTATTATTGAATCATCAAATCTTCTTAACCTTATATCTCTTAATAACATTATTATATGGGTACTAACTCCTAATCTATAATTTGGTTTTGATGCTACTTGTATTAATCCCAAATGAATAAAATTATATCCTTTTGCAATATGTTTATCTAGCATTTCTTGCTCTAAAATAGTAATTTCTCTATTTTGCTTTGTTCCGGGATAACTATATTCTAACATATGAATTTCTTCGTTAGGAGAGGAAGACCATAAAAATTGTTGTTTGTATACTTCACATTTCTTTATTATAGGCATTGACCAATTATGAAAAGAATTTTCTATTTCTGCTATTTGTAACTCTACTGGGGTAGTTTCTGTTTGAGATGTTGAGGGGATATCTTGAGAGGATCGTCTAACTATTATTTTATTGGATTTTCTTAAACTTAAATCACTTAAGGTTCTTAATAGACCAACCATTTAAATCTTTTTAATATTTTCTGTGACGGGACCACTTCTATTAAGAAATCTAGCTCATCAACGGGTTTACTACCTTCCTAAGGCTTTATTACCGGGAGCACTAGACTTAGAAGCTGACCAACGCCTAAACATGTTTCCGCGCTACAATTATTATTAAAAAGATTTAAATTAATGATCTATTAGAACTAAGTTTATGAAATTCCAGACACAAAGCCTGAGCCTCTCCCGCGACTTAGGCTCTGATACCAGAGCTAGAGTTAGGACATATTGAAAATATTGAAACAATAGACTTAGGCTTAATTAAAAAACTAGTATTCATAATTAATTCTTAGAAAATAGTACGTACTAGTATATATTTTAATTAGTAATTTATCAATACTAAGTTGAATCTATGCATTATCTCCCTACACTACACACACTGTTACCACACTCACTGGGACGTAGTCTCATCCCACGCTGTGGGAAATATCTTTCAGTGTGCAGGTCATTGTTCTGGTACTTAGTAAAGGAGCTGAGGACTGACTTAAGGTAGATTATGAAGACGATCATTGGAGTTCTTTTAGTGTAGTTATTGGTTTAATGATGTAAATTAATATAATTCTTCAGCAAAGGATTAAATGTAATTACAGTTAATTGGTAATTGGTGTAGAAACCTGTAGTCGGCCACAGAGGCTCATTTTCCCTGGAAATAGATTAGAAATCATACTATTATGAACTGAATTGGTGGTTTTGCTGGTTTTCAGGTGAAGCCGAAAATTGGGAAACGCCCAGTTTTCAAAGGAAACTCTGCCGGATTTCCGGTAGGAGTTTTGGGGAACCATGACACTCCGTGTCTAGGTTCATTTCCCTTAGATTTGAATATAATGTTTCATGTTGTATTGTAGATTGAATTGTAGTGAAGACTTGAGTAAGCGTTGGATTACCTAAGCGATTGCATGATTTGTTCATCGATATCGAAAATGGTGCGAAATAATTTCAAAAATTCGGGAATAGTGTTTCCAACGGACATTATTCCTGGATTCAGAAATTAGGACATTACAGCAGCAGGCTAACGAAAGCTAACCTTTAGTAAAGGACAAGAGCACAAGTCATTTGTAATAGGAATTAACCGCAAAGCACCAGCAGCAGGCTAATTAAAAGCTAACTTTAGTGAAAACCTGGAACAACAACAGGACAATAAAATAACCGCAACATTGAAGAACCTCAACCTTCCACTCACAAATTAGAAAGCACCCTGACAACATGGACAACAGGTAGACTCCGCACAGCAGTAGCCCTTAAAAAGATGCCAAATACACAACATCACAGACCATCAGACAAGAACCCAGCAACCCAGAAAATATAGCATCATAGAATGAGAACCATAATCCACACTGCTAAATTGAATCCAATCCAAAATTGAGACACACACAAGGTTGCATTGACCACGAGTAAAATTGATAGGAAAAGCTAAGATCCCTTGCTTTTAGCCACTTCCATGATCATAATTTTACCAGCTCTAATAATTCCGAGGCAGTCAATATTTAATCTATAAACACATCTTCATTCTGTGCCAACCATGAACTCCAGAGAGCCGTCTGTAGCGTCCAGCCATTCAAATAGGGACAAAAATGATTGCAAGCCACATTGGACGGCAAGCAAAAATTATAGAAGCTTATCAACATGAACTATAAAACAAAAGGAGACACACTGCATGTGAATTATGAAGCCACCAATTTGACGGAAAGTTGAATGCATAATGGAGCCGTAATGAAAATGTGCATATGAATTATGAGATTAGCAATAAAGCATAAAGTATCGGCAAAGGGGCATTACACGGTAATGCATCTCTATAAATAGAGATGATTTTAGCAAACCAAAGCAAGCTCAGAAGTTGAGAAGCAGCAAGAGCAGTGAGAGAGAGAAAATTAGAGAGTGTGAGTAAATCCTAAAAAGTGATTGTGTGGGAAAAATACACCGGGTATATTTTTTGGGTATCATCTCTAGTACTCCTTAGTACTACAAATTGTAGTATTTGAATAGGAGTGGGTCTCACTGGGAAACACTATATTTGTATCTCTTGTGTGGTAGAGTGTGGAAAGGATATTGTAATTATCCTTAAATATAGTGGAATATTTTTTGGAGTTTGTCCCGTGGTTTTTCCCCCGTTATTGGGGGCGGTTTCCACGTAAATATTTGGTGTTACTTTTTCTACCCTTTACATATCTTCTGATCGATGTGCTACTCTGGTGGTAGATCTAGCCCTAACAGATCTACTTTGGTGCCCGTTTCTATATTTAATTTATGCTGTGAATCAACCCCAGAGCCCAACAAGTGGTATCAGAGCTCCAAGTTGAGCTCTGGGTTTTGTGCTTTATAAATTAAATGGAGGAGAATATGAGTACCATGATCAAGCTCAATTCCACAAACTACTCCATTTGGGAGTAAAAAAATGGAGGATATTCTTTCCTATAAGGATATATATGATCCTGTGGAAAAAGGGGATGTAAAGCCGGACAATGTGACAACAGGAGATTGGAAAAAGTCTCACCGGAAGACTATTAGTCTAATTAGGAAGTGGGTGGATCTTAGTGTATGCCACCATGTGACCACAGAGACAACAAATGCCCAGACTCTGTGGAGAAATATCGAAAATATATATCAAGGAAAGGCTGCACAGAAGAAAGCTTTCGTTATTAGAAAGTTGGTGAATTTAAAATACCGAGATGGAAGATCAGTTGCAGAACACTTGAATGACTTCCAAAACTTGGTCAACCAATTGGTTTCCATGAAGCTGGTTTTTGAAGAATAATTGCAAGCTTTGTTACTTTTGAGTTCTTTGCCGGAAAGCTGGGAAACTTTGGTGGTGTCGTTAAGCAACTCTGCTCCAAATGGAGAATTGACTTTGTCTCAAGTCAAAGATAGCATGTTCAATGAAGAAATAAGAAGGAACGATTTTGGAGAAAGCAGTTCTCAAGCCCTTATCACGGAGAACATGGGGAGAAGCAAAAGTAGAAGACGATCCAACAAATCAAAAGACAGATCACAATCTCAGCCTAGAAGGAAATTTAAGTGTTATCACTACGGTGAAGAAGGCCATTTCAAAAGGAATTGTAAAGCTTGGAAGAATCGGAGGAATAAGAGACTAGGTGTAGATGAAAATACCACAACTCCTGTAATTGATGGGGAAGTGGTGTTGCTCTCCGTTGAAGAAGAAGAGTGTCATGTTGCAGATTCATGTGTTGAATGGGTCGTTGACTCAACAACATCTTACCATGCCACTTCTAACAAGGAACTCTTTACTACGTACAAACCAGGAGACTTTGGCAAAGTAAAGATGGGAAATAGCAGCAATGCAAACATTGTGGGAGTTGGTGATGTGTGCGTTCAAACCAATACTAGTTGCACACTAACACTGAAGGACGTGCGACATGTGCCAAATTTGCGTCTGAATTTAATTTTTGTGCATGCTTTGGATCTAGCTGGTTATTACAAAAACTTTGGTAATGGCACATGGAAGCTTACCAAAGGATCATTGTTGGTTGCTAGAGGCATAGTGTATTCGACGCTATATAAAACTCAAGTCAAGCTGATCAGAGATGGGGTGAATGCAGTCGAGGATGATGCTTCGCCAAATTTGTGGCATAAAAGGTTGGCTCATATAAGTGAAAAAGGATTGCAGATTTTGGCAAATAAGTCCCTTATTCCATTTGCCAAAGGTACAAAATCGAATCCTTGTGACTATTGTCTATTTGGCAAGCATCATAGAGTGTCTTTCAGTAAAACTTCAAAACTGAAAGAATATTCTGGATATGGTTTACTCTGATGTATGCGGTCCCATGGAGGTGGAGACTCTTGGTGGTAACAGATATTTTGTGACATTTATTAATGATGCTTCACGAAAGGTATGGGTGTATTTCCTGAGAACGAAGGACCAGGTTTTCAATACTTCAAAAAGTTTCATGCCATGGTGGAGAGAGAAACGGGAAAACTTTTGAAGTGTCTTCGCAGTGACAATGGGGGTGAGTATACTTCCCATGAATTTAAGAATTATTGTTCTGAACATGGCATCGGACATGAGAAGACAGTTCCTGGCACCCCACAACATAATGGTGTGGCCGAAAGAATTAATAGAACCATTATGGAGAAAGTTAGATTTAGGCTGAGAATGGCTAAACTGCCTAAGCCATTCTGGGGTGAAGCTGTTCAAACTGCATGCTACCTGATTAACAGATCTCCGTCTGTTCCTTTGGGCTTTAACATCCCTTATGGAGAAAGTTAGATGTAGGCTGAGAATGGCTAAACTGCCTAAGCCATTCTGGGGTGAAGCTGTTCAAACTGCATGCTACCTGATTAACAGATCTCCGTCTGTTCCTTTGGGCTTTAACATCCCTGGGAGAGTATGGTCTGGACATGATATTACTTACTCTCATTTGAAGGTGTTTGGATGCAAAGCTTTTGCTCACGTAAGTAAGGTGAAGAGACAGAAACTTGATGATAGAGTCATTCCTTGTATTTTTCTGGGCTATGGAGATGAGGAATTTGGTTACAAGTTATGGGATCCAGAAAAGAAGAAGATTGTTAGAAGTATAGGCGTAGTGTTCCATGAGCAAGATACTATGTCAGATTCTACGACTCCAGAGAAAACCAAAGAATCTGGTGGATATGTTGATCTCACACCAGTGCCTCCTCCTAGAGAAAATGCCACAAAAGGGGGAGGGTTTAATGAATATGGGGTGGATGAAGAGTCAACCACAAATGATGTTGGAGATGGAGAAGGTGTTGAGCAGGGGGAGCACACTCCTATACCACAACTCAGACGATCAGAAAGAGAACGTCGTCCATTTAGCAGGTACCCCAGTTCAGAGTACATCCTCCTTACTGATGAGGGGGAGCCAGAAAGTTTTGAAGAAGTTCAAACTCCTAAGGCTAAAGTCCAGTGGATGAAAGCCATGCAAGAAGAGATAGATTCCTTGCAGAAGAATGATACTTATGATCTCTTGAAACTTCCTAAAGGCAGGAGAGCCTTGAAGAATAAGTGGGTGTTCAAGCTTAAGAAAAATGGTAATAAGTTGGTCAGGTATAAAGCTCGCTTGGTCGTAAAAGGATTTGGACAAAAGCGAGAAATAGATTTTGATGAAATCTTCTCTCCAATTGTGAAAATGAGTTCTATTCGAGTTATACTCGGATTGGTGGCTAGCTTGGATCTAGAGATTGAACAACTAGATGTGAAGACTGCATTTCTCCATGGAGATTTGGAGGAAGAAATCTACATGGTACAGCCAGAAGGATTTGAGAAGGCTGGAAAGGAGCACATGGTTTGTAGATTGAAAAAGAGCTTGTATGGACTAAAGCAAGCTCCAAGACAATGGTACAAGAAATTTGACTCATTTATGATGAGTCATGGATATACCAAGACTGATGCAGATCATTGTGTATATGTAAAAACATTTCCAGGTAACAAATTCATCATCCTTCTACTATATGTAGATGATATGTTAATAGTGGGACAAGATCTGAAGATGATTGATGATTTGAAAAAGGAGTTGTCAAAATCCTTTGATATGAAAAATCTAGGCCCTGCAAAGCAAATTTTGGGCATGTAGATTTTTTCGAGATCGAGAATCTAGGCGGTTGTGGTTGTCACAAGAATGGTATGTGAATCATATTCTAGAAAGATTCAACATAAAGGATGCTAAGCCAGTTAGCACACCGTTGGCCAATCATTTCAAACTCAGCAGAAAAACTTGCCCTACTAGTCAAGAAGAAAAGGAAGCTCTGGCCACAATTTCGTACTCCTCAGCAGTTGGGAGTTTGATGTATGTAATGGTTTGCACTAGGCCGGATATTGCTCATGCGGTTGGAGTTGTTAGCAGGTTTGTTTCCAATCCTGGCAAAGATCATTGGGAAGCAGTAAAGTGGATCTTGAGATACTTGAAAGGTACTTCTAGAATGTGCTTGTGCTTTGGAGGACCAGAAAGTATTCTGGAAGGATATGCAGATGCAAATATGGCAGGTGATCTAGATGGCAGGAAATCTACCTTTGGATACATTTTTACTTTTGCAGGGGGAGCTGTCTCATGGTAGTCTAAATTACAGAAGTGTGTTGCCCTATCGACTACTGAAGCAGAATATGTTGCTATGACCAAAGCAGGAAAAGAAATGCTTTGGTTGATGAGATTCCTTGAACAATTAGGAATAAAGCAAGAATGGTCCATTATCCACTGTGATAGTCAAAGCACATTGGATTTAAGCAAGAATGCAATGTACCACTCTTGTACTAAGCACATTGATGTGAGGTACCACTGGTTACGTCAAGCAGTTGAAGAACAACAATTCAAACTGGAAAAGATTCACACTGACAAAAATCCTGCAGATATGATGACTAAAGTTGTAGCTCGTGAAAAGCTTCAACTTTGTGCCGAATTGATCGACATGGATCACATATGAACTCTCCAAGATTACTTTCCCCAATGGCTGGAGGGGGAGAATTGTAGCGTCCAGCCATTCAAATAGGGACAAAAATGATTGCAAGCCACATTAGACGGCAAGCAAAAATTGTAGAAGCTTATCAACATGAACTATAAAACAAAAGGAGACATGTTGCATGTGAATTATGAAACCACCAATTTGACGGAAAGTTGAATGCATAATGGAGCCTTAATGCAAATGCGCATATGAATTATGTGATTAGCAGCAAAACATACAATACCGACAAAGGGGCATTACACGGTAATGCATCTCTATAAATAGAGATGATTTTAGCAAACCAAAGCAAGCTCGGAAGCTGATAAGCAGCAAGAGCAGTGAGAGAGAGAGAGAGAAAATTAGAGAGTGTGAGTAAATCCTAAAAAGTGAGTGCGTGGGAAAAATACACCGGGTATATTTTTTGGATATCATCTCTAGTAGTCCTTAGTACTACAAATTGTAGTATTTGAATAGGAGTGAGTCTCACTAGGAAACACTATATTTGTATCTCTTGTGTGGGAGAGTGTGGAAAGGATATTGTAATTATCCTTAAATATACTGGAATATTTTTCGTAGTTTGTCCCGTGGTTTTTCCCTCGTTATTGGAGAGTTTTCCATGTAAATATTTGTTGTTACTTTTTCTACCCTTTACATATCTTCTGATTGATGTGCTACTCTGGTGGTAGATCTAACTCTAACAGATCTATTTTGGTGCCTGTTGCTATATTTAATTTATACTATGAATCAACCCCAGAGCCTAACACCGTCACCAAATCACAGACCATCTACACCTCATTTTTGCGTTACAGTTTAGTAATCCCAAAAATTGTTCAAAATGAGTAATAAATGAATTATGAAATGCAGAATGAAAGCCACACCAGTCCAAGCAAAGCATCCACAACTCATAAACATAACAACACTCAAAGAAAATATGAGAAGCAGTCTCCAATCCTTGACCACACCAGACACAATCCGCAGTAGACTGTTGGATAATATTCCTTTTTAATTACAAGATTGGCCTTGGAAGGAATCCTATCTAATAGCACTCTCCAAGCAAAACAAGAGATCTTAGAAGGAACCAAAGAACACCAAATAAACTACGAGTCCGTTTGATTTACGGTTGAGTAAAATTGATTCTAGAAATGAATGGTTGAGATGGATGATGCACGCTTTACAAAGTAAATATGACGAAAGTGATTTAAAATCAATTATGCAAAACCATGGTTTTGTACCGGTGAAATTTAAAACAAACAAGCTGTATTTCTTTTGAGGTAAAAAGTTTGGAACATGGGTGAGAATGATTGGAGGAAAACTCAAAGTTTTCCTAGTGTTTTGCGTTTTCTATATTATTTTGTTGTATATTTGAGTGGTACTCTTAATTGGTTAGTAGATCTCAACTTAAATTTTGTAATCCTATCACTCGATCTTGAGACGGAGACACACAGAGAAATTTTGTTGCCTCGAGATATGGGTGAAGGCAGGCGATAACTTGGGTTTTAAAGGATTGCTTGTGTTTATTTGTTTACAAGAAAACCCATTTTGTTCTATGGAAAATGAAGGATTGTGAGGATCAAAATTCTTGGACTCAAGTATTGAATATCAGCTATCAGGATGTTCAAATTCATTGCCTACAAGAACATTGCTTTCTATAATGCACGTTTGTGAATTGTGATATCTTGATGATCGGAACATGTAGTGAATTGCGAACAATTTCATATAACCACAAAGATGATATTAAGGTAGTAGTACATACTGAAATTCCCAAAAGCCTATTTTGGGTCTATGCTAACAATTATGTACAAAGCTTGGTTTGGCCTTATTAAGTAGTTTTGTTCTCATTATATAATGCAGTTGTTAGAAGTAGACTTAACCAAACTGTATTTTTGTACCACATTATATGACGCAGGGGTTAGAAGTACACTTATAGTCTTAAAGACTACATTGTGTTACGTAATACATTGTTATATTCAAAATTTCAATTGCTATCATGTTCATTTTGATTATTCATAAGGGGCGGTAAATAGTTTGATATAGCTCTACAGCGAATTGGGTTGCTCCTATCGGGAAGTTAATATGATATTAACCCATATGGTTGTGCAAATAAGTTTTGCAGTAAGATAATGATATGTGGATGTAAAAACGGGTCTTACAGTTGAGTTAATACGGTGAAGTTTGGTGGCACTTTGCATGACATGTATCTGTAGTAAGTGAGAGAAAAGAATACATGAAGATTTTCAATAATCAAAATAGCTCTCTTTCATTTGTCATATTTATTGTCCTATAACTAGATTTGCCGGAGTTTCTTTAGCAAAAATTGGTATGATATATAGCCTATGCTTGTATGCACTCTCTTTGCTCTCCGTCTTGTTAGGTGTTGTTTTTAAATTTTAAGAGATGGTATATTAACTAGCAACCTCGTCCAATCTTTGAACAAGTTTAACTTCGGGTCTTTCGTCCACTTGCTATCCGGTCTTTGAACAACTCTTCACAACCATAGATGACCAATATGTTTAATCTTAAGAAACTTTTTTTTTTTCCGAAGAATATATAATCAGAAATATTTGAGTAAAATTGGTCCTGATTTATAATTTCAAAAATATTGAGAATAAAATAGCAATCTATAATTTTTTTCA
This sequence comes from Sesbania bispinosa, assembly GCA_026901365.1. Taxonomy (NCBI): domain Eukaryota; kingdom Viridiplantae; phylum Streptophyta; class Magnoliopsida; order Fabales; family Fabaceae; genus Sesbania; species Sesbania bispinosa. The sequence continues at coordinate 410,497 of QLOH01000673.1, read as the reverse complement.
CTCGCAAGTTACCAAACCTGCTATCCTAGGTCTTAATTTAGGTGAAGTAAATAGTGCACCACCCTTCATGCTGATCCACTGTAGACAGACTTAACCTAAGAAGTAAGGACAATTTTAGGGTGAACCCGCTATGCTTTAGGTCTACAATAAACCATACATTTTATTATTATAAAAAATAAATTTAAATTAATAAAATATATTATTAAATTTTTATTATTTGTAGTAAATATTTACCATAGAACCAAAATAGGGGTCTATCCTAAAATTCCCCAAGAAGTAAGGAGTAAATTTTATATTTTTTAACATACTTTTCTGCATTGTCTGAGGCAAAGAGGAATGAAGGATCAAGCAATTCACTGTGCAATTTTGGCATCCATCAATAGAAAAGGTTAGTCAATGGAATAATCAAAAGAAAAGATGAATAAGCCAGAGAAAAATGAGCATACCTTGCAGCCCAACTCTTATAATATGTGAAAATGGTTTCACATAATTTCAAAACAAATATATCAAAACAATTATCTACCTGTCTAAAAAAGGTAAACAGAACAGTTCATCATTGGAGAAAGCACATGATAGAAAACAAGTAGTAAGAGTTGAAAATTTTATTATATGAACACCAGAATTCACTCTCTGCTACTGATATAAACTGATATAGAAAAGGGAAGATATGTATTTACAAATAACCATCAAATAGGAAAGAAAATGCAGAGACATAAAAATGCAAGTTCATTGGGGGTCCTGCATCCTCCCAGTCAAAAGGCCCTAAGTTCCCATTCAATTTTCTGGATGGATCCACTAACATCCTTTTTCTCCTTTTATCCTTGCTTTAGCACCACCAGGGCTTGCTGAGCTGAATCATTATAGATGTCAAATGGCATCAGAACATTCTCAAGAAGACCAGAGTTAGGTGACTCAAGTACACACTCCACCAATATCCAGGGAAGAGAGCATTCAATTGGAAACTACAGGGAACAGATTAAATAATGTTAGTACAAGAGGGGGAGCTAGAAAATAATTGCATATTACAAAGAAAAGAAAAATAAAAGGCCACAACTTAGACAGGATTGGAAACTTTTTTAACTTCTGAAATACAACACTGAGAAGCAGTAGTGCACTGTGAAACCATATATATTTGTGGGGCCATATATTTTCATTAACAGAGATATACTGCAAAATGTAATGCTCCCAAACTAGCTCCCTGATGTAGGAGAGGAACCACGGGAACATGGGGTAGTAAGAGAGAGAAAGACGCTTCAGTGAAGATGTTTAATATATCAATGGAGAATGTGCCCAAAGAACGAGTCTTTGCAATAACATTGATGCTCGGGTCAATCTAAGACCAATACATGAGTAGTCTAGAATATGAAGGAAAAAACCAAGCTTGTAAAAAAATGTCTCCAGCTGTTTTAAATCATTAACTGGGATTTCTGAGCCACTATTGCCAAAGAGACCACCAGAAACCACCTCATATATTAAGAACTGCAAGCAGTGTACCTACATTGAAGAGAGTAGTCAAGCAATTATTATGTACTAACCACAAAATTATGCATACCTATAGAAAGAACTCATAAAGTAGCGCAGGCCAGGTTATAGAGAATCTTTGCTAACAACTTTTGATAAGCTTCTCCACAAAAATTAGAGGAACGCGAGGTTTCAAGATAGAGGAATGCTATGGACACACCTCTCAAACACACTCTCATATGTTAAGCCACACGGCCTACCTCATTAAACATGTTACTTGTTACCGGTTCTCTTTGTTTATTATGTTTTTTTTTTTAAATTTTTGTTTTTAACGTTGACCCTTTAATTTTAACTGCAAAATACATAATCACACAGAGCCCCAAGCTCTCCGATGTTGACCCGCCCACCGCTCTGTGCTCTATTGTGCCCAAACCATTGCACCACTACCCATCCTTCTATTGTCGCGTCATAGCTCCCCACCATTGCGCCTCAGTCACAACCATGTCGATGGCAACCAACAAGCAGGGATGGCAATGCGAGAACCAGATGACAGGTTCAAGAGAAATTCGTAGCATTGATTACAAACGGGTACCATTGACGACGGTGGCTGAAATGGTACGACCTATTTCTATTCTTTTAATTTCAGGTTCTTTTCCTATCCATGTGTATCGATCCCTTTCTCCTTTCTCCCAGTTCAGTTGTTTGTTTTTCTCTGCTCACCACTGCCCGTTGGTTCTGCCTCTATCATTTTAGAATTGGGCTTATGCATTGACAAGATTTGTCTCGCCACTGCAGCAATTGCCTTGTCCTCACAACACAACAATGAACAAAAGAATTGCTCTGTGAGGGGTTTGACTGACAATTGACTTAATTTTGTAAGTAGTGTAATTTGTTATATCATTGAAAAGGTTGAGTTAGTTCTAGAACCTTCTCATTACTCCTTAGAACGATAGATATATCTAGATGTTACCTGTGTATTATAACAATTATATATGGTGAAAATGTATTATAACAATTATGTTAATCAGTGTTAAGAAACTAAATGAAAATCTTGAAAACTCACTGATACATTTAAATACCTTTTAAGTAGGGTGAGTTTCATTTGGAGACATCTACAAAGAAATGACACACCATACTCATTACAAGAAGTTAAAAAAAGGGAAATAAATAAATAAAAAGAAGAAAAAAAATGTCATTTCATACCATTCGAATTGATGCAGCCACTGCTTTATCATTGAGAATATCAGGTGTACTTATCGTGTCTTTCTCAAATAAATGGCATGAGCAAGAAATTTCTATTTTTGATGCATCCCACTGTACAACAAACTCTTTATCTTTCTGAAAGTCTAGGATTTGAAAAGTGGTAATCTGACCATTTTCATTCTTTTTCATAAAATGACATCCAGATAATCCTAAAACTTCAACTTGGAATTTCTTAAAGACTTCATGTGTATAAATCATTGACATTTGCTTCTCAAAAGGTGATGGAGTCTTAAGAACAGGTTGCTTGTGCCATGTATTAAAGTCAGCTTGCATTTCTGCTTCTTCTCTATCTTGTAAAGCAACTTTATATTTTTCAACAAATTCCTTTAAAGAAGTTTTTTTACTTACATATTTATCAAAAAAATGAGTTGATGCTCTCTGATCTTTGAGTTGTTGACATGCCACCAAAAAATGTATCCTTCACGTAAACAGGAACCCAATGCTCTCGTTCTTCAAATAAAGATTGAATCCATTGATGCCCACACAATTCAAATTTTTCAACCATTTCTTGCCATTTATCTTCAAATTGCTTCTTGGACCAAGACTTGTAAATGCATGAGTTAAGAAATGTCATGAAATCTTCATGTTTTCTTAATACATGACTAAGCTTCTCAGGTACCTTTCTCAGTATATGCCAAAGATAAAATCGATGTCGAGCACTTGGAAATATCTCTTTGATAACTGATTTCATTGCTTTATCTTGATCTGTAATTATTGCATTTGGAGGCTTTCCACCCATAGCTCTAAGCCATGTTTTCATCAGCCATGTGAAAGTTTTTGAAGTCTCATCTGCTAGTAATGCACAACCAAGTAATCTTGACTGAAAGTGATTATTCACCCCAATAAATGGAGGAAATGACATTTTATACTTATTTGTGATGTATGTTGTATCAAATGAAATTACATCTCCAAACACTTCATAGTCATCTCTACCTTTTGCATCAACCCAAAATATATTTTTCACACGATCTTCATCATCCAAATCAATTGCATAAAAAAATCTTGGGTTTTCTTCTTGCATAAGCATAAAACACTCCAACATTGCATTTGCATCTCCTGATTCTAAATCCAAACGACGACTCTTATGCAAAGTTTCAATGCATTGCTTTTGAGCTTGATTAATGCCTCTGTGGCAAGGAAAATAGTGTGCATATGCTGGAAAAAGCTCATGATTGTGATCTTTGGTGAAGCTATGAACAACCCATTTTCCATTACAACTTCTTTTAATACGTAAACTAGCACCACATTTTACCTTGAAACAAGGATATGGATTAAGTGCTGTAGATTCTCGTTTCTTCCCATATCTCGTGCAACCATATTTCACATCAATAAATTCTCTAGAACACTTTGAACGGCGACTAGTTTTAATTGACACGCCAAATCCAACAAATTTAGCATAACGAGTGTAGAATGAATAAGCATCTTCCCGGGACTCAAATTTCATTCCAATGAATGGTTCCTGACCACCATTATCCTCTGAATCACCAACATGTCTATCATTGTTGCTAGGCTCATTGACAACATGATCTCCATTGTCATCATTAGATTCCATTAGTTCCTAACATTGCAAAAAATGTATATATATTTAACATAAATTGTACATCAAAATAAAGGCAAACTAGCATCTAAAATTCACAAAAGAGTGTCTTTATCGATCAATTGTCAACTGTTGTCTTTATCTACTTGGTTTGGCCCATGAAAAATTAATCACTCATGCATATTGCCATACACAAAGAGAGGATCAGAACACAAACATGTCCATTAAAAGCCAATTAACTATGAATTTGCATCATGGCACAAGATGGTAGAAATTCAAAAGAAGGCAATGAGTGGATACAAAGAAGGCACAAAAGCACTCTAAATTCACTGTTACGTAATTGATCCTTTAAGCCATGTTTTTGTGGTGAATCTGGTGATGACTAGTGAGGGTTTAAGACCCAATAAAATATCTCATAGAAACAGTAAGAGACAAAAAAAAGAAAAAAAATTAAATACCTGGAATAAATGACGGGCTAAAGATGAAGTAGGGGTTGAGTCACAGGAATGAGTGATTAACGAGTATGTTGCAATTCTTGGAAGTGCATAAGGAGCTTGTAACTGGGCACATAAGGGTTTGAAGGGGATCACGTCTGAGTAGCAAGTATTTGGCGGGAGGAAATAAAATAAAATAATTAAAAATTATTAAACTTGAACCACCGATAAACAAGTAACATGTTTAATGTGGTAGGCAACATGGCTTAACATATGAGAGTGTGTTTGAGAGAGTGTGATAGAGGGTGTGTCCATAGCATTCTTCTTCAAGGTAACAGTAGGGAGACGCCTTCATTGTTCGCTTTCTTCATTTTTCGCATGCCTTCTTTTGTTGTGCGCCTTTCTCCGAGTTTGCTTGACTTTGCTGAATGAGAACGTATGAATGACAAAATCAAGCAAGGGTGTAGGAAGGAAATTTGGGGGTGATTTCTGAAATTGGGAGAAAAGAGGGCTAGTGGGGTTTGGGAATGAAGCAAGAGAGGTTACCACAATTTTACAAAAATTTTATTTTATTTAAGCCCCGCTAAATATTCTCGGTTTATTTACAAATTCCCTTTAACCATGGTTTATATGCTAAATTTTATAAACTATACTCATTTAAATGTGGTCATACATATTTACAGTTTAATAATTGTGGTTTATTTGTCATCCACGTTTTTTACATCGTGGCCTAATATAAATAGACCACGGTTTAACATTTCAACATTAAAAAACGGAGGAAATCATATATATATATATTTGTCCACATGTATAAAATTGTGGCCAATGTCATGTTTAAGCCACGGTTTTTTACCCGTGGGGAAGAAAACCGTGGCCTAAAGTAAAAGATGTTATAGTGTTTTATTCTTGAGTTCTATCAAATTTTGAGTATATTTGAAATTCTAAAAGCGAAATATGATGATTTTTTTTAAATTTAGGGCTTTTTTCTATTTTTTTTTAAATTTTATTTTATACAATTTTAAATTTGAATATTTTTAAACATAAAATTTTGAAGGGTTGAAATTGATTTCGTTACTTATTTAACTTATGTTAGTGAAGTGACCAATTACAACAATGATAAGAGTTTAAAGATTAGTTAAGACAAAATAAAAGTTTGTGATGCTTATTTGTAAAACGAAAAAAGTTAAGAGTAGTTATATACTCTTTTCCTTATTTAATATAATATTTGCACTATGAAAATATAAATATTAAATTTAAAATTGGATAAAATAAATTTTTCGTCCCTGTAAAATATTCAAGTTTTGATTTTTGTCTCGAAAAATTTTTCTTTTCTATTTCATCCTTATAAAATAATTTAAGCTATATTTTAGTTCATACTTTTGATTCTACTATTAATTGCGGATGTGTTGAACGCCCATTACATTCAACAATTCTATGTGTAGTATATTGACACATTATACATAAGTGTTAGCCTTTTTAAACTGAAATAATTTGTACATTTTCTCTTTCCTCTATATCACAAAGTCTCTGAATGAGTTTAAGAAAGTTAACATTTTTATATAATGTGTGAGGGTACTTCTCAAGTGTTAATGACTATTATAGACTTTCAACATATCCATAATTAACAGTAGAATAAATTAATAAGAAAAATTTTCCAATGAATAAATATAAAAACTCGAGTATTTATAAGGACGAAAAAAAGTTATTTTAACCTTTAAAATTTAATATCAAAATCAGAATAAATGTTAACCATGTAACGTGGCAATAGTTGAATTATTCTGTTTCACACCTTAACAATTTTATTTTTATAATTATTTCAATATATATAAGTGTAATTACAATCTCCAAATTAATTAAGTATATGGATCGTTTACTATTTTAATATATCATAATCAATTTACAAGAAATATTAGATTCTAGGGTTATTCGTGGAATGAGTTGCGACGAGTTTTACTTGTCCATAACTTGATGCAAATTTTTGACCGGACCAATTTTATAGATTCGAACTCGTTCATAGACCCAAAGAAATTCAGTGATGTACATGTCTAAGTAAGACCGAGCCTAAGTAGGAAAAGATTGGGTTGACCCGCGATATATAAGTTAAATATAATTATAAAATGATCATTTAACAATATTTAAAAGAAATAGTTCATACAATTAGTAAATATATTGCATACAATAGAATTTCTCTTACCGTATTGTTGCAACTGGGGTCACGACGGGATGACGAGCCAAATCAACAAAAATTAGGTTTTCAATGAAGTCGCCACCAAAATTTATTTTAAGAGGAAATTTCAAAAAAAAAACCTTTAAAAAGAGAAAAATGGTTTGCGAATATCAAAGTTGGATTCAGGAGTCGATTACACATAGTGAAGGTATTAGGACACTATGGCATTCGTCCTAAGACGGTACCTTTAATTAATTGTGTGAAATTAATTAAATTTAAAAAATATTTATTTTACCCCAATTTGTGAAAATTATCCGAAAATAAAATTTATTTTGTTATTTTTAATTTTCATTTTTTTGTATTATTTAGAATAGATAACAAAGTTCATTAAAAAGAAATTGAATTTTAGATTAAAAGGGAAAAAATAATTTTTTTTATCTATTTTGACTTGACGAATGAAACACGCTCCTACGTATCTTCAGGTACAAAGAAGAAATCAAAGTCACATAATTCTGATAAACAAATAATTGAGAAATTAATTGATTTTAACTTTGAAAAAAGAGAATTTGAAAAACATTTTAATTTTGATTTTTTAAAAGATATTTTTTAAAAAAAATTAATTTTGACTTTAAGTGAAAGAAAATTATTGAAAATACATTCATAGGAGCGGCTAAAAATTAAAGTCAAAATTATTTTTTTTTAAAAAATATCTTTTAAAAAAATCAAAATTAAAATGGAATAATGATAATGTGGTTTTTTTAGTTTTCTTTTATACAAATAGCACAATCTAAAAATTCATATCGGAGTAATCTTATATTAAAACACTCCTTACAATTGATATATGTTTAAATATTCTTAACATATTTAAACTTTAATTACTTTATATATTTTTTCAAAATTTACTTGATATGAATTTACTACTATAAAATATAACTAATAAACACGTGAAACGCACTCTAGTTATTTTTTATTTTAGGGAAAATAGTATAAAACCACCTTGAAACTTTTGTCCTTTTACAAATAGACACCATGAACTTTTAATTTGTTCAAATTAACCCTTAAACTCTTATTATTATTACAATAGGTCCATTCATTAATATCAAGGTAAATAATTAGCATACCTAATCTCAATCTTTCGAGATTTTGTGTTTCAAATATTAAAAAGTTATAAAAGAGTAAAATTTATATTTTTTTAATGTCAAATTTTAAGCATATTTAAAATTTTAAAAGCGAAATATGACCATGTGTTCTTTTAATTTAGAGTTTTTTCCCCTATTTTGTTAATTTTTGGAACTTTATTTTATATAATTTCAATATTTTAAACACAATTTTGAAGGGTTTGGATTATATTTGTTAATTTTTTAACTTCATGCTAATGAAATGACATATTACAATAATGATAAAAGTTTAAGGATTAATTAGGACAAAATAAAAGTTCATAGTGCCTATTTACAAAAGGGTAAAAGTTAAGAGTGTTTATATACTCTTTTCCCTTTATTTTAATCACAATCTCTTTTGTCATATAGATATATGATAAAAATCTCCACTATTTATTTTTCAATCAGCTTATTATTTACTTTATTTATATTTATTTTCCCTTTGCCTGCTCCTTTGTGAAGATAAGAATCAAATATCAAATTTTAGAGATATAGTAAAACAACTAAAAAAGACAATATGTTTATCATTTAGTGTTTGTTTGATTTACAATTGAGTGAAATTTATTTTAGATTTACATTTAAGTGGAATTTATTTTACAAATCAATAGTTGAAATTAATGATAAACGTCTTATGAAACACATTTGATAAAACAAACGGAAAATTATAAGTGAACTTGATAAAACAAGTAACATAATAATTTAAAAATTTTAGTCAATCATATACTTGATTACCGTAGAATCATAATAATTTAAAAATTTTAATTGATAAAACAAGTAACATAATAATTTAAAAATTTTAGTCAATCATATACTTGATTACCGTAGAATCATAATAATTTAAAAATTTTAATCTCCAAGATCTTCCGGCTGTCTATTTTGATTACGATAATAACTTCTTCCTTTAAAAGATTCTTTTATAAATTTAATATTATGTTATGTGAAACATTGATTGCGTACAGTCTTTAATTTTGAGTTCTTAATGAGTTTCCAATTGTGAATATAACTGCAAGAATATATTTTTTTATTTATTTTTAATATTTAATATATTTATTTATATATATATATATATATAATCATACTCATAGTCATCACCTCAAGGGAAAAACAACCTATAATACAAGGAGTTGAACATGACAACGCCGCCGCCGCCACTACCAATCCTCTGCGAGGACCTCATGATCGAAATACTTTCATGGCTTCCTGTGAAATCCCTTCTTCGATTCAGGTGCGTGTCGAAGTTCTTCAAATTCTTGAGCTCCAATCCAAAATTTGTGAAATTGCATCTTCAAAGATCACAAAAAAATGTTGATATCCTGGTAAAGATGACAGACTCGTTGAAACGCCGTTTTCTCCTTTTCCACTCTGTTTCTTCTTTAATCAATGACCCATCATCTACCAATTCTCAAGATCTTAGTCTTGACTGGGGATTTAACTTGAAGCAGCGCAAATATGATGTTGTTGGTTCTTGTAATGGGTTGGTATGTTTGGTTACTAAATTTCATTATTCTCGTACTCTTTACTATCATGTTCGTTTATGGAACCCTGCTACTAGGTTAAGATCTCAAAAGTCACCACCTCTTTTGGTCCATCCTCAAGCATGCCCTCTTGATATTGGGTTTGGATTTGGCTACGACAGCTCAAGTGATACGCACAAAGTGGTATCAATTATTAGCAATTCTACAGATATTTCTTTTGAGGTGAAAGTTTACAATATGGGTGAGAATTCTTGGAGGAAAATTCAAAGTTTTCCTGGTCTTCTGCATTTTCTATATTATTTTGGAGTATATTTGAGTGGTACTCTTAATTGGTTAGTAACTCTCAACTTCAATTTTGTAATCCTATCACTTGATCTTGAGAAGGGGACACACAGACAAATTTTGTTGCCTTGTGATATGGGGGAAGACGATCGACAACTTGGGGTTTTCAACGATTGCTTGTGTTTATTGGTTTACAAGAAAACCCATTTTGTTGTATGGCAATTGAAAGAGTGTGAGGGTCAAAATTCTTGGATTCAAGTATTGAATATAAGTTATCAGGATCTTCATATTCATTGTCTACAAGAACGTTGTTTTCCATCATGCACGTTTGTGAATTGTGATATCTTAATGATGGGAACATGTGGTAGATTGCGAGCAATTTCGTACCAAGATATTAGGGTAGTAAATCCTGAAATTCCCAAAAACTTACTTTGGGTCTATGCTAACGATTATGTACAAAGCTTGGTTTCGCCTTGTTAAATAGCTTTATCCCATATTGTATGATGTAGTGGTTAGAAGTAGACTTAACCAGACTCAAAGCCTCAAAGGTACCATAGCAGTCACCAAAGATTATCGTCTTACTTAAGATACTAGTTATATTCAATTGTTATCATTTTTATTATTTGATTATTCAATTTACTTTGTATTTGATATATTTAATAGGAAAAAAAAATATAAATCACCCTGATTTTTTATCTTTTTATAAATAGTCACCATGAATTTTCAATTTGTCTCACATTAAACTGAAAGATTTTGTATTTCAAATATTAAAAGCGCGCGCGCGCACACACACACATATATATATATATATATTAAGACACACACACATATATATATATATATTAAGAAATAAGGAGTAAAATTTACAATTTTTTATTTTTGAATATAATTCTATAGAGTTTCAAAACATATATATTTGAAATTCTAAAAACTAAACATAATAGTGTGTTCTTTTAAATTATGAAATTTTTTTTATTTTTAAAACTTTATTTTATATGATTTTATAATATAAAAATAAAATTTTGAAGTGTTGAGATTTATTTCGTTAATTATTTAACCTATGTTAATGAAAGCACTTGTTGCAATAATGATAAGAATTTAAAAATTAATTACGACAAAATAAAAGTTTATGATGCTTATTTATAATAAAACAATAAAAATTTTGGATAATTATATACTCTTTTCGATCCCTCTTTAATATAATACATACACTATGAAAATGTAACTATTGAATTTAAAAATTTATTTCGAAATCGAAATAAATGTGAACCATGTAATACGGTAATACTTGAATTATTCAGTTTCGCACCCTGACAATTTTATTTTTACCAGCGGAAAGACATGTTGTGTCCGTCTATTTACATGTTTTTCTGGAAAAAACGTAAAATTTATTTATTTATATTTTTAAATACTTTAAATTCAAGTCCTTTTTTAAATTTGGATGATATATTGAATCATGGTTTTTTTAATAATAATTTTTTTAACATTAATCCTTATTTTTTACATTCAAATGCAATTCCTGAATTTTAATCCATATTTTTTAATTTAAATTTAAAATATTATCCTTATCATTTAAGTCGTGATTTTTAAAATAATTTTGAAAAGTATAGATTAATAATTCAAATTCAAATCCTTCTTTAAATTTGGATGATATACTGAATTCTTTTTTGTTAATGATAACTTTTTTAACACTAATCTTTTTTTTTTTGCAATTCAAATTCAAATCCTGATTGATTCTATTTTTTCCTATTCTAATTTTAATCCCTATTTCTTAATTTAAATTTAAAATATTATCGTTATCATTTAAGTCGTGAATTTTTAAAGTAATTTTAAAAAGTATAGATTAATAATTCAAATTCACATCCTTCTTTAAATTTGGATGATATACTAAATTCTGTTTTTTTAATGATAACTTTTTTAACACTAATCTTTTTTTTACAATTCAAGTTCAAATCCAAATCCTGCTTGATTCTATTTTTCCCATTCTAATTTTAATCTCTATTTCTTAATTTAAATTTAAAATATTATCCTTATCATTTAATTCGTGAATTATTAAAGTAATTTTGAAATAAATTAGGGTTATAATTAAAAACAAAATGTGAACACCAAAAAGAGTCATCGCCTTTATATATTAGTATAGATAATTATCTCAATATATATAAGCATAATTACAATCTCCAAATTAATTAAGTATATATGGATCGTTTATTATTTTAATATATCATAATCAATCTACAAGAAATATTTGATTCGATTTACCCCTTAAAATCTCAAAATCAATGAACAATTAATTTTCTGAATTTATTTTTAATATAATTTCAAACAAATACAGTATAACTATGTAAATAATAGTATTTTATTACATGCAATGCACGAATAATATATATCCGTTTATATAATTAATATTCTTACATATATACTTTATTTTCAATAATAAATAAACGTATTAAAATAAAAGTATATGTTAGATTTTAAATGAAATAATTTAAATTTTGTAACGTCCTAATTTCTAAACTCATAAATAGTGCCCATTGGAGACACTATTCCTGAATTTCTGAAATTATTTCGCTTCGATTTCGATATCATCAAACAATCGCTTAGGCTATCCAACGATTTGCTTAAGCTGGTACTAATTACATACATGAATATCTCAAATACAATTAATATCTATGACTAAGTCTCCATGGCTAAACGGGATTCAAATACAATGAAAATTAGTTAACAAACATTATCCAAAGAAACTACTCCTACTAAGCATTTCTTCTCGTTAAAAGTAGAGTTCTTCTCCAAAGTTCCATCCATTCATTCACCTTAATCTGGGATTTCCCTGCACAAACTAGAGTATATCCCCGAAATGTGGGGTGAGACTACAGTCTCAACGAGCAAAGTATGTAACATGCAGAAAGAATAAACAATCATATGCAATACAACACCTAGTGCAATTCATAAGGCATACCTAACTATTCTACTCACTTGAATCAAAATGTCCTAATTAACTCAATTGGTATGTTATATAATTTAACTTAACACTTAGTAACTTGACAGGATGGAAAACTTAAACATAAAGGCACATAATCGGCATAACCCAGCCGACGGGCTGTGGCGCATACGCCCTCAACTGAAATCAGAGCATACTCCCACAACTGAAATCAGAGCATACTCCCACAACTGAACACGACGCATACGCCCACAACAATAACTAAATTCTTAACTCACAACACAAGGTCGGCTTAATTAACACATAATCGAACTAACACATATGAATCGATAACCCAAAACTAGAATTTCAAGCAATTCGAGTGTTTCCAAACTTTCGTAAGTTTCGTAACTTTCGTAACTTCGAAATTCAAGGGATTTATAATCAATTCCTAACATAAATTACTCAATTCTAGTATAAACTTCATAAATCCAATCAAATTAACTAAATAGAAAGGGGAATCGAAGGGTAGGGTTCATGCATTGAACATTTCGTCAATTTCGTAATCTCGCTACTTTCATAAATCTCGCTACCCTAAGGTTTTCAACAAAATCACCGATCAAATTACTCAATCCTACACCAATATCAACAATCTAACTACAATATGCAAATAGAAAGGGAACCAAGAGAGTAGGGTTCATACAATGGGGAGAAATCAAAATCAAGGAAAAGTGAGAGTGTGTGTGTGTGAACTTTACTCACTAATTCTTGAAGATCAAAGGAGGAATTGATGAATAGAGATGTGCTCTTGATGTTTTCTAGCTTCAATCCCCTCCTCCAAGCCTTAATCCAAGCTTTCTCTCACTAACTTACTCTCTCTCTCTAGGGTTCGCGAAAGGGGAAGAAGAGAACTTAGAAAATCTGATTTTTGCATGCCTCGATATATATACTGGACAACTGGTAATCGATTACAGTAATGCTGTAATAGATTACCAGAGGTGAAAATTACGCTAGAAAACATTTCTGGGAATCTGGTAATCGATTACAACCCTTGGTAACCGATTACCAAAAACTCAGCCCTCAGGTAATCGATTACAACCTGTGAGTAATCGATTACCTAAAAACTAGCTCTCGGGTAATCAATCGATTACAGACCCTCTGTAATCGAGTACCAGCAACCCAAAACCCTTTATTTTAACTGGAATGGAATTCTAACTTAGTTTTTATAATCCACTTTCAACCTTTAATTCCCCAACTCACTTTCCCTTAATTACCAATACATAATTATCTTATTTTTAGCCTAATGAGTTATTAAAGTTCCTAATTTTGCGGGATGTTACAAATTGGATATGTAAGTATTATAAGATAATTAATTTAAAATTAATATATAAATATTAAATGGTAATTAATTTGAATTAGGATTTAATTAAATATATAATAAAGGATGATTATTTGGAGTTTGAATTATAAATTCATAAAAAATAAATATTTTGACCATATTATTCAATAAACAATATTTTATATAATTGTAAAATTATCTACCTTATTAGAGGGTTGGGAAAGCCATAAAAACTAGGGATGACAATTGAGCTCAAACCTTATAGGTACCCGCAAAAATTACTCGCAATGGGCAGGGTAAAAACCCGTAAAGCGAGTATGGGCGTGGGTATGGGCAAAAACCCACATTTTTTCTTGGGGACGGGCGCGGGTACGAGCACTTTGATGCCCAGTCCGCCCCATATCCGCACTTATATATAATTATTTAATAAAAAATACTATATATAATTATATATAGAGATATATTAATTTTATTAAAATATCTAATATATTTATGGATATTTTTAAAATTGATATATTTATATAATATATTACAAATTAAAAATATATTTTTATAACTGTCTATTTGTGTTTTTTACCTTATAATATATGACTAATTAATGCTAATAATAATTTTTTATAGATCTTGAAGAATTCTAACACATGATATCCGAGTTTATAAAATAGTGTGACGTGAAAGTATATTGTAATATTTAATAAAGATTTTGAACTTTAGATCATTTGTTGTGTTTTAGAATATTAACATAATGTTTTAATGTAATTAAATTGTTGTATCACTGATATTTAAAAATTATGTTTTGACGATCTTCGAGTAACTTTTTCAATTGAGATATAGTTTTTTTAAACTAATATATTTTTAGTAAGTTGTTAATTTTTTACTTAATAAAAGTGCGGGTAACGGGCGCGCGTATGTGCATATAGGTGTCCAGCGGGTATGAGGACGGACACTAAAGTTACTGTCCACGCAGGTATGGGCTTTTTTTGAAAACGTGGATACGAGAACGGGCACTGTGGATGGTACCCTGCCCAGAGAGTACCCATTGTCATCCCAATAAAAACCGAAAGAGTTTATCTTTAGAATTGATACTGATATGACCAAAACAATGTAATAGATGTATAAGGATGATAGATGAAAATCAATGGTTTGTTTCCACAACAAGACTAAACCTCCTGCACTTCTACCTTCTACACCGCAATCAACCCCAATTAAGTTCACTAGTCCACCCATAAACTTCAGACAATATATATATTTCATGAGATTTTTTCCTAGTCTCTAATAAAAATACCAGGTCGAAAGCTTCTTCATTTATGAACCGTCTCACGGCCTTAACTATCAGTGGTTCCCAAGCCTACTACACTTCCATGCAATCCACTCTATGGTTCCTGGTGGGGCCTTTTAGCAGCCTCCATCGACACTTCTATTTAAAATATTTTTGGGTTGAATATGTTTGTAGTCCTTGAAGTTTGACCCGAATTTGGTTTTAGTCCCTAAACTTTAAAACTGTTGGTTTGGGTCTCTCATGTTTTGAAATCACGTAACTTTAGTCCTTCCTCTTAACACTGTTAACTTTGACGCTAACGTGACAAACAAATTTCTGTGTCAATTTGTCTAGTCACTTTTTATGACCATGATGTGACAATTGAATTACAACTTAGTCCATCCAGTCAGTTTTGTGGCCATCCTAATTCATGAAAAATGTGAAGTTAAATTTAATAAAACCCTAAATAAAATCTGACTGGATGAGCTAAGTTATAATTCAATTGCCACAACATGGTCATTGTAACTAGCTGGACAAATTGACACAAATTATTTTTTCACGTTAACGTCAAAGTTAATGGTGTTAAGGGGGACACTAAAGTTACGTGATTTCAAAATATGGGGACCCAAACCAACGGTTTTAAAGTTTAGGGACTAAAACCAAATTTGAGTCAAACTTCAGGGATTGAAAACATATTTAACTCAAATTTTTTTCTTTGTGTCAACATATTTTTCTCGTTCAGAATTCATAAGGTCAACCTCTATATATTCTCCATTTAGAACCAACTTCTTTACTAAAAGAGTTGTTGATTGCATCATCACCATCCCTAGTCATACTCTTGTAGAAACACAAGTAAACACAAGAAGGGGGTTGAATTGTGTTTATGAAAAACTTTTCGTTTTCAAATAGAACTTAAAAAATCAGCTTCTTAAAAACTTTTAGACAGGTTTTTAAAAGGGTTGTCTGAAGTGATACTCTCTTATCTGAAACTTCATACAAGAGTTTTTCTTAAGTAAAAATGCTTTTAAAAAAATGCTAAGTTTCACAATCACTATATATTGAACCCCTTTATAATTAGCGTAAAATCGAATTCACAAAGATAAAGGGTTAGAGAACTTAACACAGTGATTTATCTATTGGCTTAATTGTTAGCGTCACCCTTAGGATTCGATGGGCTTAACATCCCAACCCATGGCGCCTATAATGGGCGCAGCCCCTTAAGCTGGATGCGGCTCTGGGAATCCTTAAGGAAATAAAGTTGCGCCCTTGCTAACAGCTATAGCTTTTGGCCTAGTGGTAAGCGCTTGATCCAACAAGTGGTATCAGAGCAAGGTCATGGGTTCGAATCCCCCGGCTGACACTGGGGGGGAGATTGTTGGCTTAATTGTCAGCGTCACCCTTAGGATTCGATGAGCTTAACATCCCAATCCATGGCGCCTATAATGGGCGCAACCCCTTAAGCTAGATGCGGCTCTGGGAATCCTTAAGGAAATAAAGTTGCGCCCTTGCTAACAGCTATAGCTTTTGGCCTAGTGGTAAGCGCTTGATCGAACATTATCCTGGTTCATTCACTACCACTGTGAGCTACATCCAATCCAAGCATGAACTCGCCACTGGATTTATTCACTAATCCTTGCAAAAGATTATAAGTATTTTTTTACTACAAGCCTCTTCAAGCTCAACCAACCAATACAAGTATTGTTTTCACTCAACCTAGCATCTTCAGGCTCAATAATTTCTTAAAATAAGAAGGATTTTAAACTTGAACTTCAGATAATTTCTCCTTCTAGTGTGTATAAAGAATAATTGTATTTGGTACATAATATGAAAGTTAATTTGTACAAAGAATGTATAAGAGTTTTTGCAATAAAACTTGCAGCATTTGGGCTCTTAAAAATATTGTGTTGTTCTCTGTTGATTCTCGAATGAGCTCCAGTATTTATAGGCTTCAGGATCTTCTCTCTCCAGAGTTATCCGTTTAGAAATAGCATTAAATGTGTTGAAGTTGTTTTGAGACAATCTGACATCTAAGTATAAGGAAGCAACGCTGTTTTGAACCATGGAAATTTTGTAGAGCAAATTTCCATATTTGTGCTTCACTTTTGAAAGCTTCCTAGAAAGTTGTCTTTTGTCTTCCTATCTTCACCAAAGTGTTCTTGCGTAACGCAGAGCAGCTTTGACTTTGCAGAGTATGAAATTTTAGCTCCTCAGATAGGCTTTGCTTCTGATGCTAGAGCTCTTTGAATGGTAGCAATACTTCAGATGGTGTAGAGTCTTAGGACATTTCTTGTCATCTAAAAATTTCTGATACCTTCATTTGAAATATTTAAAGTGCAGAAGTTAGATTTTATATAATATATAAACTCATTTTGTTATCATCAAAATTAGTTATTAAGGGTATTAAGATTTTTAAGTCTTGAGACTCAGCACCTCTTCCATGTTCTAACTGTGACACCCTTCTACCTCAACTCTTATATAATCAACGAAGCGGAAGACTTAGGAAAATAACGAATCACATTGGGTAAAAAGGTTCACATTTCAACTCAATTAAAACCTCAATTCTTTCCAAGTCAACTTATTCAAAATAGAAGTTGGAGTCAAAATGTTTTCAAAGTAAATAAAATATTACTACCTCAAAAGTTAACAGTAAAACATCATTCTTAGCCTTATAAGGCACTTAAAACCGTTTACACAAATCTCTCCAAAATAGAAATAAAAAATAAAACTCCTAATAATAAGCCCTGATGTCACATGTATCAGAACGACACCCATCAACTCAATACTCGGCACCTGAGGTGCCATCGTCATCACCTGTAAATAATAACCACAGATAGAAACAGTGAGGAAAAGAATACCACTCATACATACACATATGAGACTACCCTATACTCACCCTCATGTAAACAACATCATCATATAACTCATTCTATTATCAAATGTAAAACATAATCATCATCATACTCATCACAATCATCAATATCACCATTTTCATCATATTCATCATAATCACCATATCATCATACTCATCATTCTCATCAATATCATCATTTTCATCATTTTCATCATACTCATCATTCTCATCAATATCATCATACTCATCACAATCATCAATATCATCATATTCATCATAATCATCATATCATCATCACCATCATGCACCTCCCTGAGTTGTACTTCACCCACTCTAGGCTTGTACACCTCAGGTACCATATTCAATTTCATCATAATCAGTGTTCACCTCCCTGAGTTATACTCAGGTACAATCATCCACATTATCATAGTCATTACTCACCTCCCTGAGTTATACTCAGGTACCATAATCATTAACATAATCAATACTCACTTCCCTGAGTTACACTCAGGTACCATAATCACCAACACAATCAATACTCACCTCCCTGAGTTACACTCAGGTACCATAATCACCACCATAATCAATACTCACCTCCCTGAGTTACACTCAGGTACCATAATCACCTCCCCGAGCTAGACTCAGGTACAACATTCCCCTCCCCAAGTTAGACTCAGGTATAACATACACCTCCCTGAGCTACACTTCACCCCTCACTGGGCTTATGTATCTCAAGTACAATCACCTCCCTGAGTTACACCCCACCCCTCACTGGGCTTGTGTATCTCAGGTATAACATCATATATACTCAAGCATCATTTACAACATAAAGTTAATTAAATCATCATCACTATTATCACCTCCCCGAGTTATACTCAGGTACACTATTCACCTCCCCGAGTTAGACTCAGGTACAACACCAACACCAACATCATCATCATCAATCATTATGATTAGCACCATTCATCATCATCATGTATCATCATACATATTCACCAATCATTATTAATCATATTGCATATTATGCACACCAAAACATCATCAATCACATGGCATATTCACCAATCAATATACATACCCAATCATCATCATCATTAATCATCAACACCAATATCATAATAAAGCATTATCAAACCACATCAATCATCATCAAGCACTTAGGATCTCAAAATCCACTCTGGTAATCGATTACCAACCTCTAGTAATCGATTACCTGCAAACAAGGTCTCTGGTAATCGATTACAACCACCTTGTAATCGATTACCTGCAACCAAACACTCTGGTAATCGATTACAGCATCCCTGTAATCGATTACCACAATCCTGTAATCGATTACCAGCGAACAAACAACACTTCTGGGTTGCCCAGAACACACTGATAATCGATTACACACCCTGGTAATTGATTACCCGCGACGCAGATCGCAGTTCTCACGATTTTTATCATTTCTAAACCTCTCTTTTCAATCCCTAATCACTCATCTTTGTTAAATAATCATTCTTATGCGTTTATAACATCAAAACTCAGTAAAACAATAATCTTTTCACAGATTATACAACCAATCCATCAAAATCCCAAATCCTCAAATCCCTAATTTCCCCTTTTCATTATTCTCAATATCCTCTTTAATTTCACCTAATAAATCATCAATATTCATCCAATCAATCATAAATCAACAGTTTTAATCATTCATTCTCAATTATAACATATACCAATATGAATTTCTAGTCTTAAGTTACTACCCAAGCACCCCTACATGCATATACAAGCATCACCCTCTCCTCCACCGTACCTTAAGCGAAGATCGATTAACCGCAAGGAAGTCCCTTTCTTGGTTCTTGATGCTCACTCTGCAGCAATCCTCTCTTGAGACTCGGTTTCTCCCCTCCTTAGCGTTTCACTCTCTGACGATTATACGAATAAGGATTAGGGTGAACAGATAACCCCTCCTTACTAGAATGCCTAATTGGGCCTAGGCCCACTCTCAACCCCCTTATCTTCTTTTTAAAATAAAGTAGCTTTATTAATAAAACTACTAATAATGTTAACACTATTATTTATTCCTCTTATTTAATTAATTAATATTATTAAAAATAATAATACTATTATCTCTTCCTTTTCTTTTATTTATAAAATTTGGCATGTTACACTAACAATTTTATTTTTTGTTGGTGTTTATATCAAATTCTCTCAATGAGTTTTATCATGCTCTTTCTCTTTCTCTAGAGCTTAGTGTTACAATGATTCAATTACTGTGGAAACTAAGGGTGTTTATGGGAATTTGGAGGGGGAGGGTTATGGGGACATGAAGGGGGAGGAAGAAGAGGAGAGACTTTTTAAATATTGGACATACCCAAACACATAGGGGGTAAGGGGTTCCTACAACTCTCCCTCCCTCTCTAACTCCCCTTACCAAACAAACCCTAAGGGTTGATCGTTCTCGCCGCTACTATAAGAAATGTTACTTTTGGTGATTGACTAGAAACTGTCAATAGACGTCAAATATTTGTCATTATAGGTCCAACTGACCTGGAACAACGGACATACAAGGCGTCAATTATATGTGTCGTCCCACTACGGGATTTGCCTGTCGGTCGAAGTTATGAACTTTTTCCTATAGTTAATTATCCGTAGGCAAAAGACAAATATTGATGCATATTTGTGCTAGCAAATTCGTAGCTATCTGAATTCCCAGTCATAGCCAACTAGAGACTAGCTAGGAAAGTTTGGTAGCTATTTCTAATAGAAATTTTCCTTGTTCCAATTTTCCCTTTCACCATAATTTCTACCAAACTCCATCATAACACTAATCTCTTGCTATCCTATCAATTTATACAAATAAAAATTTTCTTAAATAATACAAATCTTAGAAAACACATTTAAACAATAAAACTTAATTAATTTTAATATCAAGAATTAAGAATATAAAATGAATTATACCTATCAAAAGGAAAAATTGCATAGTTACCACAACACTCCTAGAATTTTAGCCTTTGCTTAGAGTTTCACCAACCCGTTTAATGCTCATGGTGCTTTCCTTGCCTAACAATTTTAACATCAAAACATAAATGAGTAGAACAAATATATTGACTTCAATAGGGTAAAATTCAAGATTATTATATCAATATTATCAATTAGAGCAATCTATCTATCTATCTATCTATCTATCTATCTATCTATCTATCTATCTATCTATCTATATTGTAAAAATACCTTAAACCAAATATTAACTTCGTGTCATTAAATTTATCAATTTCAAATTAAATTCAATTATGACAATAAGAAAAACGTTACAAAATGTTTAATTTATTTAGAAGAACAATCAGAATAGCAATAGTATGATATTTAACATTCCTCTATATTATATAATTAGTATTATTAAATATTAAATATTATGAAAAATATTAAATTCTAAATATCAAATACACAATTTATATATTTCAATTATATAGTTAAATATAATACTATAGTATAAATAATTTAATATTGAAAAATAGAGGAATGTTAAATATCTATTGTTATTTTGATTAATCTTCTAAATAAATTAAACATTTTGTAACGTTTTTCTTATTTTCATAATTGAACTTAATTTGAAATTGATAAAGTTAATGACATGAAGTTAATATTTGGTTCAAGGTAATTAATATAAATTTAGAATAATATTTAAAATAATATAAATTAAAACTTTAATATAATTAATTAAGAGTATTTGATATTTAGAATTTAATATTTTTCATAATATTTAATATTTAATATTTAATATTTAATAATACTAATTATATAAGATAAATTAATTGAGAGAGATGTTTAATATTCCATAAGTTATATTTTATCAATTATTGAGTTATAAATTAATGGTTTACATGATCAATTGCCAATGTAAATACAAACTCTTATTTTGCATTAAATAAATAACCTTCATTCCACCAGAATATTAGCTTGAAATACGTTATTATAAATTTAGTCTCTCAATTCTATATTATCAAATTAATAAAATAATATCAATTGAGAAAAAATTAATTATAAATTCACACAACCAAATTATCACCATAAATTTTAACCGTAAAACAATGAATAGTCACATAAGGAAAGGAATGTATTGTAGATATTTTTTGTGTAATTTACATATTTGTGATCATGTTCGACAATAATAATATTATCATTTTTAATTTGTAAGAATATTAACATAACAAAAGATGACTATGTCAATTGAGAAAATTCATTAAACTATTATCATCATATGATGGAGGTTGCGCACAAAAATAGACGCAACTGACAAGGATGTAGTAGTGGCTTATGCGAATGGGAGGCTGATTGGATATGAGTGACCTTCCGACTATGCTATTGGTTAGGGATTGGTGTTTGCTCTCGCAAAACACTATTACTGGTTCAGAAGGACATAGATGGATCTTGAAAACACGGGTTAAATGGTTGAAAAATATAAAGAGAAATAGAACTCAAGAAGAAGGGAAATCAAATAAAAAAAGATTTTACAAAATTCAAAAATAAAATGTGTTGGATGATAGCATAAAATCAACGTCTTGACATTTTCTTAATTTTAATAATTATTTAACTCTAAACTTAAATCGTTACATAATATATTTTTTAAAATTTAAATATAATAAATTATTGCATGATGTGTACATATACTAAAAATTCCTTTTAATATAAAACAAATGTATTTTCAACATTTTTCATATTTAATAAATATATTAAAAATATCTTTAAAAATATTAATTACATTTACTATATCTACAAAACATCTAATCACATTTTAAATTAAAAAAATCAATTGTGTATATTTTAAATTAAGTAACATTGATTATTAAGTTCTTAAATTATAAACAAACACCTTTTATATTTGCAATATTTTTAAAAGAAAATAAAAATAATACAAGATAGTTTAAAAATACTAATTAATTTTACAATAGGTACAATCCATTTATTCACATCTTTATATATTTAAAAGGAATGTAGTATGTGGTTGCCCTAGGGATAAACCTTCCCGCTTAAAAGAAGGGTATAATTGTACTTTGAATATTTAATTTTTTTTAAAATTTATTATTTATAAATCATTATATCTCTATATGTAATCTTTTCATATGTCTTATTAATTTTTCATAAATAATGACTTTCAATTGATTTTATTTTCTTCCTGCCGTTTCAGCGTTGTATTGGGTTATAATTTTACCAATTTATTTCACAATCTTTATGAAGATGTCCTTCCTAATTCTCATTCATCTAAAGATTGGCGTTTCATTTTTTTCACTTAGGTACGTTTTTTAAGATGTACAAATAATTTTCCCAATTTATTATATGTCCATACTTAGCATTATTAGGGTTTTGGAGGCCGTTGTCCAAACTTTTTCTTATATATCCAGTGTCTTCTGCCACCAGTGTGCCATGCGGCTCAAGATTTTGCTTCCTTTTGGGTCTCTGTGACACCCTTCTACCCCAAACTCTTATACGTTTTATAAATTGAAGTGTAGAAAAGGTAACGTCCCACAATGGGTAAAATGTTCACATAACTCTCTTATTAAAAACCTCATTAGTTCGAAAACAACTTAATTAAAATAAAATGAAACTCAAATGTATTAAAATACTCATGCAGCGGAATCTCCAAAAATATAAAAGTAACTAAACATCCTACTTGCTATGCAAGGAATCCAAAACAGTTTACAAAAACCTTCCTAACTAGAAACATAAAGAAAGAACCCCCAAAATTATGCCCTGATGTCACATTTACCAGAGCACACTCCCTTTAATCAAAACTCGACACCAGTCGTGTCATCATCAATACCTGTAAAAATATCCACAGTATAACGATGAGGAAAAGAATACCACTCATACATACACATAGGAGGCCACCCTATCCTCACCCACCTATGAACAACATCATCATCAATCATACCACATACCCAAACATCAAATAATCCATCAGATAATAATTATCTATAAATTAGCATATAACTATTCATCTATATCATCCTATAAGTCTCATACCATCATTCACTAATGGAATCACATACTCTATTTTCACACATAATACTCAATCATCATTAATACTCATAACATCATTATTTACTCAGTTTCATCATCAAATATATCACATATATGCATCCATCATGCATACATCAAAACTCATCAACAACATTATATAACCCAATACCATCATCGAGTATAACACATTATCATATGCACCCAAACTTATCACCAACATTATATAACTCAATGTCATCATCGAGTATAACACATTATCATATGCACCAAAACTTATCACCAACATTATATAACTCAATACCATCATCGGGTATAACCCATTATCATATGCACCAAAACTCATCACCTCACCTACCCAAAGATCATGACTTAGAACTCCGCACAATGGGTGCACCTCATCAATCACTCTAGTTAGTACCAAGATAGTTTACCGGTGTCACCACACACAATCCGATAGGTTGTACCCCCTCTATGGGCCCGCACAACGACATTCGACCCTAGGTTGCACCCCCTCTATGGGCTAGTACAAATCACCCCTAGGTTGCACCCCCTCTATGGCCCGTGCATCGAACACCCCATCTTGATCCCCTGAGTTGTACCCCCTCTATGGGCCCGCACAACTCAATTCACCTCCTGAATTGTACCCCCTCTATGGGCCCGCACAACTTAGGTAACATCATCATCAAAAGGTGATATACACCATCATCATTATCATCATCATCATGCATTATCATGCTCATCATTAAACACCATTACCATAAAGTGATATACACTTATCATCATTACATCATCATCAATAATTACATTGCATATTATGCACACCAAAACATCATCAATATTCATTATCATCATCAATCTCATTGCATATTATGCACACCAAAACACCATCAATATTCATTATCATCATCAATCTCATTGCATATTATGCACACCAAAACACCATCAATATTCATTATCATCATCAATCTCATTGCATATTATGCACACCAAACATTATAAAGCATTATCCCACACCATCAATCATCATTAAGCACTCAGGATCTCAAAATCCACTCTGGTAATCGATTACCAACCTCTAGTAATCGATTACCTGCAAACAAGGTCTCTGGTAATCGATTACAACCACCTTGTAATCGATTACCTGCAACCAAACACTCTGGTAATCGATTACAGCACCTCTATAATCGATTACCTGCAAGCAATCTCTCTAGTAATTGATTACCACAATCCTGTAATCGATTACCAGCGAACAAACAACACTTCTGGACTACCCAGAACACACTGGTAATCGATTACCACTCTTGGTAATCGATTACCCGCGACGCAGATCGCAGATTTCACGATTTCTAACACTTCTACATCACTCTATTCAACCTCTATTCCATCTTTTTCGATCAAACACCATTCATAATCATTAATATTCATCAAACTCATCAAAATCATCAATCTTTAACAGTTTTATATGGTTTTCCCATCAAAACCCCAAATCATCAAACCCTTAATTAACCCCTTTTCACTATTCTCATATTCTCATTCAATCCAATCAAGATTCACCAAGATTCACAGAATTAATCATCAATCAACATGTTTTCATCATACAATACTCAATATATATATATATATCAATTTCGAATTTAGAGTCTTAGAGGGTCTTATGGTTGCCCTCACTACCCAAGCACCCCTACATGCATATACAAGCAGCACCCCCTCCCCCACCGTACCTTAAGCGAAGATCGATTACAGCAAGGAAGTCCATTTCTTGGTTCTTGATGTTCACTCTGCAGCAATCCTCTCTTGAGACTCGTTTTCTCCCCTCCTTAGCGTTTCGCTCTCTGACGATAATACGAATAAGGATTAGGGTGACTGATAACACCTCCTTACTAGAATGCCTAATTGGGCTTGGGCCCACTCTCAACCCCCTTCTCCTCTTTTTAAATTTAAGCTAACTTTATGGATAAAACTAATAATAATATTGATCCTATTATTTATTCATCTATT
This sequence comes from Sesbania bispinosa, assembly GCA_026901365.1. Taxonomy (NCBI): domain Eukaryota; kingdom Viridiplantae; phylum Streptophyta; class Magnoliopsida; order Fabales; family Fabaceae; genus Sesbania; species Sesbania bispinosa. The sequence continues at coordinate 384,358 of QLOH01000673.1, read as the reverse complement.
TAATTAATTATTTCCTCTACTTATTTATTTAATTTAATTAATATTTTACTTAACTTTTAGGATGATACAGTCTCCACCGCCGGTCCTATCCAACCTTTTTTATCCCAATCTAATAGTTGTTGTTCAACTAATTGTTGTTCATAAAGGGGCATCTAGTTGTTCATTGTGTGGTGGATAAGTTTCCTTTAAACTAGATTTTCTATGTTATTTTGGGTCATTTTTATTTGCTCATGTAAGGATTATTTCGTGGGTGGTGCTGTCAGTTTTTTTTCCTGTTACGGTGTTTGAATGAGTTTCTTTCCCATTACATTGATCTCCAGGCTACATTTAAGTCTCATTTGCCTTATGCCTTCCCTTTATGGCCAGATTTGATCAACACGTCTGTAATTTTTCTTTCTTTTTTTAATTTGTTCATACCTTTTTGTTTATGGAGAGATATTATTTAGTATAGCATGAATATGCAGAAACTTGAAGTAGCAACAAAAGGAACTTTAGGAAAATGATGCATGAGAATTATATTCAAAAGTTGAAGGACAAAAGTCCTCTCCCCTGTAAAAAAAGAAAAGGAATCAGAAATTAGGACCTGAAGTTCTCCATAATTTCCTAACCATTAATTTTTAAATCATTAATTGATTGAAAGATATCAGACTATTTATGTGAGCAATTATACATTTCCATTCTATTCTATTAGCAAACTATTTTTTTCTTTCTTTTTTAAAAATATTTTTATTTATTTAGCATACGTGTTTTAAAATTTAGTTGTCAAATAAATAATTTAAATTTATTTCTTCAATTTTTATTTTGCCCCAAATTAGGTCCTTGATGCATGCATGTTTAAATATGCAATGTAATTTAGTTTTGTAAGGGGGAATCTATCCTATTTATATGTGGGTTCTAAATCTACTAATTTACAAAGCTGTTTTTTTCCTTTGTTTTTTAAAAAATGTTTTTCTACTCAATATAATTTAGTTTTGTTTTTTTATCAAAATGTTTTGTGAAAGAACAAAGTAGTCTTAGGATGCTGCTCTTAAGGATATTTTGTTGTCAAATTAATATATAATTTAGATTGATTGGTTCAATTTAATTTTCTTCTTGCCCAAATTGATTGATTGTCTCAATTTAAATATGCAATATAACTTTAAGATTTTTTTTTTCTTTTGGTGGATCACTGTGTTCTATTCAATTGGAATAGCAAAGTAACAATTTTTTGGTCGAGCAAAAATAAGAATTTCTACAAATAAAATTAAAGGATAAGCAGGATAAGAGCTTGTTCGGATTGCCGTTTCCCAATCCCAAACTCACGTCCCTAACAGTAAACTCACGTTTCATATTTTTCATGTTGTTTGGCTCCACTTATCAAAACACACGTTTGAGTTCTGAAACTTGAGTTTGCAAAACGCAGGTTTTTGTAGCTTCTGCGTATGAAACTTGAGTTTTCTCAATATTTACTTTCTTAAACTCACGTTTGCAGCAAAATATTCAAACATGAAATCATGTTTACTTATACTCAAGTTTATCATAAATCATGTTTACTAAATCCACGTTTATTCAAACTCAAGTTTGCAAACGCTAATCCAAACACACACTAATTCTTCTAAGCTAATTGGCTAGACGCATCATTTCAGAATCATGCTATAGTATGTGAACAGGAAGATTAAATTATTTCACTGATTAATTTCTGTATTTTAAAAAGAAAAAATTGGTTCAACGGAGCATAGTGCATTACTATATATGAATGTATTTTAATTTCTTTGTCAAGCACCATTTCTAATACCTATATGTCCTTGCCTTCATATATAATTTGCAAAGGGATGATACTATAATAAACCAAAACTATATATTATTTACAATTTATCTGCATCCGTCTATACTCTATATTCTCCTGTCTTTATTGTGAAAAGTATTAGTACTATATTCAGAATATTTCTCATGAGTTATCAAAGATGCATTTTGTAACTTTAATGTCTTTCAATGTGATAATTCAATAATATGTAATTGGCATAGAAATTGATACCTTTGTTATATTTTAAAGGGAAAAGAGTATATAATCACTATAAACTTTCACCCTTTTACAAATAGGCACCATGAACTTTTATTTTGTCCTAATTAACCCTTAAATTTTTATTATTGTTGCAATATGTCATTTCATTAACATAATATTAAATAATTAACGAAACCAATCATAATTATTCAAGATTTTGTAATTAAAATATTAAAATAATATAAAATAAAGTTTTACAAAATAAAAAAGAAAAAAGAAAAAAAAACCTAAATTAAAAGAACACGTCATCATGTTTCGCATTTAGAATTTCAAATGTGTTTGAAATTTAACAGAATTCAAAAATAAAAAATTGAAAATTTTACTCTTTTACATGTTTTTAATATTTAAAACACAAAATATTAAAAAAATTGATATTTATTATGTTAATTATTTAACTTCATATTAATGAAAGAATCTATTGCAATAATGATAAGAGTTTAAGGATTAATTGTGACAAATTGAAAGTTCATGGTGCCTATTTGCAAAAGGCCAATAGTAAAAAAAATTACACCAAAAAGTAATTTTTTTATTTGATTAAATAATAAAGTAAGGCTATCTTTTAAAAATAAATTTAATAAATTTACCTAATTAGAGGTGGAGCTACAACACTACTTTAAATATGCAGGGGATACAACTTTGCAATCTTTATTGAGTCTTACTTTAATAGTTTATTATGAATTTTTTAAAATCACTTTCATTCTATGATTTGTAAATCATTCTTTTTTAATTATTAATTTTGTAATTTTATCAAAAAATACTACGTAATTATAAAACAAATAGACACTAAATAAACTATATATAATTGTTTATCAATAATTTCAAATTATTTCTAGAATAAAAAATTAATATTTTTTTCAATTCTATACCCGTGCAACGCACAGGAACACACAGTAGTTCTAAAATAAAAAAATTTGTATATTTAATTATTATATTTAAAATTTATAAACAAACTCGTGCAACCATGGGTTATATTTCTAGTATATATATTGTAAAATTCACTTAAACTTTGTTATTAATGTACTATTGATGAAATATAACATATTGAATACTAAACATCTCTTAAAATTTAAAGGTATTATATAATTAGTATTATTAAATATTAATTCTATTACATAGTTTACTAAGAATTCACTTGAACTTCATTATTAATGTGATATTGATGAAATATAACTTATGGAATACTAAATGTAACATCCCAAAATTTAATAATCTAGAATTGTAATTAAAGTATTTATAATTTATTTTAATATAAGTAATTAATAAGATTAATAATAAGGTTAGTATAATTTTTATAATAATAACAGTAACTATTAATAAAATTGTATTAATGATATAATAGTGATCGATTATGTAGATAGTAAGAGGGAGATATAAGATTTGATTTTAGAAGATATAATAATTGTTACTAATATAACAAGATAATAATAATATTATTAATAGATAAATCATAGTATTAAGGTTATAATTAAACCTGTTTATCATAAATATAACAATATTAAGGGTTTGTAATGATGATCTTAAAATTATTATTACTATTAGTATTCTTATTACTATTATTATTAATATTATTATTAGTATTAATTTATTAAGTAGGGAAAGAAAAGAAAGAGGATTAGGGTTAGGAAGAGGAAAAAAGAGAGAAAGGGAAAGAAAGAAAGAAGGGGGGCGGCTGAGAGGGGGTTAGGGTTAGGGTTTTCAATTTGGGGCAAAGTGGGGCAGGGGTGTGAGGCGGCGGTGAGTGCAGCCATGGATGAGAGGGAGATAACTCCAGCAGAGAGAGGGAGCCACAGCCTCACATGTGGCCACAACTGCAGCTGGAAGAAGGGGACGCGGCCATGGCCGCGGTGCAGCGGAGATCGTGGCCACTGTAACGTCCTAAATTTTATTAGAATAAATATTAATTAAATTAAAGAGACTAATTTAGAAAATAATTAATTTAATGGGAAATAAATAATAGGAGTGTTATTATTATTATTTTTGTTCCGTAAAGGTAATTTTAATTGAAAAGAGAATAAGGGGGTGAGAGTGGGCCCAAGCCCATTAAGCGTTTAAGTATTTAAATAGGGAAATGGTACCAATTCACCCTAATCCTTATTTTTTCAAATCGTCGGAGAACGAAGAGCCAAGGAGGAGAGAAACTACATCTCAAGAGGAGATTGCTGAGTGATCAAGAATCAAGAACCAAGAATCAAGATTGTTGCAGTTTGATCTTCGCTTAAGGTACGGTGGGGGAGAGGGTATTGCCTGTATATGCATGTAGGGGATGTTTGGGTAGTAATCTATGATGTATAATTCGAATTTATGAATGAATAACTGAGAATGATGATATAATCTGGTGATTGATGATTTATTGTTTGTGTATTGACGAGTTATTGAATGAGTAAAGAAGATATTGAAGATAATTGAAAAAGGGGTTAAACAAGAGTTTAGAGATAAGGAACCATAATTGATTAGATGTTAAATTTATTGGAAATTATAGGAATGATTGTTGATTTTAGTGAATTTAATCAGTAAAAACGAGTTTAATTGAATTAGGAACTTGAGGAATTAAGTAGGGATTGAAGAAGAGGGTAGAGGAAAGTCATTCCCGTTTTTACACAGAGCTACGAATGTAAAATAGCGACTGCGGATTCGTTCACCGTTGGATCGGGCTGAAATTTTAACAGCTGGTTAGGGATCCTTGGTTCTTCATTCCGAACGGTTGGATCGTCGATACGAGGTCTAGGTTAGGATATATTTAGTTCTCACTAGAGGAAAATCCTTCCCGTTTTTACACAGAATTGCGAATGTAAAATAGCGTCTGCAGATTCGTTCACCGTTGGATCGGGCTGAAATTTTAACAGCTGGTTCGGGACCCTTGGGTTGTCATTCTGAACGGTTGGATCATTCATATGAAGTCTAGGCTGAGAGATATTCAGTTCGCACTGTAGCTGTAGATTTGGGGTTTTATTGATGAAATTGAGTTGGATGTTTATTGTTTTGTGGATTGCTTGATTAATTAGATGTTTAGAGTATAATGATTGTGGATGCTTTAGGATGATGATGATTAATGATATTTGATGATGAATATGATGATGTATATGATGATTGATGATGAATATGATGAGGTATAATGAGGATATTGATGATGAGTGTGATAATAATGATGTTAATGATGATAATGTATGTCACTTTATGATAATGATGTTGATGATGATAGTGTATGTCACTTGATGATGATGATGTTAATGATGTATGATGATGATGTTGATGATGAGTGTGTGTCACTTGATTATAAAGATGATGTTTAATAATGAGTGTATGTCACTTGATGATGATGTTAATGATGTATGATGATGATGTTGATAATGATAGTGTATGTCACTTTATGATAATGATGTTGATGATGATAGTGTATGTCAATTGATGATGATGATGATGTTAATGATGTATAATGATGATGATTGACGATGTTTGATGTTGTTTATGATGACTATGATGATGATGTAAATGATGATAGTGTGTATCACTTATGATGATGATGTTATTGATGATAGTGCATGTCACTTATGATGATGTTGTTATTGATGATAGTGCATGTCACTTATGATGATGATGTGAATGATGATAAGTGTAGATCACTTTATTATGATGATGTTTGATGATGAGCATAATGGTGTATGATGATGATGATAAGTGTATATCACTTTATTATGATGATGAGCATGTTAATGCATGATAAAGATGATTTATGATGATGGTGTATGTCACCTTTTGATGATGATGTTATCTAAGTTGTGCGGGCCCATAGAGGGGGTACAACTTAGGAGAGATGCATTGAGCATATGTGATGAGACCTGAATGGTGCGGGCCCATAGAGGGGGTACAATTCGGGAGGTGAACTGAGTTGTGCGGGCCCATAGAGGGGGTACAACTCAGGGGATCAAGATGGGGCGTTCGATGCACGGGCCCATAGAGGGGGTGCAACCTAGGAGTGATTGTACGGGCCCATAGAGGGGGTACAACCTAGGGTCGAATGTCGTTGTGCGGGCCCATAGAGGGGGTACAACCTATCGGATAGTGTGTGGTAACACCGGTAGACCACCTTGGTACTAACTAGAGTGATTGACGAGGTGCGCCCATTGTGTGGAGTTCCAAGTCATGATCTTTTGGTAGTTGATGAGAGGAGTATTGATGTTTGATGATAATGAGTATGATGATATATGAATGATGTCTGATGATAATGAGTATGATGATATATGAATGATGTCTGATGATAATGAGTATGACGATATATGAATGATGTCTGATGATAATGAGTATGATTATATATGAATGATGTCTGATGATAATGAGTATGATGATATATGAATGATGATATGATGGTAATGAGTATGATGATATATGAATGATGTCTGATGATAATGAATATGATGATATATGGATGATGTTATGATGATAATGAGTATGATGATATATGAATGAGATTATGATGATGATGAGCTTGGTGAATGTATAATGGATAGATTTATGTGTTGTGAATAGGAATGAGGGCATGACATGTATATGTTGATATAGAAGATTGATTATATGTTGAGTTTTAGATGAATGTTATTGATTGGTGATTTTAATATATTGATGGTATGATGTAATGATGTTGTGGGTGAGGATGGGTATTCTCTATGTGTATGTATGGGTAGTATTCCTTTTCCTCACCGTATTCTGTGGATATATTTTACAGGTGTTGATGAGGACACAACTGGTGTCGATTATGAATAAAAGGGTATGCTCTGATAGATGTGACATCAGGGTGTGCTTGGGGGTTTTACCATGTTTCTAGATTAGGAGTATCTTTATGAACTTCTGGATGCCTTGTATGGCAGGAGATTATTAATTGTTTTTATTTCTAAGGAGATTTCCGTTGTTTATAATTGATTTATATTTGGAGTTTGAGTTGATTTAATAAAGTTGTTTTCAAACTATGAGATTTATCATAAGAGTGATTGTGAACCTTTTTACCTAACGTGGGGCTTTCCCTTTTCTAAACTGTAATTTCTTTAATATATAAGAGTATGGGGTAGAAGGGTGTCACATTAGTTGGTATCAGAGCCTGGTTGGTTCACCGGCCTTGAGTTATGAGTTTACTATGCTTTTGATGTGTTAATCTGATTGATTGATTGATTGAGTGAGTGAGTGAGTGAATTGTGTTGCTTTGGCCTAATTATTTGTTTGATTGGTTTGTTCATCGACTTTGAGTTATGTATTTGTTGTGCTTCTGTGGTGCTAAATTGTGATGAAGATTGAGTAAGTGTATTATTGATTTTCTAGATTTTCAGTTTCCTGCATGGTTGGTAAGTCTTTGATTATCTTGCTTCAAGTGATTGGGACTGGCCACCCTAATGATTTGAACATGATAAGAGAAGAGGTAACAACTTGAGGAGAGTATTTTGTCAATATCATTGCTAGAAGAAAATCTTTGCGAAAATGTTTTAAGAAAGAAAATTTTAAATAAAATTTTATGTGTGAATGATGATATGATTATTAAATTATATAATTGTGATGATTGATTGATTGAATTGTGTTGTCTTGATTGGATTGTTTGTTTGACTCCCCTACTTTTCTGTGAACCAAGAAAAGTGATGGATAGAAGAGGTAGGAATGATTGCATGATTGCTGAAGCCTTAATGGCTATGGCACAGGCTGTTGGCAACCTGAACCAACATCATGAGGTGGATTGGCTTGCTCGGTTCCAGAGGAACCATCCACCTACTTTTCATGGGGGTTATGATCCCGATGGTGTTGCTGACTGAATCTTCGAGATCGAGAAGATTTTTAGAACGATGGACTGTCGTTGGTGTAAAAGGTTACGTTGACTGCGTTCATGTTATCAAGGGATGCCGGGTTCTAATGGCAAAGCACTTATCAGAGGATGATCGATGAGGGCACCACTTTGAGCTGGGATAACTTCAAGAGGGCGTTCTTCGAGAAGTACTTTGCCCATGATGTTCGTAACAAGAAATAGATCGAGTCCCTTGAGTTAAAGCAAGGAGATGGCACCGTGGCAGATTACGTATCCAAGTTTGAAGCGCTAGTACGATTCTGCCCTACATATGAGGGAGCTGCCAATGAAGAGTCCAAGTGTGTAAAGTTTCTCAGCGGTCTTCGTCTAGAGATCAAGCAAGTGTTCAACTACCAAGGGATGACGTGCTTTCACGAGTTGGTGAACAAGTGCAGAATTTATGATGAAGGCAGCAGGGCTAGCGCGACACATCACCAGAGTAAAGGGCTTGTGAGGAATCAGAACAAGTTCCAATCAACCAGCAAGGGCAAACCGTATTCTCGTGCAACGGGAGGCTCCAAGTTTGGAGGTGTCAGTAAGGGTACACTGTAGAAGAAGTGGGTTTCTTAGGTCATGTGATTTCTAGAGGAGGTATAGGCGTAGATCTTTCTAAGGTAGGATGTTGTGCTTAAGTGGGAGGCTACTAAGTCAGTAAGTGAGATTAGAAGTTCCTTAGGTTGGCTGGGTACTATAGAAGATTCATAGAAGGGTTTTCTAAGTTAGCTTTACCTTTGACTGAGTTGACTAGGAAGAGAGTTGCCTATGTGTGGAATAGTAAGTGCGAGACTAGCTTCCAAACCCTTATGGAGAAGTTGACTAGTGCACCAATGCTAGTGTTGCCTGACCTTAGTAAATCCTTTGTGGTGTACTGTGATGCCTCTAAGATGGGTTTAGGTGGGGTGTTGATGCAAGAGGGTAAAGTAGTAGCCTATGCTTCTAGGCAATTGAAAATTCATGAGAGAAACTACCCTACCCATGACTTAGAATTAGCAGCTGTAGTGTTTGTGTTGAAGATTTGGAGACATTACCTGTATGGTTCCCGATTTGAGGTTTTTAGTGACCATAAGAGCCTTAGGTATCTGTTTGACCAGAAAGAGCTGAACATGAGGCAGAGGAGATGGTTAGAGTTTCTTAAGGATTATGATTTCGAGTTAAGTTACCATCCCGGTAAGGCCAATGTAGTGGCTGATGCCTTGAGTAGGAAGTCTATCCATGTTAGTTCCTTGATGATTTGAGAGATGGATATTTTAACCCAATTTAGAGATCTAAGTTTGGCTTGTGAAGTAACATCTTCCAGTGTGAGGTTAGGGATGACTAGAGTAAGTAATGATTTACTGAAGGATATTAGTAAGGCCCAGTTAGAGGATCCATTTTTGGTTAGTAGGCGAGAGGCTATAGAAGGGGGTAGTGGTGGAGAGTTAGTGATTGGTACTGATGGGGTCGTGAGGTTTGGAGATAGAGTGTGTGTGCCTAGTGAACCTAGCATTAAGAGATTAGTACTAGAAGGAGGGCATAAAAGTAAGCTTAGTTTCCACCCAGGATCCAATAAGATGTATCAGGATTTGAAGAAAGTATTTTGGTGGCCTAGGATGGAGAGGGACATAGAGGAGTTCGTGTGTGCTTGTTTAGTGTGCCAGAAGGCTAAGGAGAGCATAAAAAACCTTCAGGATTGCTCCAACCCTTAAGTATACCTGAATGGAAGTGGGATAGTATCTCTATGGACTTTGTAGTTGCCTTGCCTAAGACGGTGAAGGGACATGACTCAATTTGGGTTATTGTTGATAGGTTAACTAAGAGTGCCCATTTCCTTCCCATCAACATTAAGTATTCTTTAGAGAAGTTGGCTCAGTTGTACATCAGTGAGATTGTGAGATTGCATGGCATACCATCTAGTATAGTCTCATATAGAGATCCCAGGTTTACCTCTAGATTTTGGGAGAGTTTACAGCAGGCCTTGGGGACCCAGCTTAGGCTTAGCTCAGCTTATCACCCTCAGACTGGTGGTCAGACCGAGAGAACCATTCAATCCTTAGAGGATTTGCTTAGAGCCTGTGTGTTAGACCAAAGGGGTAGTTGGGATAGCTTTTTACCTTTGATAGAGTTCACCTATAACAATTGCTTTCACTCTAGCATAGGTATGGCGCCTTATGAAGCATTGTATGGTAGGAGATGTAGAACCCCTTTATGTTGGTGTGAGCCGGGTGAAAGTCTTGCATTAGGACCTGAGATAGTGCAACAGACCACTGATAAGGTTAGGATAATCCAGGAGAGGATGAGGACAGCCCAGAGTAGGCAGAAGAGCTATGCTGATAAGAGAAGGAAGGAGTTAGAGTTCAAAGAAGGGGATCATGTATTCCTGAAAGTCACTCCGTGGACTGGGGTTGATAGAGCATTAAAGTCTAGAAAGCTTACACCTCGATTTATTGGTCCTTACCAAATCCTTAAAAGAGTCGGCAATGTTGATTACCAAATCGCTTTGCCTCCACATTTGTCTAATCTTCATAACGTTTTCCACGTTTCTCAACTCCGGAAATACGTTCACGATCCTTTGCATGTGATTGAGTCGGATCATCTCGAGGTTAAGGAAAACCTAACAGTGGAAACCATGCCGGTGAGAGTTGAGGATCTGAGGGTGAAACAACTTCGAGGTAAAGAGATTCCTTTAGTTAAGGTAATATGGGGAGGACCTACACCCGAGAGTGCCACTTGGGAACTCAAAGAGAAGATGAAGGAGTCTTATCCAGAATTGTTCGCTTCAGGTAAAATTCGAGGACGAATTTTCTTTTTAGGAGGGGAGAGTTGTAACGTCCTAAATTTTATTAGGATAAATATTAATTAAATTAAAGAGACTAATTTAGAAAATAATTAATTTAATGGGAAATAAATCATAGGAGTGTTATTATTATTAGTTTTGTTTCGTAAAGGTAATTTTAATTGAAAAGAGAATAAGGGGGTGAGAGTGGGCCCAAGCCCATTAAGCGTTTAAGTATTTAAATAGGGAAATGGTACCAATTCACCCTAATCCTTATTTTTTCAAATCGTCGGAGAACGAAGAGCCAAGGAGGAGAGAAACTATATCTCAAGAGGAGATTGCTGAGTGATCGAGAATCAAGAACCAAGAATCAAGATTGTTGCAGTTTGATCTTCGCTTAAGGTACGGTGGGGGAGAGGGTATTGCCTGTATATGCATGTAGGGGATGTTTGGGTAGTAATCTAAGATGTATAATTCGAATTTATGAATGAATAACTGAGAATGATGATATAATCTAGTGATTGATGATTTATTGTTTGTGTATTGACGAATTATTGAATGAGTAAAGAAGATATTGAAGATAATTGAAAAAGGGGTTAAACAAGGGTTTAGAAATAAGGAACCATAATTGATTAGATGTTAAATTTATTGGAAATTATAGGAATGATTGTTGATTTTAGTGAATTTAATCGGTAAAAACGAGTTTAATTGAATTAGGAACTTGAGGAATTAAGTAGGGATTGAAGAAGAGGGTAGAGGAAAGTCATTCCCGTTTTTACACAGAGCTACGAATGTAAAATAGTGGGGCAGGGGTGTGAGGCGGCGGTGAGTGCAGCCATGGATGAGAGGGAGATAACTCCAGCAGAGAGAGGGAGCCACAACCTCACATGTGGCCACAGCTGCAGCTGGAAGAAGGGGACGCGGCCATGGCCGCGGTGCAGCGGAGATCGTGGCCACGACATCAGTAGCTGGCGCGTGACGTCGCGGAGGTGCAGCGACCACCCTTGGCCGCGGAGATGACGAGGTGGTAGTGCGGCACGGCGAACTCGCGACCTGGGCACGGTGGAGCTATTCCGCAAAAGAGAGAGAGAGAATGACGGAAGGAAGGCCGCGACGGCGGCACACACAGCAGCGGCGATGCTACGCGGCCGTGTTTGAAGGTGGAAGAAGACCCGTCGCGGTGGCTGGACGGAGAAGACAGCAGCTGGGAAGGGGAGGGGCGCGACAGTCCTGCACGGTACAGGGTGGTTTGCGGCCGTTTGGACGATGGTGGTGGTGACCATTCGCGGTGGACGCGATGCTCGTTCGAACGGAGGGAGTTACACAGCGGTGATGGCTGATGGGTTAGCGGCGGTGCAGGAGGATGGTGGTTGTTCGGACTGTACACAGCGGTGGTGACGGATCTGTTCATGTGAGTGTGGTTTCACTCACTCTTTCTTAATTTTTCTCTATGTATGCTCCCCATCCTTCCTTCCCTTGCTATTATTAAGATTTATGCTCTGATTTGTGTAAATATAAAGTTGATTGTTTGAATGAATTGGATGTGATTTAGTGATTAATTCTCGATTAGAGGACTTTGGGGGTTTTCATAAAATTGAAGGTTTGAAGTGTGATTGTGCTTATAATTGCTCATGTTTATGTAGTTCCTCATGTTTGTGCATAATTCGAATGGTTGTACATGAATTTACCCCCATTATATTCATTGAAAAGAAATTGGGTCTTAGGACCTCATGTTTTGAAAAGAAAGGATTTGGGTCTTTGGACCTCATGCATAAAAAGGAATTCATGGGTCTTCGAACCAATGAGGGATCTTCGGACCAAAGAGGTACAAGAGAGGTAATCACATCTGCTCCTAGGCCAAGGGGTAAATGAGGTTCCTCAATTAAAAATGAATTATGCATGTTTAATAATAAAACTTAATGAGGGTGGCCCTGGACGACGGTCCTTGGTCACATGGCCGAGCGCTCAAAGAGGTTAACAGTGAAAAGACCCCGTGGGTGTCTGGGTTATGACACTTGAGGACTAACCTTGCATTGACTGCTTATGTTACTGACTCATGATTTCATATTCTATCTTAAGTCCCTTTTTCATAGTTCTCTAAATTATGTTGTTTGTCCCATGGTCTAGTTACCTGTGTTGTGATTCTTATATGATGCTTATGTAATTGGTTGTTTTTCCCCCACGCTTCACACACTTTTATCATACTCACTGGGACGTAGTCTCACCCCATGTTACGGGGAATTACCTTCAGTTGTGCAGGATGGGGTTCTGTGACATCGGAAGAAGAGATTGAGTTCTACGATGGGTACTTATGCCCCTCATGCTGTCTTTAGTCCTTGAATGTTCAAGCCTAATCAATTTATGTAACGATTATGATTTGTGTATGTAAGTATATGTATTTAAATCATTGGATTGTATTGTTTGAAGAGTAGGGTGTGCCAGTTTGGTTTGGCCATGGAGGCCCATTTTGATATAGATTTGGATTAGTTATTGTATCTTATAAACTACACTGGTATTCTGCTGGTTTTCAGGTGAAGCTGAAAATTGGGAAATGTCCAGTTTTCAGGGGAAACTCTGCCGGATTTCCGGTAGGAGTTTGGGAAACCATGACACCCTGTGTCTAGGTTCTTTTCCCTTAGATTTGAATACATTGTTTTATGTTGTTTGTAGAGTGAAATGTAGTGAAGGCTTAAGTAAGCGTTGGACTACCTAAGCGATTGTATGATTTGTTCACCGATACCGAAAATGGCACGAAATAATTTAAGAAATTCGGAAATAGTGTTTCCAACGGACACTATTCTTGAATTCAGAAATTAGGACGTTACACTAAAAATCTCTTAAAATTTAAAGGTAATATGTAATTTGTATTTATTACACTATATTAAATGTTAAATGTGAAATACTTTTAATTAATTATATTAATAAATTTTAATTTAAATGTATCATTTAATCTTATTATTTACTATAAATTTAATTTAATATCTATAGGTCACAATAGTTACGATTATATTTTTATTTTGAAAATATAAAATAATTATTATAATTTTTAATATAAAATAATGCGTATAATATCTTATAATTATATTAAAAAATAAATTCAACTAATTTTATATTATTTAAATACCGTTAGAACTATTTTAAATAATTTAAAATATATAGATTAAGTACTTTTGAATATATTGTCAAATTTACTTGAACTTTGCTATTAATGTGTTATTGATAAAATATAACATATGGAATGTTAAACATCTCTTAAAATTCATAGGTATTATATAATTAGTATTATTAAATATTAAATCTATTACATAATTTACTAAAAATTAAAAAGAAATATTTATTACACTATACTAAATTTTAAATGTGAAATACTCTTAATTAATTATATTAATAAATTTTAAATGAAGTGAATCATTTAAACATATTATTTACTATAAATTTAATTAATATCTATAGGTCACGATAGTGATGATTATATTTTTATTTTGAAAATATAAAATGTAACATCCTGAATTTTATTAAGTAAAATAAAATAAGATTAAATTAATAAAGTAAAAGAAATAAATAAATAAATAATAGGATTAATATTATGAGTAGTTTTATCAATAAGGTTATTTAATAAATAATAAGAATAATAAATAGAATAAGTGGGTTGAGAATGGGCCTAGCCCAATTAAGTATTTATTTAAGGAGGGGTTCTCAGTTCACCCTAATCCTTATTTGTATAATTGTCAGAGAGTGAAACGCCAAGGAGGGGAGAAACAACGTCTCAAGGAGAGATTGCTGGAGCTTGATCATCAAGAACCAAGAAAGAGCCTTCCCTGCTGATTGATCGATCTTCAATAAGGTACGATGGGGGAGAGAGTGCTGCTTATATATGCATATAGGGGATGCTTGGGTAGTAACCTAAGACTTTAATTCATATTAATAATATATATATTGAGTATGGATGATGAAAACTATAAATTGATGATTGTTGTATGATTCTTGATGAATCTTGAGGAGATTGAATGAGAATAATATGAATAGTGAAAAGGGGATTAATAAGGGTTTGATGATTTGGGGTTTTGATGGGAAAACCTTGAAAAACTGTTAAAGAATGATACTATTGTGAGTTTGATGAATATAAATGCAAATAGATGATATTCTGATGAAAAGGAATGATTAGAGATTGAATAGAGAGGTTTGGAGTTGGTGGAGATCGCAAGAACTGCGATCTGCGTCGCGAGTAATCGATTACCAGGAGTGGTAATCGATTACCAGAGGGTTCTGGGCAACCAGGAGGGCTGTTTGCTCGCAGGTAATCGATTACAGAGATGCTGTAATTGATTACCAGAGATTTGGTGTGTTGGTAATCGATTACCAGAGTGATTGCTTGCAGGTAATCGATTACCAAGGGTTGGTAATCGATTACCAGAGTGGATTTTGAGATCCTAAGTGCTTAATGATGATTGATGCTGTTTGATAATGCTTTATTATGATTATGGTGTTGATGATTAATGATGTTGATGATGATTTGGTGTGCATAATGATCGATGAATATGCAATGTGATTGATGATGATTGGTGTTATTATGATGATAATGATATTTGGTGATAATTATGATGATGATGGTGAATATGTATGTTAATACATGATGATGATGAATGGTGTTAATTATAATGATTGATGATGGTGATGCTAGTGTTGTACCTGAGTATAACTCGGGGAGGTGAATAGTGTACCTGAGTATAACTCGGGGAGGTGATAATGGTGATGATGGTTTGATTAACCTTATGCTGTAAATGATGCTTGAGTATATATATTATGTTGTACTTGAGATACACAAGCCTAGTGAGGGGTGGGGTGTAGCTCAGGGAGATGATTGTACTTGAGATATACAAGCCCAGTGAGGGGTGAAGTGTAGCTCAGGGAGGTGAGTATTGTACCTGAGTCTAACTCAGGGAGGTGAATGTTGTACCTGAGTCTAACTCGGGGAGGTGATTATGGTACCTGAGTGTAACTTAGGGAGGTGAGTATTGATTATGAGGTGATTATAGTACCTGAGTGTAACTCAGGGAGGTGAGTGGTGATTATGTTATTGATTATGGTACCTGAGTGTAACTCAGGGAGGTGAGTATTGATTATGTTAATGATTATGGTACCTGAGTATAACTCAGGGAGGTGAGTAATGATTGTGACAATGTTGATGATTGTACCTGAGTATAACTCAGGGAGGTGAACACTGATTATGATGAAATTGAATATGGTACCTGAGGTGTACAAGCCTAGAGTGGGTGAAGTACAACTCAGGGAGGTGCATGATGGTGATGATGATATGATGATTATGATGAATATGATGGAAATGATGATATTGATGATTGTGATGAGTATGACGATATTGATGATAATGATGATGTGATGATATGATGATAATGATGATAATGATGATTATGATGATTGTGGTGATATTGATGTTGTTGGTGTATATGATGATGATGACTATGTTTTATATTTGTTAATAGAATGAGTTATATGATGATGTTGTTTACATGAGGGTGAGGATAGGGTAGTCTCCTATGTGTATGTATGAATAGTATTCTTTTCCTCACCGTTTCTATCTGTGGTTATTATTTACAGGTGATGACGATGGCACCTCAGGTGCCGAGTATTGAGTTGATGGGTGTCGTTCTGATACATGTGACATATGGGCATATTATTGAGGGTTCTTTTCTTTATGTTTCTAGTTAGGAAGGATTTTGTAAAACACTTTTAAATGCATGACATGGCAATTAGGATGTTTTAATTATTGATAATTTGGAGATTCCGCTGCTTGTGTATTTTGAAAACCTTTGAGTTCTACTTTTATTTTAATTAAGTTGTTTTACAATGAATGATGTTTTAAATGAAGAGATATGTGAACCTTTTTACCCGTTGAGGGATACTGTTTTTGAAAAATATTTCGACTTATTAATTGTATAAGAGCTAGGGTAGAAGAGTGTCACATTAGTTGGTATCAGAGCAGGTCGGTTCACCGGCCTTGAGTTATGAGTTTATTATGCTTCTATGTGCTAGTGTTTTGTGTGATTGAATAATTGTATTGTTTGACTTGATTGAATTAATTGTGTTACTTATTTACTTTTCTGTGAACCAGAAGAGTAATGGCTGGGGGTAGGAATGATCGAGCGATGGCCGACGCCTTAATGGCTATGGCACAGGCTGTTGGCAACCTAAACCAACATCACGAGGTGGATTGGCTTGCACGGTTCCAGAGGAACCATCCACCTACATTTCGTGGGGGTTATGACCCTGATGGAGCTGCCGATTGGATATACGAGATCGAGAAGATCTTCAGAGCGATGGATTGTCTGATGCTACAAAAGGTGACGTTAGCAGCGTTCATGCTATCAGGGGATGCTGGGTTCTGGTGGCAGAACACCTGTCAGAGGACGATCGAGGAGGGCATCGCGTTGAGTTGGGATAACTTCAAGAGGATGTTCCTCGAGAAGTACTTCCCACACGATGTTCGTAACAAGAAGCAAATAGAGTTCCTTGATTTAAAGCAAGGGGATGGCACCGTGGCAGACTGCGCGTCCAAGTTTGAAGCGCTAGTACGATTTTGTCCTACCTATGAGGGAGCTGCTAATGAAGAGTCAAAGTGCGTAACGTTCCTCAGCGGTCTTTGTCCGCAGATCAAGCAAGTGCTCAACTACCAAGGATGACGCGCTTTCACGAGCTGGTGAACAAGTGCAGAATCTATGATGAAGACAACCGGGCTAGAGCTGCGCATTACAAGAGTGGAGGACCTATCAGGAACCAGAACAAGTCTGAATCTGCTTGTAAGGGTGAACCATATTCTCGTGCAACAGGAGGCTCCAAGTTTGGAGGTGTCAGTGAAGGCACAGTGCAGAAGAAGGGTTACGTTCCGGTGGCTAGTCAAGCCTTCAAAGGAGGAGGTGTTTGCTATACCACTCCCATTACTTGTTTCAAATACGGAAAGGAAGGACATAAAGCAAATCAATGTGAAGATTCAGAGGTCACCTGCTACATCTGCAAAGGAAAGGGGCATATTTCCCGCGATTGTCCTCATAAGAAGAAGCAAGGAGCTACAACAGTAAGTGGAGGTGCTAGTGGGAGAGCCAGTAAACCTCAAACTACTGGGAGAGTCTTTGCCTTGAGTGGTACTGAAGTTGCTCGCCCTGAAGACTTGATCCAAGGTATGAGTTTCGTTGCGTGTAATCTTCGATCGTGTTGTTTAATTCTGGTGCGATTCACTCTTTCATATCACCTGCTTGGATGTCTAAATTAAACTTGTTTGTCTCTTCCTTGCCTTTTTGTGTTGAGTGTGGAAACGCCAAGCTAGTGGGTCAGTTTCTACTTCTGACGTGTGCTTAAATTGTTGTATTCAAGTTGAAGGTAAAGAACTTCTAGTTAATTTGATCTGTTAGCCTTTAAGTCAACTAAATATTATTCTTGGTATAGACTGGTTATCTTCCAACCATGTCTTATTGGATTGTTTTGGTGAAGCAGTTGTCTTTGATCGACCTGTTGAGAGGAGTCCTTTCTAGAGTTGTTCATCTCGGAAAATTCGAGGACGAATTTTTCTTTTAGGAGGGGAGAGTTGTAACATCATGAATTTTATTAAGTAAAATAAAATAAGATTAAATTAATAAAGTAGAAGAAATAAATAAATAAATAATAGGATTAATATTATGAGTAGTTTTATCAATAAGGTTATTTAATAAATAATAAGAATAATAAATAGAATAAGTGGGTTGAGAGTGGGCCTAGCCCAATTAAGTATTTATTTAAGGAGGGGTTTTTAGTTCACCCTAATCCTTATTCGTATAATCGTCAGAGAGCGAAACGCCAAGGAGGGGAGAAACAACGTCTCAAGGAGAGATTGCTGGAGCTTTGTAACATCCCGCAAAATTAGGAACTTTAATAACTCATTAGGCTAAAAATAAGATAATCATGTATTGGTAATTAAGGGAAAGTGAGTTGGGGAATTAAAGGTTGAAAGTGGATTATAAAAACTAAGTTAGAATTCCATTCCAGTTAAAATAAAGGGTTTTGGGTTGCTGGTAATCGATTACAGATGGTCTGTAATCGATTACCCGAGAGCTAGTTTTTAGGTAATCGATTACTCACAGGTTGTAATCGATTACCTGAGGGCTGAGTTTTTGGTAATCGATTACCAAGGGTTGTAATCGATTACCAGATTTCCAGAAATGTTTTCTAGTGTGATTTTCACCTCTGGTAATCGATTGCTGTAATCGATTACCAGCTGTCCAGTATATATATCGAGGCATGCAAAAATCAGATTTTCTAAGTTCTCTTCTTCCCCTTTCACGAACCCTAGAGAGAGAGTAAGTTGGTGAGAGAAAGCTTGGATTAAGGCTTGGAGGAGGGGATTGAAGCTAGAAAACATCAAGAGCACATCTCTATTCATCAATTCCTCATTTGATCTTCAAGAATTAGTGAGTAAAGTTCACACACACTCTCTCACTTTTCCTTGATTTTGATTTCTCCCCATTGTATGAACCCTACTCTCTTGATTCCCTTTCTATTTGCATATTGTAGTTAGATTGTTGATATTGGTGTAGGATTGAGTAATTTGATCGGTGATTTTGTTGAAAACCTTAGGGTAGCGAGATTTACGAAAGTAGCGAGATTACGAAATTGATGAAATGTTCAATGCATGAACCCTACCCTTCGATTCCCCTTTCTATTTAGTTAATTTGATTGGATTTATGAAGTTTATACTAGAGTAATTTATGTTAGGAATTGATTATAAATCCCTTGAATTTCGAAGTTACGAAAGTTACGAAACTTACGAAAGTTTCGAAACACTCGAATTGCTTGAAATTCTAGTTTTGGGTTATCGATTCATATGTGTTAGTTCGATTATTTGTTAATTAAGCCGGCCTTGTGTTGTGAGTTAAGAATTTAGTTATTGGTTTGGGCGTATGCGCCGTGTTCAGTTGTGGGAGTATGCTCTGATTTCAGTTGAGGGCGTATGCGCCACAGCCCGTCGGCTGGGTTATGCCGATTATGTGCCTTTATGTTTAAGTTTTCCATCCTGTCAAGTTACTAAGTGTTAAGTTAAATTATATAACATACCAATTGAGTTAATTAGGACATTTTGATTCAAGTGAGTAGAATAGTTAGGTATGCCTTATGAATTGCACTAGGTGTTGTATTGCATATGATTGTTTATTCTTTCTGCATGTTACATACTTTGCTCGTTGAGACTGTAGTCTCACCTCACGTTTCGGGGATATACTCTAGTTTGTGCAGGGAAATCCCAGGTTAAGGTGAAGGAATGGATGGAACTTTGGAGAAGAACCCTACTTTTAACGAGAAGAAATGCTTAGTAGGAGTAGTTTCTTTGGATAATGTTTGTTAACTAATTTTCATTGTATTTGAATCCCGTTTAGCCATGGAGGCTTAGTCATAGATATTAATTGTATTTGAGATATTCATGTATGTAATTAGTACTAGCTTAAGCAAATCGTTGGATAGCCTAAGCAATTGTTTGATGATATCGAAATCGAAGCGAAATAATTTCAGAAATTCAGGAATACTGTCTCCAATGGGCACTATTTATGAGTTTTAGAAATTAGGACGTTACATTTTGGTATCAGAGCAGTTCAATCCAATTGGATTGTGGTTAGGTTAGTTGCCCGTAACTTACTATGATCTCCTAGTACACGTACTTGTTATAGGAATTGATCACTCCTATAGTGTGTACGATGTACATGGAGATTATGGTTAGTTATGTGAGTAGGATACCTTGGTCAAGAAGTTTGGACACTTCCTTAATAAGGTTAGAGCCACCTATCTTGTATTAGAAAGAGAGTAACTTAGGTTCATTCCTACGGTATCCTCACACTAGAAGCCTTATAGAATATGACCCTGAAGCTCTAAGTAGATATCAGGTACCCTGAGTAAGTTGGTTGAGATAAAATCATCATTTTCTGGAGGATGGTTGATGATTGAATTATGATGTAGTTTTGATTGTGTAACTATATGATCTGAATGTACTGTGTAACTTGCTATGAGTTGTGACATTAGTTTGTATGAGTAAATTCAAGACATTTCATGTTATAATTTAAGTGCTTGTTAAGTAGTAAATCATATAGTCAAAGTTTCATTAGAAGCAAACACTTGCTAAGGTCACATTAGAGGGAATATGGGAATGTTAGTCTAGATTAGGATAGTTATCCTACTTAGAGTGAACCAGAGTTCACTTAGGTACATATGGGGAATAGGAACTATTGGAAGGGTTTTAGGGAGGGCATGAAGCCTTAAGGGGGTAGCTTTATAGTAAGGACATAGGAAGCCACAGAGGGAACTTTTTCATTTCCTTCACATCCTAATAGGTGAGTTGTTTAACCAAATTAGTTAAGCATATTAAAATGGAGTGAGTAGTGCAAAGACCTGTTAGGGAAACCAATATATGATCTTGAGAGAGGTGAACTAATGTCGGAAGACGACTAGAGCGAATTTTGAGGACAAAATTTCTTTTAGGGGGGTAGAATGTAACATCCCGAAAATTAGGAACTTTAATAACTCATTAGGCTAAAAATAAGATAATCATGTATTGGTAATTAAGGGAAAGTGAGTTGGGGAATTAAAGGTTGAAAGTGGATTATAAAAACTAAGTTAGAATTCCATTCCAGTTAAAATAAAGGGTTTTGGGTTGCTGGTAATCGATTATAGAGGGTCTGTAATCGATTACCCGAGAGATAGTTTTTAGGTAATCGATTACTCACAGGTTGTAATCGATTACCTGAGAGCTGAGTTTTTGGTAATCGATTACCAAGGGTTGTAATCGATTACCGGATTCCCAGAAATGTTTTCTAGCGTAATTTTCACCTCTGGTAATCTATTACAGCATTACTGTAATCGATTACCAGTTGTCCAGTATATATATCGAGGCATGCAAAAATCAGATTTTCTAAGTTCTTTTCTTCCCCTTTCGCGAACCCTAGAGAGAGAGAGTAAGTTAGTGAGAGAAAGCTTGGATTAAGGCTTGGAGGAGGGGATTGAAGCTAGAAAACATCAAGAGCACATCTCTATTCATCAATTCCTCATTTGATCTTCAACAATTAGTGAGTAAAGTTCACACACACACTCTCACTTTTCCTTGATTTTGATTTCTCCCCATTGTATGAACCCTACTCTCTTGGTTCCCTTTCTATTTGCATATTGTAGTTAGATTGTTGATATTGGTGTAGGATTGAGTAATTTGATCGGTGATTTTGTTGAAAACCTTAGGGTAACGAGATTTATGAAAGTAGCGAGATTACGAAATTGACGAAATGTTCAATGCATGAACCCTACCCTTCGATTCCCCTTTCTATTTAGTTAATTTGATTGGATTTATGAAGTTTATACTAGAATTGAGTAATTTATGTTAGGAATTGATTATAAATCCCTTGAATTTCGAAGTTACGAAACTTACGAAACTTACGAAAGTTTCGAAACACTCGAATTGGTTGAAATTCTAGTTTTGGGTTATCGATTCATATGTGTTAGTTCGATTATGTGTTAATTAAGCCGACCTTGTGCTGTGAGTTAAGAATTTAGTTATTGTTGTGGGCGTATGCGCCGTGTTCAGTTGTGAGAGTATGCTCTGATTTCAGTTATGGGAGTATGCTCTGATTTCAGTTGAGGGCGTATGCGCCACAGCCCGTCGGCTGGGTTATGCCGATTATGTGCCTTTATGTTTAAGTTTTCCATCTTGTCAAGTTACTAAGTGTTAAGTTAAATTATATAACATACCAATTGAGTTAATTAGGACATTTTGATTCAAGTGAGTAGAATAGTTAGGTATGCCTTATGAATTGCACTAGGTGTTGTATTGCATATGATTGTTTATTCTTTCTGCATGTTACATACTTTGCTCGTTGAGACTGTAGTCTCACCCCACGTTTCAGGGATATACTCTAGTTTGTGCAGGGAAATCCCAAGTTAAGGTGAAGGAATGGATGGAACTTTGGAGAAGAACTCTACTTTTAACGAGAAGAAATGCTTAGTAGGAGTAGTTTCTTTGGATAATGTTTGTTAACTAATTTTCATTGTATTTGAATCCCGTTTAGCCATGGAGGCTTAGTCATAGATATTAATTGTATTTGAGATATTCATGTATGCAATTAGTACCAGCTTAAGCAAATCATTGGATAGCCTAAGCGATTGTTTGATGATATCAAAATCGAAGCGAAATAATTTCAGAAATTCAGGAATAGTGTATCCAATGGGCACTATTTATGAGTTTAGAAATTAGGACGTTACAAGCTTGATCATCAAGAACCAAGAAAGAGCTTTCCCTGCTGATTGATCGATCTTCAATAAGGTACGGTGGGGGAGAGGGTGCTGCTTATATATGCATATAGGGGATGCTTGGGTAGTAACCTAAGACTTTAATTCATATTAATAATATATATTGAGTATGGATGATGAAAATTGTAAATTGATGATTGTTGTATGATTCTTGATGAATCTTGAGGAGATTGAATGAGAATAATATGAATAGTGAAAAGGGGATTAATAAGGGTTTGATGATTTGGGGTTTTGATGGGAAAACCTTGAAAAACTATTAAAGAATGATACTCTTGTGAGTTTGATGAATATAAATGCATATAGATGATATTCTGATGAAAAGGAATGATTAGAGATTGAATAGAGAGGTTTGGAGTTGGTGGAGATCGCAAGAACTGCGTTCTTCAACGCGGGTAATTGATTACCAGGAGTGGTAATCGATTACTAGAGGGTTCTAGGCAACCAGGAGGGCTGTTTGCTCGCAGGTAATCGATTACAGAGATGCTGTAATCGATTACTAGAGAGTTAGTGTGTTGGTAATCGATTACAGAAGTTTGGTAATCGATTTTCAGAGTGATTGCTTGCAGGTTGGTAATCGATTACCGGAGACCTTGTTTGCAGGTAATCGATTACTAGAGGTTGGTAATCAATTACCAGAGTGGATTTTGAGATCCTAAGTGCTTGATGATGATTGATGCTGTTTGATAATGCTTTATTATGATTATGGTGTTGATGATTAATGATGTTGATGATGATTTGGTGTGCATAATGATCGATGAATATGCAATGGGATTGATGATGATTGGTGAATATGTATGATGATACATGATGATGATGATGGTTGGTGTTATTATGATGATAATGATATTTGGTGATAATTATGATGATGATGGTGAATATGTATGTTAATACATGATGATGATGAATGGTGTTGTCGAAACCAGGGTCACGACGAGACGACGAAACGAAAAGGGTATTGAAAAATCGTTTTCAATGGAGTCGCCACCAATATTTATTTTTGAGGAAAAATATCGGAAAAACCCTTTTAAAAAAATGGTCTTTGAAACCAGATTTGGATTCGAGAGTCCATTATGTGTAGGGAAGGTATTAGCACCCTACGACATCCGTCATAAGACGGTTACCTCTAATTAATTGTGCAAATTTATTAACTTTTGAAAAATATTTATTTTACCCCTTTTAAAAGAAATCTTTTTGTTTTTATTTATTTACAAATTTATTTACATTTTTTATTTTTAGATTATGTGAAAATTTAGACAAATATTTATTTGGGCTTGTCAGGGTCGGTTCCCGCTCCTATGTATCCCCAGCTGCAATGGGGAAATCAAAGCCACGTAGTTCTGAAAGATTGATTTGTTGATTGTTTGATAGTTTAGATTTTGATGATATTTTTGAAAAGATTTTTTTTATTTGATTTATTTTTGAAAGAATTGATTTTAAAAAGAAAATTCACTCTTGAAGAGTTTTTGTTAGCAAATGGCTATACAATGAACCCTCCTGATTCAAATAATATTAAACGATAGAATTGCTATTCATTTAATTTCACTTGATCATTGAGTGATTTTATTAGCAAAATTTATTTTTAAATGGATTAAAAAGTTTTTATTTTTGAGAGACAACATTATTGCTAGAAATGCTAGTCTTAACGCTGTTTATTTTGAAAAAATATTTTTATTATCTTTTAAAATTTATTTACAAGTGTGGGGACTATTTTGTTAACAAATGGTTATACTTCATAGTCCCATTAACGGTAGAAATGCTACTCGTTAACGTTTTATTTTTAGGAAAAATTACCCTTTTTAATTTGAAAATAAATTACAATAGGCGAGGACTATCTTATTAGCAAATGGCTATACTCCATAGTCCTATATAATTTGAATAATATTAACGATAGAAATGCTATTCGTAATATCACCAAATTATTGCATCCATACTTATTATATTTTTAAAATTAATTTTGATTATTTAGAGATTTTAAAATTAAACCTATATCTATAAATCACAATTTTTATTTAGACAAAAACACACACATTTACGTGAGATAAGCTCTTATAAGTTTAACAAAATATTTATACAATCAGATACATTTTTAAAAAAATCACCACTCACAAATATACTAATTAAAGCATTTATAATAATTAAACAAAAATGAGGAAAAAAAAAGGAAAAAAGAATCTGGTTTTTTAGAAAACCTTCACACCCTTTTGTAATTAGACACACACACACCAATCCGGTTCTTCTTCTTTCTTTCTTTTTTTTAAAACCAACCCTAATAGAATGTGGAAAGGAAAGGAAAGAAAGAATAGAGAGAAGAGAGGGAGGCCGCCCCTGCAGCCATTGCCGCGGCTGGGGGGAGAAGATGGTCGTGAGGAGGCCACGATCATGGTGGCTTGCGCGCGCGGCCAGGGAGCATGGACAGTCGCGCGAACGGCTAGGGGAGAGAAGAAGGGTTTCGCATCTGCTGCCTGCGAGCGGTGGAGATGCAGACGGACTGAGGGAGACAACAGCGCTGAGGGGGAATGCCTCACGGTGGTCAGGGGCGTCTGGCGGACTTGCTGGTGGTGGACGATAATCGGAAGGGGCTGGACACGCGTCGCGCGCGCGGAGGAGAGAGGCCGCACTGCTTGCCAGTGGCTGCGGGACTACGGCGGCTGATGAAGAAGACCGGAGGAAGCACAACCGCGAGCGGCTGGACGGGAGCGAACAGAGGCAGAGTTTACATTCTCCGGCGACCTCTGGCGACTGTGAGTTTTTTCTGGTTTTACTTCTCACATTTTCATTACTCATACTCTTCTAAATTCTGAATTTTCACATCCTATTCTCTTATTTATTTTCAGAATTCATATGGGAGAAGAAAAAAGGACAATGGTGGTGGCCTGATTACTAGATTTCTTTCTTTTCTTTTTTTATCTCTGTTTTTACTATAAATGAGATTGTAAATGGGACTTGTAATTTGAACTCTGATTTATCCTACATTCCTTCCAATTCCTCATAAATGATTTTAGTTATGTACCAAAGGTAGTATTGCTATTCAGATTCATATATATTCAAGAATCATACAAGTGAAACGATGAAAATACAGTCAAAGAACAAAGTAGAAAAGAAGAGAAAAAGAAGAGAAACCTGGAGTCACATTCCTTTAGAATTCAAGTGAAAGCTTGATTCTTATTTGTTTATGTTTACAATGTTATGCTGCTTTTGCCTCTGGTTGTATGTTCTTTTTCTGTATGTGCCTGTTCTCTTCTCTTTGTTCTTCGCTGTTCTTTGTTTCTGAGTTTGAGAACTCTTTTTTTTTATTTCAGAATTCGGTCCCCCTAACAGTGTGTAGCTGGCCTTTTTATGCTACCTTGACTGAAACCACCTCCTAAAACCACTTCCCCCATTTTCTCATTTCTAGCAACAAATTCTCTCATTAACAACCAACATCCCTTTATTTTCTCAACTCAAACTTACTCTCCAAGATATTTATTTTATTATTATTATTATTTTTTTATTTTTTAGCTTTTCCTTTTTTTAATTTTCGGATTTTTTAAATTATTTTCTAATTTTCTAATTTTATTATTTTTTTTCTGAATATTTAAAATCATTATAATTTTTTTCTGATTTTTTTATTTTAACTAAAACAAATTTAGATTTATTAATTTTTTTTTTGAAATTGAAACTTTATTATTTTCATTTTGAGATTTATTAAATTTAACAAAAACGGAAATTAAAATAATATTAGCCCGGATAAAATTGGGTATTCACAGTTGCCCCTCTTTACATATTTCTTATTAAATAATCTAAATAACAATGTTTTTTAGATTATGGTAATAAGAAGTAGGTAAAGAAGTGAATCAATTTTATCCGAAGGCTAACACAAAGTGCAAGGACCATAACAAAGAAAAATCAACACCGTGGACTGAAATATCCAAAGCGATGATAAAAGGACAATATTCCAAACAAGTGCTGAATTCTTGACTGAAAATGTTACTGTGTGTCGGTCCAATACCAGGCTTTGAGAATGAAATGTAAAAAGGGTGTCAGGCCGATACTGGGCTTTGAGACTGAAGAGTAAAAAGGGTGTCAGGCCGATACCGGGCTTTGAAACAGGAAAGTAAAAAGGGTGTCGGGCCAATACCGGGCTTTGAAACAAGAAAGTAAAAGGGGTGCCAGGACGATACTGGGCTTTGAAACAGGAAAGTAAAAAGGGGTGCCAGACCGATACTGGGCTTTGAAACAGGAAAGTAAAAGGGGTGCCAGACCGATACTGGGCTTTGAAACAGGAAAGTAAAAAGGGTGTCAGGCCGATACTGGGCTTTCAGACAGAAAAGTAAAAAGGGGTGTCAGGCTGATACTGGGCTTTGAGACAGAAAAGTAAAAGGGGTGTCAGGCCGATACTGGGCTTTGAGACAGAAAAGTAAAAAGGGTGCCAGGCCGATACTGGGCTTTGAGACAGAAAAGTAAAACGGGTGCTAGGCCGATATTGGGCTTTGAGACAGAAAAGTAAAAAAGGTGCCAGGCCGATACTGGGCTTTGAGACAGAAAAGTAAAAAGGGTGCCAGACTGATACTGGGCTTTGAAACAGGAAAGTAAAAGGGGTGTCAGGCCGATACTGGGCTTTGAAACAGGAAAGTAAAAGGGGTTCCAGACCGATACTGGGCTTTGAAACAGGAAAGTAAAAGGGGTTCCAGGCCGATACTGGGCTTAAGGATTGCAACGGGTACGCGGACCTGAAATGCAACCAGCACGGGGACTTGAGGACTGCAATGGGTATGAGGACCCTAGTGATGCAATGGGTGTGAAACCTAAGCAATTGCCATCGACGGGTACAAGGACCCCAAAAGAAGTTGACGGGAACGAAGACCTTGAGGATTCAATGGGTATAACCCAAAGGATTGAAGTTGATGGGTACTTGGACCCTGAGGATTCAATGGGTATGTGAACCCAAAGAATAGAACTTAATGGGTATATGGACCCTGATGGTTCAGTGGGCATGTGAACCCAAAGGATTGAAGTTGACGGGTACGTGGACCCTAAGGATGCATTGGGTATGTGAACCCAAAGGATTGAAGTTGACGGGTACTTGGACCCTGAGGATTCAATGGGCATGCGATCCCAAAGAATTGAACATGATGGGTACTTGGACCCTGATGATTCAATGAGCATGTGATCCTAGAGAATAGAACTTGATGGGTATGTGGACCCTGATGATTCAATGGGCCCAAAGAATAAAACTTGATGGGTACGTGGACCCTGAGGATGCAATGGGCATGTGAACCCAAAGGATTGAAGTTGACGGGTACTTGGACCCTGATGATTCAATGGGCATGCGATCCCAAAGAATTGAACTTGATGGGTACTTGGACCCTGATGATTCAATGAGCATGTGATCCCAGAGAATAGAACTTGATGGGTACGTGGACCCTGAGGATTCAATGGGTATGTGAACCCAAAGAATTGAAGTTGACCGGTACGTGGACCCTAAGGATGCATTGGGTATGTGAACCCAAAGAATAGAAGTTGACAGGTAGGTGGACCCTAATGGTTCAATGGGCATGTGAACCCAAAGGATTGAAGTTGACGGGTACTTGGACGCTGAGGATTCAATGGGTATGTGAACCCAAAGAATAGAACTTGATGGGTATGTGGACCCTGATGATTCAATGGGCATGTGATCCCAAAGAATTGAAGCTGATGGGTACGTGGACCCTGAGGATGCATTAGGTATGTGAACCCAAAGGATTGAAGTTGACGGGTACTTGGACCCTGAGGATTCAATGGGCATGCGATCCCAAAGAATTGAAGTTGACGGGTACTTGGACCCTGAGGATTCAATGGGCATGCGATCCCAAAGAATGGAACTTGATGGGTACGTGGACCCTGAGGATGCATTGGGTATATGAACCCAAAGGATTGCCATAGGTGCTGGGACCCAAGGAATCGAAAATGACGGGCACGGAAACCCTAGGAATGCAATGGGTTTGTGAACCCAAAGGATTGCCAAGGAATTGATCTGAGATGGGTGCGGGGACCCAAAGAATGCGGGTTTAAACTTTACAATGATATGCATGATGCAAAGAATGCGAGATGTAGAGAGTAAAATTCAAGCAAGGATGATATTGTGATAGCAAATGCATGATGATGATGATGCGAGATGCACAAAAAGATTAGATGATGCAAGATGCACAGAGAAGTTAGATGACGTGAGATGAATGGAGAAAGTAATGACATGATGACAATACAAGTATGTATATAGATGAATGATTAATGACAATTGATGCCATGTTATTGATGCAAAATGCATGATGAATCATCTCATCCTTGTTCATTATTTTCACTTGATTTGAACTTGAGTGATTGTTTGAATCTTTAACCCTTACAGTGGCAAGTGCCCCAAGATATATTGATGATCAAGGTTCTTTCTTCCGACCTGTTATGGGCCTTCAGTTCAATTTACGCTCTAGCCTCTGACTAAGCATCTTCTAAAGTGAGCTGCTATGCACCTTTCATCATTGATTTAGGGGTCTGGTTAATATTTTCCACAACACAGCTTTTGAGAGTTCATCAAATTTTCTCATGACTTTTAGAATTGTCAAAACAAATGTAATACTTTTCAAGTATAAACACAAATTTCCTTTCAGTATATGTTCACCGTAAAATGCAAATTGAATTAACCAAAAAGGGTGAAAATAAAAATGGGATTGTCATATTTACAAAAGGAGAATGATATTTACAATGGGAGAGAATTTACAAAAGGTGATGACAGAGGTAAAGGTTTTTTTTTAGTGATGCTATTTGATGAACAATGTTAGTCCCTCATGTTTGAATTTTGAAAATCCATCAACCAACTGCCAAAGATGGGGTTTCCCCAGTTTCATGTGCTTCAAACATTGCATTTGCCCCAGTGTACTCCAAGTTGCCCCAGCATCATATGCTTCAAACATTGCATTTGCCCCAGTGTACTCCAAGATGACTTCAATCTTTTGGGTTTCGACCGTTTGTTTGCCCCAGTTTTGTGTACTTCCACAACCTACTTGCCCCAATTTTGTCACCATTGCACTCTCTTCTTGCCCTAAATTCTGCTTAGGTTGCCCTTGTGGGTTTTCAACCTAACGGGCCCTTATATCTTCTTGGTTTTTTTTTCACTTTTTCTTCTTTCGTTTTTTTTCCTCTTCTTTTTTTTTTCCATCAACCACCAGTCTTTAACATCTTGATCTTAAAATTACAGGCATGAAAATGAAAGCAATCATTTCATTGATCAGAATGGACTTTACAAGGCTTGTAATGTGGTCAGGGCTAATGGCTATGAAAGAAAGGATATAGTAGGCCCAAACAAGTGTTTAAGGGTTCAAGGGATCAAGGATCAACAACTTCTTTTTCTTTAAGAAGGTGGGTGTTTAACTGAGATTCTTGAAGTCAATGGTTCTTTCATTTTTTCTCATTATTTTCTTTTATGCTTTTGCTTTTTCTTTTTCTATTTTCCTTTTTATTTTTTTTTACTTAACATATCATTGACAAAAGTTGACTTCAACTTGTACCAACCCCAATGTGGGGCGATCGTTGTCCAGAGTTATTTGAGAGGAAAATTTAAGCTCAAAGGGGACAACTAGGGATAATGATTTTTTTTTTTGGGAAGAGAAAGATGGCCATCATCATTTCAAATTATGATTGCTCATTTTCAGACTTTAATTTTGAGACCAAAATCCTAGATTTATCTTCTATCCCTCAAAACAACTTCTTCCTTAGACTAAGAGATAAATCATCTCAAGGATACATAACTTTGATACACATCTTGGTCTTTATCCCTCAAAATTAGGGGGGGCTCTTCCTTGTGGTTGTCAAACCTAGGCAACAATTCAATGGATTTTCTCATCATCCTTATTAGCATGATTGATGGACTATCAAAATTGCAAGATGAGACATTAACACTTTCATGAGAGGAACACATGCAGATTTACATTATTTACAATGGCACAAGGAAGAAATGAAATGAATGAGATTAAGGCTGGAAGCAAGGAGCTGGAAAATTCAACATGTATCTTTGAAAATATATGCTGAAAGAAAAATGTACGCCCTATATACAAAAGTCATCCTAAAGCCTTGGACAAGGGAATAGGATCAGTATTACAAAATTATTTTGACAAACCCTAAAAACCATAGGAAATTTGGAAAACTCTCAATTGCTAAGTTTTGATAATATTAACCGCGAGACTTTCTTGATTTGGCGGAGGATTGGGATTCTCTTCCTTGAAGCTCCACAACATAACATTCTTTGTACCAACAAGATAGCCACATTTGACTTTTGGAGCATAACCTTTTGGATGTAGCAACCCAACTAGAGGTAATGGGTGAAAGACAATCAATGAGTTGAGGGTAAGGTGGGATACCAACTCGATGTAAGTCATGGGTCAAACTAAACAAGTCTTTTTGTGGTTGTTTGGCCTTCTTTGGTTTGGGCTAGAGTTTGGCTTTTGGCTTCATGATTGATTGGGCTGAGGTGGTGTGAAGATGGATGGTTGTGATTGGGTGGGAAGTGGAGGGTAACAAGGTATCATTTGAGGGTGTGATTGGGGATATGATGTGGTACCATTTCAGTGGATTGCTCATGATCCAATGTTAAGGCCTTAGCCTCCCTTTTGCCCCATTTCCAAAAAGGACTTCCTTGTAATGACTGCCTCCACTGAGCTATGAGTCATCTTTGCAACAATGGACATGACTATGCTCCACATTCATATACCACTGATTTGCAATTGCCCCGGTTTGTGATTCTGGCACACCACCTCTCTTGATAATCTTGTCAAATCTTTTGCCCCCGTGCACGATAATCGGAAGGGGCTGGACGTGCGTCGCGCGCGCGGAGGAGAGAGGCCGCACAGCTTGCCAGTGGCTGCGGGACTACGGCGGATGATGAAGAAGACCGGAGGAAGCACAACCGCGAGCGGCTGGACGGGAGCGAACAGAGGCAGAGTTTACATTCTCCGGCGACCTCTGGCGACTGTGAGTTTTTTCTGGTTTTACTTCTCACATTTTCATTACTCATACTCTTCTAAATTCTGAATTTTCACATCCTATTCTCTTATTTATTTTCAGAATTCATATGGGAGAAGAAAAAAGGACAATGGTGGTGGCCTGATTACTAGATTTCTTTCTTTTCTTTTTTTATCTCTGTTTTTACTATAAATGAGATTGTAAATGGGACTTGTAATTTGAACTCTGATTTATCCTACATTCCTTCCAATTCCTCATAAATGATTTTAGTTATGTACCAAAGGTAGTATTGCTATTCAGATTCATATATATTCAAGAATCATACAAGTGAAACGATGAAAATACAGTCAAAGAACAGAGTAGAAAAGAAGAGAAAAAGAAGAGAAACCTGGAGTCATATTCCTTTAGAATTCAAGTGAAAGCTTGATTCTTATTTGTTTATGTTTACAATGTTATGCTGCTTTTGCCTCTGGTTGTATGTTCTTTTTCTGTATGTGCCTGTTCTCTTTGTTCTTCGTTGTTCTCTTCTCTTTGTTCTTCGCTGTTCTTTGTTTCTGAGTTTGAGAACTCTTTTTTTTTTTTTTATTTCAGAATTCGGTCCCCCTAACAGTGTGTAGCTGGCCTTTTTATGCTACCTTGACTGAAACCACCTCCTAAAACCACTTCCCCCATTTTCTCATTTCTAGCAACAAATTCTCTCATTAACAACCAACATCCCTTTATTTTCTCAACTCAAACTTACTCTCCAAGATATTTTATTTTATTATTATTATTATTTTTTATTTTTTAGCTTTTCCTTTTTTTTTATTTTCGGATTTTTTAAATTATTTTCTAATTTTCTAATTTTCTAATAGCTTTTCCTTTATTATTATTATTATTTTCTATACATAAGTTCACTAAACACTTATGTATAATGCATGATCTTTTATGTAACTCTATGATAGGTTGCATTTTTAGAATAATATGCGCATGTGTGTTGTCCTTTATAACAATAAAAATTTCAATCCTTACTATGATGTTATCATTAATTAACTAATAAAAACCCAATGAATTCAAGAATGTTGGATAAGAGAACAGTTCATGAAATTAATCTTCGTAGCAATCATATAGACCCAATAAGAAAAATAAATGAATTATCTTTTCCTTCTCAATAATAAGCAAGACAACAATGGGTACACAAGAATAAAGAAAACCACAAGATTTCTAACCAGAGCTTTTAAGCAAAACACTTTATAACTTTTGTTCCTGCTTGCTTCTCTCTTCCTTGCTCACGTTTCTCTCTTACGATGTTACGTTACTTCTTGCTTCTGTCTCTAGTCTTGCAATCTGGTGATTCTCCCTGTTTCTTTTTTTCGTCCCCTACTCTAGGCTCTCAATTTCGATTCTTTTTTTTCCCTTTCCTTCTTCTTGCTTCTCTCTTTTTTATAGTGAAACTATTCTCCTTTGCCTCTTGATTGTTGATTCCTTTGATTGCCAAAAATTCCACTTTTCCTCCAATCAGATTGTATCCTAAAATAAATTGATTGCAAATAATCCTTCTTTCCCTTCAATCAGAATGTATCCCCAAAATTGATTGCCTGCAATCTGTCTTTATTTTCAATCAAATTGTATCCCAAAATAATTTGATTGGATGTAATCCCTCTCTTTCTTCAATCAGAGTGTATCCTGAAATTGATTCCCATCGATCTTTTTTCTTCAATCAGATTGTATCCCCAAAATTGATTTCCTGCAATCTGTCTTTATCTTCAATCAAAGTGTATCCCAAAATAAACTGATTGGATGTAATCCCTCTCTTTCTTCAATCAAAGTATATCCTGAAATTGATTCCAATCGATCTCTTTTTTCTTCAATCAGATTGTATCACCAAAATTAATATTCTGATCAATCAAATCTCTTGATCTGCAATAAAAAAGAGAATTAATTTTCAATCAAATTAAAGGACAAAATCTTATCATTTTCAGAAAGTGGCTAGGATTTTTTTGAATAAACCAAGTGATGTTAATGGGTATGGGCCATGGATCCAAGCCGAGTAAAAAAGTTTTTGGACTCCATAAAATTGGACATGATTATCAAAGTTACTCCTTTTTTTCTCATTTCTTCCTTTTTTGTGAAAAAAATAATAATAAAATTAAAAAAATGAAAAATGTCCGGTCAAAATCGGGTGTTCACAGTTGCCCCTCTTTACTTATTCTTTACAATATGATATAAATAACTGTGGTTTTTATATTATCATAGTAAGGAATAAGTAAAGACATGAACTTCTTGTTTTGACCGAAAGAAACTATCAAATGGAAAAGTTAAAGAAGGAATGAGGTGGAATCTCGTTGCCAAACAACAAAATTAAACATGCAACCCGCGGAACCTCCTCGCAGGAGAAAGAGAGTAAATGTGCAATTGACGGAACCTCATCCCATCTAGAAAGGTAAATATGCAAGCGGCGGAACCTCCTCGCCATCTAGAAAGGTAAATATGCAAGCGGCGGAATCTCCTCACCGAGCAGAAAAGTAAATATGCATTTCGCGGAACCTCCTCGCCATCTTGAAAGGTCAATATGCAAGCGGCGGAAACTCCTCGCCGAACAGAAAAGTAAATATGCATTTGGCGGAACCTCCTCGCCAAACAAACATGCAACTGGCGGAACCTCCTCGCCATAAACATGCAACCGGCAAAACCTCCTCGCCGCAGAGAAAAACAAATGTGCAATTGGCGGAACCTCCTCACCAAATAAGAGTGCAATTGGCGGAAACTCCTCGCCAATAGAACAATACTTCTGCAATCAGCGGAATCTCCTCGCTGAACAGAAAAGTAGACTTGCAACCGGCGGAACCTCCTCGCCTTAAATATACAATCGAGGAAACCTCTGCGTCGAAAAAGTGTGCAATCGGTGGAACCTCCTCGCCAATGATACAACCAGCGGAATCTCCTCGCCGAACAGAAAATTATGTATGAGTCTGATAACATTTGTGAATTGCTAACCAATGAACACTTTGACCAATCAAACCCTTGTTTATTTTGGACTTGGGCTTTATCTTACTTCATCTTGTTGCTTTGACCATCTTTCCTTTAACACTAGCGCTGATTGCCCCAGTGTCTATGTCTCACTTCTAAAGTTGCATCAATGAACATCTGAGTTTAACCAATGGTGTATGCCTCAATTGAATCTTCCTCTTCTTTTTTTTTCTTGATCTTGATAGGCTTTTTTCTCTCTTCTTTTTTTTGCTTTTCCTTTTCTTTTCTCTTATTTTCCTTTTCTTTTTCTTTTCCTTTCATTCTCATCTTTTTTTTTTCAACTTCTTTAAATTGCCCCAATTTAGGATTTTTCCATCATTCTTTTTTTTCACTCTCTCTCTCTTTTTCTTTTCTTTTTCTACAATCCAACTTCATAGGACTAAATGCATGAAATATGCAATGCAACTTGAGATATAAGCAAATGACATGCACAATTTTTAAGTAAAAAAAATGCATGGACCTAAAGCTAGACATGACATGCTTGAATTTAAAACTAAATGAAATGTGTGAGCTTGAAGTCAAAACTAAATGGGATGCTTTATATTTTTGTGATCATTCCCTTTGCCCCCAAAAGGTTTCCTTAGCTTAAACTTCTTTTACTTTGACTTCACTTGGACTACCTTTGTAGGCTTCCAACATTATATCCCTTTATGTCCTCATTTCTTTTTTATTATCATTTGCTTTTTTTCTTTTAACAATGCACACACATAAAGATATAAATGAAATACATGACTCTTGTAACAAAACCAAATTGAAATGCATGAGTTGGGCTTTGAGCCAAATTGAATGCATGGCCCTTGAGTTAAAACTAAAATTGTTAATAACACTTTTCTTCTTTTTTTTTTTTAAAAAATGAACCAAAACCTTTCTTTTTAACCAATCAGACCCGTGCTCAAATGGAAACTTCTAATGCCTTCTTTTCATCTTTCATCAAAGTATCTTTTTTATTCTTTTCTTCTTCTAAGCATATCTCAGCCTCCATCATTCTTTCCTTCCTTGATGGCAACTTGTTAAATCATACCGTTGAGCCTATGTTTACCCTATTGAAGTATTATGCAATGGACAAGCATGGATTCATAGGTGTTTCAAAATTGTGACTCTTTTTTCTTTTCTTTTCTTTCTTTCTTTCTCTATCTCATTCTTCTTCTCCTCCTCCTTAAGGGAACTCGTTTGAAGATTTTGGAGGCTAGAAAATAGAAGATATTTACAAGGCTGAAGGTAGGATGGGAAA
The DNA here is from genome assembly GCA_026901365.1 of Sesbania bispinosa. Taxonomy (NCBI): domain Eukaryota; kingdom Viridiplantae; phylum Streptophyta; class Magnoliopsida; order Fabales; family Fabaceae; genus Sesbania; species Sesbania bispinosa. The sequence continues at coordinate 348,216 of QLOH01000673.1, read as the reverse complement.
TGACAAATGGATATTGTCTCAAGCTTTGTTCTTTTGTTTCAATTGATTGATTCCCTTCATCATTGAGATGGCAAGATGATGCAACTTGAAATTTCCCCGGTATAAGCAACTGAAATATCCACAGATTTGCTCCAATGAATTGACGAATTAAAGCATTAATCTAGGGGGAATAAATTTGCCCCAGTATAAGTCCCATTTCCCATTTTATGCCCTAACTTTTGCTTAGATCGCTCTTACGAGTTTTCAGCCTAACGGGCTTCTTTTTTTCTTTTTCTTTTCTATTTTTCTCTTTTTTTTAATGAGCAAATGAAAGTTGAATAAAAAATTATTTGCCTCAAAATTAAAATTTTCTGAAATGAAAACAATCACTCATTAATCAGAATGGGCTTTTTAAAGCTTGTAACGTGGCCATGGTTGTGGGTTATGAAAGAAATGATACATGAGGCTCAAGTAAGTGTTTAAGGGTTTAATGGGACCAAGGATCTTTAAATCAAATGATTCATTATTGTCATGCTTTCAAAATCATTGATCTCCATCTTATTTGCACCAAAAACAACTCTTATATTCCCTTCCACCCTTCCTTTTTCTCCTTTTTATTTGCTTTTATTATGACTCTTTTCATTTTTTTTTTCAATTTCTCCCTCATTTTCATTTTCTCCTCACATCTTCTCTTTAATTTCTTCATCTTTCTCTTTCTATCTTGACTCCTCTTTTGTCATTTTCCTTCTCTTTTATCAATCCATGTAATGATCCACATTTCAAATGTTGACTGCTAGTGTAGCAGTGATCCTTGTCCAGGGTTTAAAGAATGAAAAAAAAAATTCAAGCTCAAAGGGGACATCAAGGGATATACCTCTTTTTTATGGATAAAGAAAAATGGCCATTCATCACTTCAAATCATGATTGCTTATTTCAAAAATTTAGTTTTGAGACAACATTGAAAATACACTTTCTTTGCTCTTTTCATTTTTCTTTTTTTTTTCTTTATTTTTTTCTTTTTCTTTTTGAAAAAAAAAATGGGACTTTGACAATTGGTATACATCCATCAATGATTGTTATCTTCGTGCAAATCTACATCTCCACAGCAACATAAATCAATGAAAGGGGGTTTGAGAAGTTGTTTCTTGAGACAATCTTTCCAAAGAATTCAAATGTCGAGGGACAATTGGTTAAGAATGAGGAAACATGAAGAAAGGACAATATTTTTTTTTAATCCATGCAAATTCATTAAAATAAGACTCCAACAAAGTTTACAAAGGAGACAATATGATCAAACAAGCCCTAATGGTAACCATTGCGAGTGTTTTCTGTGATAAAAGAATTGGTTGCCACTCCTTTGCCTCCCTTTCTTTCTTCCTTTTCACTTTTATTGCTCTCTTTTCTTCACTCCCCTTTTATTCATGCAGAATAGAACATGAGATCACATTAAAATTTTCCAATGTTGGCGTCTTGCTCCTTGTTCCAACACATCTCCTTCCATTGTTACTTGGAAATCATTCTTACTTTTATGCCACCCATCAAGATTTTTTTTTCAACAACCTCTGTGGAAGTGATCCAATATGAAGAACCTGAGTTTGATTGGTATCCACTTTGTATTGGTTCAAAATATGAAAGTCTTTGTTTATTCTTTTTTTTTACAAAAATGACAAAAAAAAAGAAAAAAATGAATCACACTTTAATGCAATGATAATGTTTCTTTTTATCTTTTTTTATGCATTCAAAGATAAAAAAATTGCTTTGATGAAATTTGTTTTACAACCCTACCCATTTATATGCAATTGATATGCAAGACTATAAAAAATGCATGAGAAAGTGAAACATGATTTTTTTTTGTTTTTATTTTATTTTAAACAAACAGATGAGTAGTCATTGGATGATTTTATTATATGCCAAAAAAAAAGGAATGAAGAACCCTAATGCAATTTTTTATTTACAATTGAGGAGTAACTTAAACTTTTTTTCTTTTTTAAAATAAGAGATAAGAGATAACAATTAAGCTCTAATTTGTCCTACTTAAATGTATTAAGAAAATGCATGCTACTATGCAATGAAACATAATTCTATCATGATCAATTGAAAAATATGAAAACTTCTATTTTTTTTTCTCTTTTTTAGTTTATAAAAAAAGCTAACTTATGAATTATGCATGGGATGCATGACAATGATAAAGAAATATTTTTTTAATAAATGAGATGTAATGCCCTATATATCCTACTTAAATGTTAAGACAATTATATACAATAAAGAATTACAGAGGAAGAAGCATGCTCCCCAGGTGTCCTAATTCAGGTAAAGTCCTATGGCAAGGTATCCTTAAGGTTAGATTCTAACTTTGGTGGCCACTAGAGTCATCTAGAAGTGCTTGGTCTCATGGGTGAGTCTAGACTCCTAAAAGATATATGGCCCCCGGATTGCCCTTATCACACAGACAAGGACCCAATTCATGAATTGGCCACAAGGAGGGATAAACCCATCTCAATGATAACCAACCCATGATACCGGTAACAATCTGAGTGGTATCCTGACAACTGCCAAGTGAGCATTGAGCCCCTCAATAGCAATCATCAAAACACCTCCTATTCCTAGGTTCGCACAAGCTCGGGTATAGAGCCCAACTGTGTGTGAGGTAAGTGACGGTGAAGTGTGTGAAAGGGGAGCATACAAACATTTTAATAACCTACAAACTAAACCCTACTATATATCTTGCAAAACTGAAGCAAACAATATATACAAAATAAAAAACTTCTACCCTAGGGTTGAAACAAGCAGACAAATAACGTAAATCTAAAAAAAATGAAGCAAATAAAATAAAATATTTATATACAACAAAAGAAAAGAAAAGAAATAAAACACAAGGATAAAAAAATTAAATACATACAAACAAAGAAAAAAAGGGTAAAATAAACATAATTTGCACAATCAATTTAATGGGCTTGATTCTCAAAATTGTCCCCAGTGGAGTCGCCATCTGTAACGACCCAAAAAATTAATATTTTAAAAAAATGAGAGTCGCCACCAATTTTGTTAAATTAGGGAAAATTGGAAACCCTAAAAATGTAATCTTTGAAGATTGATTTGGATTCGGGAATCGATTACGTTTTGGGAAGGGTGGAGACTAAACCCCACAACACCCCTACACGCCCGTTTTATTACGGTTACCCCTAAATTGAATGTGCAAATTAAATGTTTATTTTACCCCTTTTTTTATATATTTAATATATACAAAAAATATGACTTATTTGAAAGCACTAAATATACAAAATTAAGTTGTAGAAGTAAGAGTTATTTAAAAGAGAGTAAATTAATTAATATTTTTATAAATTAATAATTACAAATATTAAAGAAAATTAATGATGAAATCTTTACAAATCAAGAGATTGAAAGAGAAATAAAGAAAAGATTTACACAGGAATATTTTTAATTTATTATGATATTTACAATAAAAAGGTTGATTTTATATATATATATATATAAATATACAATAACAATAACAATGAAATTATATCAAGATGCGATTTGATATATCCAAATTTTATATTTTCGATTCACGTTGATCTCCTATACACACAAATAGAGAGAGAGACTCACAAACTAATAAAAACCCAATGAATTCAAGAATGTTGGATAAGAGAACAGTTCATGAAATTAATCTTCGTAGCAATCATATAGACCCAATAAGAAAAATAAATGAATTATCTTTTCCTTCTCAATAATAAGCAAGAACACAATGGGTACACAAGAATAAAGAAAACCACAAGATTTCTAACCAGAGCTTTTAAGCAAAACACTTTATAACTTCTGTTCCTGCTTGCTTCTCTCTTCCTTGCTCACGTGTCTCTCTTATGATGTTACGTTACTTCTTGCTTCTGTCTCTAGTCTTGCAATATGGTGATTCTCCCTGTTTCTTTTTTTCGTCCCCTACTCTAGGCTCTCAATTTCGATTCTTTTTTCTCCCTTTCCTCCTTCTTGCTTCTCTCTTTTTTTATAGTGAAACTATTCTCCTTTGCCTCTTGATTGTTGATTCCTTTGATTGCCAAAAGTTCCTCTTTTCCTCCAATCAGATTGTATCTTAAAATAAATTGATTGCAAATAATCCTTCTTTTCCTTCAATCAAAATGTATCCCCAAAATTGATTGCCTGCAATCTGTCTTTATTTTCAATCAAATTGTATCCCAAAATAATTTGATTGGATGTAATCCCTCTCTTTCTTCAATCAGAGTGTATCCTGAAATTGATTCCCATCGTTCTTTTTTCTTCAATCAGATTGTATCCCCAAAATTGATTTCCTGCAATCTGTCTTTATCTTCAATCAAAGTGTATCCCAAAATAAACTGATTGGGTGTAATCCCTCTCTTTCTTCAATCAAAGTATATCCTGAAATTGATTCCAATCGATCTCTTTTTTCTTCAATCAGATTGTATCACCAAAATTAATATTCTGATCAATCAAATCTCTTGATCTGCAATAAAAAAGAGAATTAATTTTCAATCAAATTAAAGGACAAAATCTTAGCATTTTCAGAAAGTGGCTAGGGTTTTTTTGAATAAACCAAGTGATGTTAATGGGTATGGGCCATGGACCCAAGCCGAGTAAAAAAAGTTTTTGGACTCCATAAAATTGGACATGATTATCAAAGTCACTCCTTTTTTTCTCATTTCTTCCTTTTTTGTGAAAAAAATAATAATAAAATTAAAAAAAATGAAAAATGTCCGGTCAAAATCGGGTGTTCACAGATAAGGTTGACGAAATAGCCAAAGCTATAAGCTTCTTCAATCCTTATTAAGGATTTTTCTTAGGTTGAACGTACTAGCCAATTAAAGATTCATTTATACAATGAATGAATCTTCTTTATTACTTTCCCAGGCTTTCTTTGTTATCACCCCATGCACCAAAGGCTGCGCAACCAGGTTAGCATAATGCTTTTGCCTTGGCTCAATCAAAGCTTGTGGGAAAGAAGAAGGAAGATGAGGGTCAGATGAAGAACAGGGAGGGAGAATCAAGTTCCCTGAAGACCCAGGAAGACAGGAGTCAAGTTCTTTGAAGATTTAGAATAACTTTTATTTTCATGTACTTTTGTATTCCTTATGTATTTTCATTCGAACTCTGTTATGTAATTCGAATTCTATTTGTACATGAATAAAAGACTTGCTTTTCTTTATTCTTCAGGTTCTGTATAGACTATAGAACTCCTTTTACTTTCCTTCATATTCAAAAGAGATTTTGAATTCGAATAGGCATTTGATCAAGTGTTTGCATTCTTTTTGAATATGTATAACATGATGCCTTAAATTTCGAATTCAGAAGACAGACTTCAAACTTCACTAAGTTATAATTTATTTCGATTCATAATATGCTTTTCGAATCTTCTATTGTAGACCTCGAACTCGAAGATACCAATCCTATAATAACTTAGTAAAATTTGTAAATTTCACCCCAACAAGATGCTATTAGCAGATTGTTGACTACTACCTTCCCCACTTTGGGATTGTCTTTCAACAATTTTTGATTGGTACATTTCCTAAAAATATAATTATTAATCATAATTTATAATCAGATGAAACATAAATTTAAGGGTAGTATGTACATACAACTATTTTCCCTTGTTTCTCATCATGCCACTCATTTCGCTTTCCCTTAGGCCTATGAAGTCGCCCATAAAGCTCGAAACATGTTGGTTCCTTGTCCATCTCCATCCTCTAAAAAATAAGAGGCAAACTTTAAGTTTTTTTTTTTGCAAACAGAATTTGATTAAAGTAAGAAATTTACAAGTACTATCATAATAAAAAGGATCATATTTTAACAAGGAATCACTTACCATTCTCTTAGCATGTTCTCTTGCAGATATTGATCCTGCACTATGTACATTATGTCCATCTTGAGACAACCTATTTTCTTTGTTTTTTATGGACTTTTGTTTCCAATCCTCATCTTCCCATTTAGCCCTTAATTGGTCTAACAAAGCTTGGCCAATCCATTCACCCTTATCCTCACCCTTACGCACCTTGAACATCACATTTTTATATGCTAAAGATCCTCTACTATTAAAGATTTTCTAATTTTGTAATCATCTTGCTCAAGCGACTTGAACAATGCCTATAATAAAGGATAATTATAAATTCAACAATTTGGAAGAACATTACATAACATACATTTATAAAAGAGATGCAAATAAATATTCCAGATAATTTGACATATTACCTTAAAGGACTCAAACCACATATCTTTTGTGTCACCATCTACATCAGTCCAACTTGTCCAAGACCCTTCAAACTTTTTCTTGAAAATTCTAGTGATAACTCCCCTTAGTGCGGCCTCTGGGTGAAAGCTGAAATGGAAAAGTACAAGTAAGTTTGTATTAAATATATAATATAGTGTAATGAAAATGAATTACATTAGAAAATAAAGATTACTTATTTCCCGGTGCTGGTTTGATCCAAATTTGTCCGTCTACATCCTTTGTCCCTCACCTGATGTTCTCTGGTGTTACAAATGTTGTCTCGGAGTTTGGAGCTACATGTGAACCAATTGAATGGTCAACATTTACAGGGGGCACAATTTGAGATTTTGGAGATGGAGATGATGTTGAGCCAATATGGATATGGGGAGATGTGGTAGACCTAGGTGTAGTCCCTAAAGGAGGGGGTATGACTGGTGCTAATCGAGTGTGAGAAGGAAAGAGGGTACATGTGGGTGCAGTCCCTAAAGGTGGGTTTATAACTGGTGTATGTGGTTGAGTTGTTTGAGAGGCACCCTTTCCTCTACCTCTACCTCTGCCACTACCTCTGCCTGTCATATATGTGATATATTTACAAAAATTATTTCTTTATCGTTAGTCTAGTAATAGTAATGAAAATTCCAGCAATGAGTTGAAGACAGTACCAAAGAGAATATTTGAAATTGTAAGGACAACATATCTAACATGTTATGCAATAGAAAGAAATATGAAACCAAGAAAAAAGAAATATCTTTCTCATGGTCAATATCATCAATAAAGGAACTTGAAATTTAAAGTAATATTGAAGTACAAAAAAAGTCATATCTAATCAGAATATATTTCTTCATTATCATCATTCTCTTCCTCTTCCTCTTCTTCTTCTTCCAGTATTTCAACATCTTCATCCTCTTCAAAGTCAAACTCATTTGATGATAGTGCATATATTTCCTCAACTTTCCCACTATATCAACAAGACTTTCTTCATGATTGTCATTAGCAATTGTAATCGGGATTTGTGTCATCGATTCATCTTGGTACGGAACATCTTTCTCATGCATATTAGTTTTAGAAGTTTCAATTGTGCTCCGTGCCTTGGTCTTGATCACAACCAACCAATCATTTTGCCCTTCAGGATATTGTGAATAGTACACTTGCTTTGCTTATTAGGCAAATATAAATGGATCATAATGTTTATATCTCCTAGATGCTTTGATTTCAACAATCCCATAATTATCTATCCTTGTACCTTGATTTGGAGTAGGGTCAAACCAATCACATTGGAATAAAACTAACTTCTTCATCGGCCGTCCCGTATACTGAACTTCAATAATATCGGTTAAGATCCCATAGTAATAATTGTCTATTGTCTCATTCTCACCCCCTTGAACATGTACACCACAATTTGTTGTGCTCATCCCTTGACCATGACCTTTTGTGTTAAATTTGTATCCATTCACATAATACATTGGCCATTTGTTGACTTTTTCTCTGGCCCTCCAGGACAAATGCCTTAAAAAGGCATCCTTAACATTGTTATCCAATACCTATTCCAAAAATGATTAAATTAGTTTCACCTAAAAAGAAATATCATGAGACTTGGGAGATTGAGGATATTTAATTCAACATACCTATTTTTTAAACCAATCAGGAAATGTTGAGGAGATTTGTTTATCAACTTCTGAGTCACTTACACCAAGTTCATGTAGCATAAAAAGAATGACTGGAGAATAAAAAGACAAGATTACCAGAAGCTTGACTGGAGAACGAATCTGTTCGGGGAGACGAACTTGCTGTGCTTGACTGGAGATGGGCGCGGATCTGATATGCTTGACCAGAGATGAACACACGACGCACGACGCGGAAGAGGATGGAGGCAAGATGCGGAAGCCGGAGGACGGAGGCACGAACGAGTGAACGAAGGAGGCACGAACGAGTGAACGGAGGCACGAAGGGAGGGCACGACAGCAGCGCCGCTCTCTGTCTCAGTGTGTGTCAAATGAGGAAGATAACTATTGAACTAGAGATAGAGAACCCTAAAACCCATGTGAGAGGGAATTCTGGAGCCCAAACACATTGGTTTCTTTTTTCTAATAAAAAAATTTAAAATGTTTATAAATTTAAAATTTAAAATTATTTTACATTTACATATATATATATATTACTACATATTATTAAATTAAAATATATAACTTTAAAAGAAATCTATTTTTAAATTTATATATTCAAAATATTAATTAATATAAGTATGAAAATGATATTTTAAATTATTAGAATTTTAAAAATATATTATTTTCATAAAAGTAAATTTAAAAATTATTAAAAGTATATTATTAAAAATATTATATTTTGTAAATTTTAAAAAGTAATAATGGATTAATGGATTTTAAAAATATTAAAAATATTATTAGTTATCTCATAAAAGTATATTATTAAATTATTAGAATTTTAAAAATATATTATTTTCATAAAAGTAAACTTAAAAATTATTAAAAATATATTATTTTCATAAAAGTAAATTTAAAATTGCTAACCTCAATTCATAAAAGTATTTTCAAAACTATGGTAAAAAATGATATGAAAAAAACTTTACTATCAAACAAAAAATTACAATTAGAGACTAAAATATTCTGTCTCTAGCCTTCGTATCCAGATTTATTAGTTAGAGACAGATGTTATATTATAGACGTTGTTCCGTCTCTAACGTTATTATAAAAATTGATGTTATTAGTTTACGCTTTAGAAACGGAATTAGCGATGGAAATAATTAGACACGGATCACATTCCATCTCTGATGTCCGTCTCGATTTTTTTTACCAAGTTAGCGACAGAATTAGAGACGAAATCTGTCTAAGACGGACAATTCCGTCGCTAAAACGGTCTCTAATTCCAAAAAATCACTTCCGTCTCAACCCAACAAATTCCGTCTCTGATTCTGTCACAAATAGCGACGAAAAAGTTTCTGTCTCTAAATTTCGTCGATATTTACAACTTTTCTGGTAGTTATCACAAAAACATCTAGCAAAAAGTAAATTGCATTTTATCCAAAATAAAAGAACACTTGCATCATAGTTTTAATTTTAAGTTTGGTTTATCATAGAAAAACAAGAATTCTATATTATTAGTTTATGTAAGTCACTCAAACCAAATGCATTTTTTATAGGGAAAATATTATATCAAACCAACTCGCATGTTACGCTCAATTCAGGCACCTAATATCCGGAGAATAATTTCTAGCTACCCAATATAATATAATAGAATGCACCCTGACCCTGTTCCTAGAACTCCACCAAAACAAAAGGAAATGAGATTGAAGAAATTATCAATCAACTAAGAATAAAAAATAGATTTGTGTCAAAATTTCTCCTTGGGGGCAATTGTAAGGACAGAACAATACATTAATCTATCATCATGCTTAAACATAAATTTAACGGTATATGTAATTCATGTGATTCTCTAATCAAGAATAAATCAAAATACAATGAAGCAAAATTGATGTAACAGGAAAAACTGGACACTAACTCATATTAATAGAAATGATAACCTTTGCATGTGCATTCTGCCTGCAATAAATTCTCCTTTGAATTAACTAGTAGCTATCATACTCTTGGCAAGTTAATATGCAGCATCTCTTTATAAACTAAAGGTTATCTATTATCACTTATATATCTCCACAAAAAATAGCAGAACTTATTCTTTTAAAAAGAAAAAAATAGCTTTAGTTGATTATGAGTCTAGCAAGTGACTTACTAAGATATTCTCCCACTGAAAGATTTTGGGATGTATGCCAGTGAATAAGAACACCCACGAGTATAAATTAAATCAGAATTTTGTTCCAAGATGCATGCTACTGATTTACTGAGATTGTATTCCATTTGAAAACTTTTGGGATGATTCCCATGATTGATGTTTCGAGGTTGTATCCCACCTAACATTTGGTCCTCCAACAAAGTGATTTGTAAGCAACCATGTTGATAAGTACAGTCACAAAAGATACCCTGACAATGATTTCAACTACACCCATGTTTGTTAACGGCTAAATAAGGAAAACCTGTATTGTACTAATACAATAAATGAGATTATATACATAATTATAAATTATTTAAAAACTGTCGCAACCGAGGTCGTGACGTGGAGAGGCGAGCCGAATGAGAAAAAAATTTTATTAAAGGTTTCAATGGAGTCGTCACCAAATTTTATTTTAAGGGAAAAATTTTACGAAAGTCCTTTTAAAAAAATGGTCTTTGGAACCAGATTTGAATTCGGGAGTCGATTATGTAGGGAAGGTATTAGCACCCTACGACATCCGTCCTAAGACTTTAATTGTGCAATTTTAGTTAACTTTAAAAATATTTATTTTACCCCATTTGTAACATCCCGTAATTTAAAACCTATATTGATTCATAAGGTTAAAATAAGAGAGTGTATGTTTGATATTGAGGAAAGAAAGTCTAAGAAAATAGGAGATGAAACTTAGTTTGAAAACCAGGTTTCAGGGTTTTCGCTCAAGCGAATTTCATTCCTTTGAGCGAATTATGCAGATAAACCTTAAAGTTGTGATTGCTGTAAAATTCGCTTAAGCGAATACGTTTTAGCTTAAGCGAATTTCAGGGGTCTGGGAGAGGCTCTCTGGACAATTTTCGCTCAAGCGAAAGAAAATTCGCTCAAGCGAAAATCGTCCAGAGAGGGTGTTTTTCTTATGTCATTTTCACTCAAGCGAATTTGGATTCGCTTGAGCGAAATTGTGTTTGTTTTGCATGCAACCGTCCCATTCGCTCAAGCGAAAATAATTCGCTTGAGCGAAATTTCACTTATAGGTTCAGAATCTATCACTTAGAACACAATTCCACTCTTTTCCTTCTTCTCCTTTTTAGAGATAGAGAGAGAGAGATACTAGGTTAGAGGGAAGAGGTAAATTGAAGCTTGGAACGGGATTTTGAGCTAGGAATCATCAATCTATTCACGTTGGATCCGTTCTTCTTTCTTCAATTCCAAGCCTAAGTGAGTATAACTCACTAATTGTGGTTCTCTCTTGATAATTCTATTGTGCATGCCCCCAATTCTTAATTTCCCTCTTCTAATTAGAGTTCTTGGTTAGTAATTGTGCTCTTGTAACTAGATTACAGTAGTATTTGTTGAATTAGAGTTTAAATTGAGAATAGAAAGTAATTAATATTCATAGGGTCGAAACTCTCGAAATTGTCGAAACTAGCGAAATCGTTTATATTGATCATATATGAATTCTTGTATTGCCATACCATTATGATTATGTTAATTGAAGTAATTCAAGCCGGCCATCGCGCTGTGAGTAAAAGAAATGATTAATTGGATTGAAAACACGACTTCGGTCCAGTTTGGGTGGGATTCGTCCTCGGGGAAGATATTCCCTGTAGTCTGAGCTCAGTTCTAACTCTAGAAAGAGATAAGAACATGCCTGCTGGGCACAGCAGTGAGTGCATCATGTTTGCATATTAGTTGATTATTGAATGCTTTGAACCTTTATGACTTATGGCTTGACATGAATTTTTGTTCCTTGCATACATGCATATGATTTGTATTCACTGAGATTTTATCTCACCACGCGTTATGTGGATTTATTTAGTTGAGCAGGTACCCCGTTTACCAGACTCTAAGTCCGGAAAGTGAAGTACAAGAACGAAGGAACTGTTTTGTTTTCTTAATGCTTGAGTTGATGTATTAGCTGATGTGTATATGTATATATGTATTTATGATAGTAGTAAGGGAGTTTCATTAGTGATCCCTCTTGAAATTTTAAATGTTTTGATGTATAGAAGTTTTATATGACGTTTACCTTATAATCTTTTGAGTATTGTTCCTTAAGTGTTAATTTCTCGTTGGATAATTAATGATTTATGGAACTAGTTGATATCTGAATCGGAATGCATTAAACTCTAAGTTAGGAATTTGGTTTCCAACGAACTGAATTTCTGAGTTAGAAATTTAAGGTGTTACATTTTGGTATCCGAGCAGTTCAATCCAATTAGACTGTGAATTTAGGATATTCTGTGGTTTGTTAGTGACTTTTTATGTATTATTTGGTGAATTGAGAGACTGATCACCTCGATATTTGCTTGATAATATGTAGAGAATCATGGCAGGCGGCAGGAGGGGTCGTCCCAGGGTCAATCATCCTCCATCTTCATCTTCATCTTCTCAGGGTCCAACTTAGGATCCAGTAGCTGCAGCACTTCAGGCATTTACTCAAATGATGGGAGAACAACTAAATTCTAACCGAGCTCAAGCAGAAGCGGCACTGGAACAAGCTGCCACCAATGCAGCAGTGCTCCAAGAAATGACTAGGAGGCATACAGATCCACCACCACCCCCTGTTGTGGATTCTTTTGCTCTGGGACTATCTGAGTTTCAGAAGCACAATCCTCCACAGTTCAATGGAGTTTATGACCCCGACGTGGCAGCAAATTGGCTCCGAGATTTAAACTGAGTCTTTGATGTGATGAAGTGTAATGATGAGGCCAAGGTGGGATTTGCAGTCTATATGCTGAGAGGGGAGGATGAAGATTGGTGGAAAACTGCTAAAGTCCGAGCTGCAGAGGCAGAGGCTCCCATGACTTTGGATGTATTTCAAAACTTGTTTTTGGGAAAATATTTCCCAGCCACTATCAAAAGGCAAAAGGAGGCTGAATTTCTACAACTCAGGCAAGGAAATATGTCAGTGGGATAATATGTGTCAAAGTTTGAGGCATTAGCAAAGTACTCCCGCTACCTTCAAGCTGTCACTGATGAGGAGTGAAGATGTACTCAATTTGAAGGAGGACTACGACCTGAACTTCTGGATCGGGTTGGAACGTTTGAAATTAGGGATTTTTTCTGCTTTAGTCAGCAAATGCTACATCGTTGAGAAGAATTACAAAGGAACTACATCAACAATTGCACCAACAGAAAATAAGGGAAAGAGAAAGGTTGAAATGCCCATTCAGGGCAAGGGCCCCAAGCCTAAGTGGCAAGACAGACCAGTCATGCCTACTCAGCAGGTTCAACGTCAAGGGGCACTTAAATGTCCCAAGTGCGGAAAGGAGCATTCAGGGGAGTGTCTGACGGGGAAGAATATATGTTATTTTTGTAAGCAACCGGGTCATGTCAAGAGAGAGTGCCCAAAGTTGAAGAACATCCAAAAACCTCAATCTACTGGAAGAGTTTTCACACTCATTGGGGAAGTAGCAGCTTCTGCAGACAATCTGTTGCGAGGTATGTGTACCCTAGGAGAGAAGACCTTGATTGTATTGTTTGATTCAGGGGCAACCCACTCTTTCATTTCTTTTGATTGTGTTAGTCAGTTAAAATTGTCTGTTGATTCTTTACCTTGTGTTCTCAATGTAATCACACCAGCCAAAGAGGCTATCTCTACTTCTCTTGTGTGTCCCAAATGCTCTATTGTTGTACAAGGAAGAGTCTCTGAGATTGATCTGATTTGTTTACCATTGAAGGGTATGGATGTTATTTTAGGAATGAACTGGTTATCTTCCAACCAGGTTATGTTAGATTGTTTTAACAAAAGGGTGGTGTTTCCTACTCTTCCTCTTCCTTCGAGGGAGAAGCCATCAGTACTCCTGTCCAGTGTCACCCAGGTTTCACAATGCATCAGTGATGGTAGTGATTGTTTTATCCTGTTTCTTTCCTCAACCTTAGAATCCAAAATAGATTTAAGCTGTGTAGCTATGGTTCGGGTTGTTTCAAGATGTTTTTCCTAATGAAGTCCTAACCTTACCTCCGGACCGGGAGATAGAATTCACAATAGACTTATTACCAGGTTCAGGACCCATCTCTAAGGCACCATATAGAATGTCTCCACTATAACTTAGTGAACTTAAAACTCAATTAGAGGATCTCACAGCTAAAGGGTTCATTAGGCCTAGTGTTTCACCCTGGGGGGCTCCTGTGCTTTTAGTGAAAAAGAAAAATGGGAGCATGAGATTGTGTGTAGACTATAGACAATTGAACAAAGTTACCATCAATAATAGGTATCCTCTTCCCAGGATAGATGATCTTTTAGACCAACTCAGGGGTGCCTTTGTGTTTTCTAAGATAGATTTGAGGTCAAGATACCACCAAATCAAAATTAGGAAGGAAGATATCCCTAAAACAGCTTTTAGGACTAGATATGGGCACTACAAGTATTTAGTAATGCCATTTGGTGTTACTAATTCTCCTGCGGTATTCAAGGACTACATGAATCGAATCTTCCGGCCCTTTTTGGACCAGTTTGTTGTTGTGTTCATTGATGACATCCTGATCTATTCCTGTATCCTAGAAGAACATAAAATTCACCTTAGGATTGTTTTAGGGGTTCTGAGAGAAGAGAAGTTGTTTACCAATCCTGAAAAATGTGAATTTTGGATGGACAGGGTCCATTTCTTAGGGCATGTGATTTCTAGAGAGGGAGTATCAGTTGATCCTAGTAAGGTAGAAGCCGTTCTTGAATAGGAAAGACCTAAGACCGTTACGGAAATTAGGAGTTTCCTAGGATTGGCCGGCTACTTTCGAAGATTCATTCATGGATTCTCCCGTTTAGCATTGCCTCTCACAAGATTGACTCGAAAGGGTCAAGCCTTTGTGTGGGACAAGAAGTGTGAGCAGAGCTTTCTGGAGCTCAAAGAGAAGCTAACTACCGCTCCGGTACTGGCGTTACCGGATTTGTCAAAAACCTTTGAGGTGTATAGTGATGCATCGGGAAAGGGTTTAGGATGTGTTTTGATACAGGAAAGGAGAGTGGTAGCTTATGCTTCTATGCAGTTGAGGCCTCATGAGGAAAATTATCCTACTCACGACTTAGAATTAGCGGTGGTGGTTTTTACCCTCAAAATTTGGAGGCATTACCTGTTTGGTGTGAGATTTGAGGTCTTTAGTGATCATAAGAGTTTGAAATATCTTTTTGATCAAAAAGAACTCAACATGAGGCAAAGAAGATGGATGGAATTTCTTAAGGATTACGACTTTGAGTTGAAGTATCACCCAGGCAAAGCTAATGTAGTGGCTGATGCACTCAGTAGGAAATCCCTTCATGTGTCATCCTTGATGGTACATAAAATGAGCCTCTTAGAAGAATTTAGGGATTTGAGTCTTAATGTTGAGTTTGGCATGGGTAGTATCAAGTTGTATAGATTAGAAATTACCAGTGAGCTTCGAGCTCTGATCAGGGAAGCTCAGGGTTCGGACCCGAATCTTCAAAGTAGAAAGAAGCAATTAGGGTTTTCTGAGTCAGATGAGGGAATGATTCTCTTCCAAGGAAGGGTCTTATCCCTAAGGGGGGTAGTGTGAGACAGCAAGTGTTAGAGGAGGCCCACAAGGGCAAGTTTTCTATACATCCTGGCACTACCAAGATGTATTAGGATTTGAAGAAGATGTTTTGGTGGGATGGTATGAAGAAGGATATAGTTGCTTATGTTTCTAAGTGTCTAACCTGTCAGAAGGTTAAAATAGAACACCAGAGGCCATCAGGAGCACTCAGGCCATTAGAGATCCCTGAGTGGAAGTGGGAGAGTATAGCTATGGACTTTGTGGTAGGTTTACCTCGAGTCCAGGCTGGTTTTGATGCCATATGGGTCATTGTGGACCGATTAACTAAATCAGCCCATTTTCTCCCAGTTAGGAATACCTTTTCCCTGAATAAGTTAGCAGATCTGTATGTCAAGGAGATTGTTAAACTCCATGGCATTCCCTCCAGTATCATATCTGATAGGGATCCTAGGTTCACCTCTAGGTTCTAGAATGCACTTCACCGGTCTTTCGGGACTAAACTTAGGTTTAGCACTGCGTACCATCCTCAGACTGATGGCCAGTCCGAGGGAACCATTCAAACCTTAGAGGATATGCTTAGAGCATGTGTGTTAGAGGAGTCAGGCAGTTGGGATAGGTATTTAGCCCTCATAGAGTTTGCCTATAATAACAACTTCCATAGCAGTATAAGCATGGCACCATATGAGGCTCTGTATGGTAGGAAGTGCAGATCTCCTCTTTGTTGGCATGAGGTTGGTGAGAGAGCCCTATTAGGTCCAGATTTAGTGCAGGAAACTACTGAGAAAATTAATATCATTAGGGAAAGGCTTGCAACTGCCCAGAACCGGCAGAAAAGCTATGCTGACAATAGAAGAAAGGATTTAGAGTTTGAGGAAGGAAACCATGTGTTTTTAAAAGTAACTCCTGTCACTGGTGTTGGAAGAACACTCAAAACCAAAAAGTTGAGTCCTAGGTATATTGGTCCATTTTAGATCCTGCAGAGGGTTGGCCCTCTGGCCTACAGGATTGCCCTTCCACCTCATTTGTCAAGAATTCATAATGTCTTTCATGTATCTAAGTTGAGAAAATATATTCATGATCCTTCCCACGTTCTGAACTCTGAATCAATACAATTGAGGGAAGATCTCACGGTTCCTTCAAGACCTGCACTGATTGTAGGCAGAAGTGCCAAAACCCTGAGGAACAGGACGATTCCTTTGATTAAGGTAATTTAGGAAGGCCTAACAGCAAAAGAAGCAACTTGGGAAAAAGAAGAAGTTATTAGAGATCAATTTCCATAATTTTTCTGTGGAGGTAGGGTATTTACCTTTTATGTCATTAATCAATTTTGGGGACAAAATTGCTTGAAGGGGGGTAGAAATGTAACATCCCATAATTTAAAACCTATATTGATTCATAAGGTTAAAATAAGAGAGTGCATGTTTGATATTGAGGAAAGAAAGTCTAAGAAAATAGGAGATGAAACTTAGTTTGAAAACCAGGTTTTAGGGTTTTCGCTCAAGCGAATGAAATTCGCTTGAGCGAATTATGCAGATAAACCTTAAAGTTGTGATTGCTGTAAAATTCGCTTAAGCGAATACGTTTTCGCTTAAGCGAATTTCAGGGGTCTGGGAGAGGCTCTCTGGACAATTTTCGCTCAAGCGAAAATCGTCCAGAGAGGGTGTTTTTCTTATGTCATTTTCACTCAAGCGAATTTGGATTCGCTTGAGCGAAATTGTGTTTGTTTTGCATGCAACCGTCCCATTCGCTCAAGCGAAAATAATTCGCTTGAGCGAAATTTCACTTATAGGTTCAGAATCTATCACTTAGAACACAATTCCACTCTTTTCCTTCTGCTCCTTCTTACAGATAGAGAGAGAGATACTAGGTTAGAGGGAAGAGGTAAATTGAAGCTTGGAACGGGATTTTGAGCTAGGAATCATCAATCTATTCATGTTGGATCCGTTCTTCTTTCTTCAATTCCAAGCCTAAGTGAGTACAACTCACTAATTGTGGTTCTCTCTTGATAATTCTATTGTGCATGCCCCCAATTCTTAATTTCCCTCTTCTAATTAGAGTTCTTGGTTAGTAATTGTGCTCTTGTAACTAGATTAGAGTAGTATTTGTTGAATTAGAGTTTAAATTGAGAATAGAAAGTAATTAATATTCATAGGGTCGAAACTCTCAAAATTTTCGAAACTAGCGAAATCGTTTATATTGATCATATATGAATTCTTGTATTGCCATACCATTATGATTATGTTAATTGAAATAATTCAAGCCGACCATCGCGCTGTGAGTAAAAGAAATGATTAATTGTATTGAAAACACGACTTCGGTCCAGTTTGGGTGGGATTCGTCCCCGAGGAAGATATTCCCGTAGTCTGAACTCAGTTCTAACTCTAGAAAGAGATAAGAACATGTCTGCTGGGCACAGCAGTGAGTGCATCATGTTTGCATATTAGTTGGTTATTGAATGCTTTGAACCTTTATGACTTATGGCTTAACATGAATTTCTGTTCCTTGCATACATGCATATGATTTGTATTCACTGAGATTTTATCTCACCACGCGTTATGTGGATTTATTTAGTTGAGCAGGTACCCCGTTTACCAGACTCTAAGTCCGGAAAGTGAAGTACAAGAACGAAGGAACTGTTTTGTTTTCTTAATGCTTGAGTTGATGTATTAGCTGATGTGTATATGTATATATGTATTTATGATAGTAGTAAGGGAGTTTCATTAGTGATCCCTCTTGAAATTTTAAATGTTTTGATGTATAGAAGTTTTATATGACGTTTACCTTATAATCTTTTGAGTATTGTTCCTTAAGTGTTAATTTCTCGTTGGATAATTAATGATTTATGGAACTAGTTGATATCTGAATCGGAATGCATTAAACTCTAAGTTAGGAATTTGGTTTCCAACGAACTGAATTTCTGAGTTAGAAATTTAAGGTGTTACATTTTGGTATCAGAGCAGTTCAATCCAATTAGACTGTGAATTTAGGATATTCTGTGGTTTGTTAGTGACTTTTTATGTATTATTTGGTGAATTGAGAGACTGATCACCTCGATATTTGCTTGATAATATGTAGAGAATCATTGCAGGCGGCAGGAGGGGTCGTCCCAGGGTCAATCATCCTCCATCTTCATCTTCATCTTCTCAGGGTCCAACTTAGGATCCAGTAGCTGCAGCACTTCAGGCATTTACTCAAATGATGGGAGAACAACTAAATTCTAACCGAGCTCAAGCAGAAGCGGCATTGGAACAAGCTGCCACCAATGCAGCAGTGCTCCAAGAAATGACTAGGAGGCATACAGATCCACCACCACCCCCTGCTGTGGATTCTTTTGCTCTGGGACTATCTGAGTTTCAGAAGCACAATCCTCCACAGTTCAATGGAGTTTATGACCCCGACGTGGCAGCAAATTGGCTCCGAGATTTAAACTGAGTCTTTGATGTGATGAAGTGTAATGATGAGGCCACGGTGGGATTTGCAGTCTATATGCTGAGAGGGGAGGCTGAAGATTGGTGGAAAACTGCTAAGGTCCGAGCTGCAGAGGCAGAGGCTCCCATGACTTTGGATGTATTTCAAAACTTGTTTTTGGGAAAATATTTCCCAGCCACTATCAAAAGGCAAAAGGAGGCTGAATTTCTACAACTCAGGCAAGGAGATATTTCAGTGGGATAATATGTGTCTCACCAGTGGTGGGCTGTCAAAACAGATGCAACGAGGAAGACAACGAAGGAAGAGGAACGGTCACGCAGCGGTGGTCCGCAACGGCTGCATGCACCGATGAAGCGCAGGAGATGAATGCTCTCACTCGATCCCCCTTCCCCCTGTTTTCATTTATTATTTTCCTTTCCTTTTCCTGGTTTATGTTGCAACCTGTTTATGGGATTTGTTATGTGTGTATGAATGAAAAAAATGATTTGTGATCTTGATTTGTTCACAGAAGCAAGGGGTGGCTGTTTGGTCGAAGTGGGTGCTTGATGAAGGTGTGTGGTGAAGTGTTAGCTACGAGATGAGAGTGGGTGATGGTTGCTCTCTATACTCCCCTCAATCAGGATATGTGTATTCCCCCCCTTCTCTTCTGAACAACGGTGCTCTTTTTTTTTAAGAACTTCCCTCATCCATCTTTCTGGATGTGTGGATAAGAGGATGGGAAAATGAAAGACCTTGATTGGTTCTTCCGATTTTCTCTTGTTACTTTCTCCCCACTTCTTTTAATAATTTTGCTCAATTATTTTTGTATGCACTCTCCACCCTCAATTATTCTTTTCAATCAGTTATTTCTCTCCTAGGCTTAGACTCAGTAGACAGGGGCATGATTCAATAAGAAAAATAATAACAAACAAAAATAAACATAACACATGAATGAAATTAGTGACAGAAAAAAAATCAACATTATTTTTGTTTTTATTTATTATTTTTTTTAATTTTTTTATTATTATTTGGTAAAATTAAAATGCATCAACATTATTTTTTTTTTGCCTTTTCTTCATTTTTATTTTTTTATTTATGGAATGAAACTATGATATTAAAATGACATTAACAGGGGTCTAAAATGCATGAAAAATATTATCTTTTTGTAATTTTTATTTTAATGAACCGGAAAAAATTATGTGTTCACAAAAACAAACATGACTGATGAAATGTATTTAAAATTATAAATTGATTATTAAGTCCAAGGTAAATTGTTTATGGAACATTTGAATACAAGACAATTATGGTACACCCTCAATGATAGCTCAAACACCACAATAAGAGCGCAGAGAAGGCTGATCTCTCTGTCCTTTGGTAATATCATTTGGTGTCAATAAAGTACGTACCCACTTAATTATGGGCTAATGATGTACTCTGTTCCAAGAACTCACACATGGTGAAGACAATGGATTCCAAAAAACATCAACTGCAAGAAACAATTTTTGCCGATATGCAACGAAAATCTACCAAGCTTAAACAACAATACCAACTCAAAATTCTAATAAAACACATTAAACGTCTTTGTTGCTAATCCATGGAATAAACTATGGTGAAGAAGAGTAACAAGTACCAAGCAACAACCAAGGAAAAAAAGCAAAGGGTTATAGATGAAAATGGAATTTGAGGTTGCCTCTTTGGAGTACACACTGAGATGTTCACATATTAATTATAGGCTACACACTGAGATGTTCACATATTAATTATAGGCTAATCCAGCAGGCTAATGCACAAAACCTTTAAAATTTGTAAGCTTCCTTTCAATCTTACAAGTGCAGGCTTTCTCACACTAAGTCCAATTACAAAGAAATTACTAGTTATCAAAACCAGTGCGATCATGTTTAACATCGATTTTTCCATTTCCCTTATTTTATAAGGTTAGAATGAGATTATAGCAAGGAAAGTACACAACTTGTAAAGAGATGGAAAGGGAGGAAAAGATGTGTTGACAAAGCTGGAGAATAGTTTCTCAAGTGACTTTTATGGAATAAGATAGAGCAAAAATTGAGTCAAGAACCCGAGAATCATATTTACAAATTGAAAAGGAGGAAAAGGTCAAAAACTTGATTCCTAAATCAGATTTCATCTATAAAATATAGGGGCAGAAATCAAATTTACAAATGACAATAAAAAAATCAAGAATAATAAAATTAAAATCACATATGAGAATTGAAAGACCAGTATCAAAAAGCCATGAGAGGGAGAGATTGGAGCACAAATGTAGGAAATTTTACCTTGAAGAGAAGATTGGGAGGGAGAGAGAAAAACGAGAGAGAGAGAGAGATCGTGCGCGCGAGAGAGGAGCAAATAACACCCACCACAACCCCTTTGTTACACCACCTAGTTGCAGAAGCCGCCACCATTGTAGGAGTGTTTGGAATTCAGAGAGAGTGATAGAGAATGTGAGGGAACGAGAAATTGGGCCGATAGGTTGTTGAAGTTACTGACTCGAAAGGGAGGGAAGAAATAATAGAGTGAAAAGTTGACGAGCAAGATACATACTCAAAATAGATAAAGTTAGACTTCCAGTGACAGATAATAGTTGAGTCGGGATAATTGACCGTAGCCATATGGCATTTTTCTAGTAGGGCGATCTATATTAAGGGAAGCTTCTTTGACTTTGTCATCTATATCAAACCTAGGACTATGAGTCTCATGTAAAATTTCTATAATGATAGTTTCCTAGGGTTCAATTATAGAAACTACATAGGACCTTGAATTTTGATGGTTCTCACATACCCATACAACAATGAGAATGGGAAAGAGACTTACCTGGATCCATAATTGCTCTTCTTTACTTGAATTCTCTGTGGAAATTGTAGACCAATTTTCTCTCCCCTTTCCTTTCCTTTCCTGGCTCCTTGATGGTTAGGAGGTTACTTTGACACAGACAGTTTCTTTTCACTTATGTAACTTCTCTTTTAAAAGGAAAGGGAGAGGGATTATAAAATAACCCCTTCTGACTCTATTTTCCATACTGGGTCAACAAATATCACATTGGGCCCACTTTAATTAAAGTCAGGCTATTAAAATACATGGGCCACATTAATTAAATTATTTAAATAATCTAACAATCTCCCACTTGGCCCATGTGATGACTTGAAGATTCAATAATAAACTATAAGTGCGCACTATTCAATGAACAATCAAGTCATCATCCTTAAATGAATTGAAATGATCGGATCATGGCGGGCACAAGTCATCAACGACAAGATTCCATCCATGTATCACATAATAAAAACAACTTAACATAACTTTAATCAACTTTTAACTTTCATGTCTTTAAAAGACATAACTTGTCATGACACTTAATAATACATGTATATAACATAATGTGGATAACAATGAAGTAAACAAAAACACAACTTTAATTGAATTTACAAGTGTCATAACAGTACAAGCAAAAAACTATACATATGCATATACATAAATAACACCATCATGTTAACAATGACTTATCTATAACGCCCATACTTTCAACATGGGCAATAAAAGTTTTGGGTGGCAATCCCTTAGTTAACGAATCTGCTATCATCAAAGCAGTACCAATATACTCAATTTACACTCTCTATTTATGCATTTCTTATTTGACTGACAAGTACTTCAAATCCATGTGTTTTGCACCCTTTGAGTACTTGTCATTCTTAGAGAAGAAGACAGCTGTAGAATTATCACAGTAAATCCTCAGCGGCCTAGCTATATTGTCTATAATACCAAGCCCCAAGAAAAAGTTCCACAACCACAATGCATGAATAGTGGCCTCAAAGCATGCCACAAATTCAGCCTCCATGGTAGAAGTAGCAATGACAGATTGTTTTGTACTTTTCCATGAAATTGCTCCTCCAGCCAACAGATAAACATAACCAAAAGTGGATTTCCTTGAATCTACACATCTAGCATAGTCTGAATCCGAGTAGCCAATCACTTCAAGATGATCTAACCTTCTGTAGGTGATCATGTAGTCCTCGGTGCCTTGTAAGTACCTAATAACTTTCTTTGCAGCTTTCCAGTGGTCCATTCCGGGATTACTTTGATATCTGCCTAACATTCCAGCAACAAAACTGATATCCGACCGAGTGAAAGTTTGAGCATACATCAAACTCCCAACCACTTATGCATAAGGAATAGACTCCATGGCCTTTCGTTCCAAATCATTCTTGGGACATGGCATTTGACTAAACTTATCCCCCTTTTGAATTGGAACTACTCCAACAGAGCATTTTTCTATTCTGAATCTCTCTAACACTATTAATATAGCCTTTTTGAGACAAACCTAACAGTCCTTGTGATCTATGACGAAATATTCCTATTCCTATCACATAGGATGCCTCACTCATATCTTTCATTTCAAAGTTGTTAGAGAGAAACTTCTTTACATCATGTAACAAACCAATATCATTAGCAGCAAGAAGAATATCATCAACATATAGAACCAAAATAATGAACTTGCTCCCACTGATCTTCATGTAGATACACCGATCAACAATATTCTCTACAAAACCATATGAAGTTATGGTATCATTAAACTTTAGATACCATTGTCGGGAAGCTTGTTTCAGTCCATATATTGACTTCTTTAATTTACACACCAAGCTTTCTTTTCCTATGGTTGAGAAACCTTCCGGTTGATCCATATAAACTTCCTCTTCTAAGTCACCATTTAGAAAGGCGGTCTTTACGTCCATTTGGTAAAGCTCTAGATCATAATGAGCCATCAAAGCCAAAACAATCCTTAAAGAGTCCTTCTTTGAAACCGGTGAGAAGGTCTCTTTATAGTCAATGCCATCCTTTTGAGTATAACCTTTGGCGACAAGTCTAGCCTTATACCTTTCGATATTTGCCTTTTTAGTCTCGTTTGGTCTTAAAGACCCATTTAAAACCAACTCGTTTAGAACCTTTAGGCAACTCAACTAGATTCCAAACTTTGTTGTCATCCATTGATTTCAACTCTTCTTTCATAGCATTGAACCACTTTTCAGAATTGTTACTTTCCATGGCTTGTCTGAACGAGACTGGATCCTCATCAATGCTCAAGTCACATTCATGTTCAATAGAGTAAACCACATAGTCATTCGAAATAACAGGTCTTTTATGCCTTACAAACCTTCTTAATGCCACTTCTTGTGGTTCCTCTACCACTTGCTCATTTGTGACTTGCACATTGTCAGCTGGTTCATCATCTATATGTTCATTTTGTGGGTTTGGAACATTAACTTGTTGTCTTTTCATGTTGTGTGATTGTGATACAACAACAGGGATAACAACTTGAGAAGAGACACTGGGTGTAGAAACATTACTAGTAGTCTCTTGAATTTCCACCTTTCGTGATTCCTCACTTCCACTGAACTGACCATTCTCAATGAACCGAGCATTACCAGACTCAACTATTCTTGTACTATGGTTAGGGAAATAGAACATATATCACTTTGACTTTTCAGGATAGCCGATGAAGTAACCACTAATGGTTCTTGCATCGAGCTTCTTTTCATGTGGATTGTATATCCTTACTGTAACATCCCGCTAATTAAGACCTTAATTCATAGGAGATTTATAACTTAAAGTAGAATGAAGAAAAGATTAGGAACAGAAAAGCTTAAAGGGGTAAAAATAAAGTTTTCAGTCATCAGGTAATTCGCTCAAGCGAATGAAATTCACTCAAGCGAATTATGCAGCAAAAACTGCACAAGTTCGTTCTGCAATTTTCGCTTAAGCGAGTAGCAATTCGCTCAAGCGAAAAACAGGGGAAATTAAAGTGCTCTCTGGACATTTTTCTCTCAAGAGAAAGTATTTTCTCTCAAGCGAAAATGAGAGGGGGAAGTTAAATTTGAGCAATTCGCTCAAGCGAATTGGATTCGCTTGAGCGAGGTAAACAGTTACAGTGTTTTTAAATTTCGATATCAAGCCATACCAGTCAGTTTTTCCTTCTTTTCCTTCGCATTTTTAGAGAGAGAAAGAGAGGTTCTAGTGAGAGAACATCCCAGCAAGGATCAAGAACGACTCCTACGCTTCAAGAACGAATCTTTCATCAATCTTTCCTCCTTCAACGCTACCTACTCTCCGTTCTTTCTCTGTTTTCTCGACTCTCAGGTGGGTGTGACTCTCACTTGTTTGTCTTGATTGTTCTCACAGCATGTTCCCCATTCTTTTTCCCCTTTTCTTTCCTGGAATGATGATATATGTATGGTATAAGTATAGGAATTATGAATGCAGTGATAATTGTTTGTATTGAGTTGCCCAAAACCATAGGATAGATGACTTGGATGATTATGTATGAGGAATTTTGATTATGTTATTCTGAAATCATGGGCCTTTGGCCATCACAGCCATGGAATTATGAATTTAAGATATCACAGGGCTTATAGCCATCACAGAGCCTCCGGGCTATCACAGGGTCATTGACCGTCACAGGCCTTCGGGCAATTTAATTAAGAAAGACGGGGTAACCACATCGAACTCATGGCCAAGAGGGAGATGGGGTCCCCAATCACAGAATGAAATTTAAACATTATTTAAGACTTAATCATAGGTAGCCCTGGACGACAGTCCTTGCTTACACGGCCGAGCGCTCATCACAGTCACGTTACAGAGAAAAGACCCCGGGTGTCGGGTAACAATACCTCACAGTCATGCATTGCATCATAACCATTGATTTCCAATATGTTCAATTATGTTTAATTGTCTCCATTATGTTTCTTGAATTAATATGTATGCCATGGTGGATCTTGGTTGTTTTCCCCCATACTGCACACACTTGTTACGCTCACTGGGACGTTGGTCTCACCCCATTCCATGGGAACAATATTTCAGTGGTGCAGGATACTGATCAGGATTATGACGAGCAGTAGATGACATGTGGAGGATAGTAGTTTAATGTTTACATACTTTGATGTATTCCATGTTGCTTAGTACGACTTTAGGAATTATTATGTTAGTTTAATACCCTGTACTGGAGCCTTTATGGAGACCTTATATTGGTATTTTCTTTGAGTTATGTATGTATTGTTTGGAGCTTTAGTAATGGTTGGGTTACTCAAGCGAATGTGTTGTATGCCGATACGCAAAATTAACGAATGAATTTCACGAGTTTGGAAATAGTGCTTCCAACAGACATTATTTCTGAATTTAGAAATTAGGACGTTACACTTACTTCTGCCGGGAAACCCCAAACATGAAGATGTATTAAACTAGGTTTCCTTCCAGTCCACAGTTCATAAGGAGTCTTAGGAACTGCTTTACTAGGAACCCTGTTAAGTAAATATACAACAGTCTTTAATGAATGCATCCACAAGGATAAAGGAACATTGCTATGACTCAACATATTCCTAACCATATCCATAAGAGTACGATTCTGCCTTTCTGCTACACCATTTTGTTGTAGTGTACCGGGCATTGTATGTTGTGCACATATGCCCCGACTTTCAAGAAACTTTACAAATGGACCTGGACATTGTCCACTCTCATCGGTTTTACCATAATATTCACCACCTCTATCGGACCTCACCACTTTTACTTTGCTATCTAACTGCCTTTCCACCTCATTAATGAACACCTCAAGGACGTCCACTGATTGAGATTTTTCATGTAGTAAATATATATAACAATAACGTGAGAAGTCATCGATAAAAGTGATAAAATACTTTTCATCGCCCCAAGACGAAACGTAAAAAGGACCACAAATATCAGTGTGTATTAACTCAAGACGTTGACTGCTTCTTATGGCAGGATTCTTTGATATGTGTTTGGTTTGCTTACCCTTAATGCAATCCACACACACATCCCAGTCATCAAAATCCAATTAAGGTAAGATTTCATTTTTCACTAACCTCAACATCCTTTCTTTGGATTTATGACCCAATCTTTGATGCCATAAGAAAGTAGAACATTCATTTCTTGCACTACATTTACTACCAATAACATACTCAACATTAAATAGAGATTCAGAAAAATTAAATCAAAATTGAAACGATATAAACCATCCAATAAGGTACCACAACCATAATAGTACGCAGATTTATACAAATGAAAAATATTGTTTCCAATCCTAAAATTAAAACCTAAACAATCCAACTTTGCAACAGAAACTAAATTCCTAGCACAACCAGGAACATAAAGACACTTTCCAAGATCTAGACAACAACCAGTGTCTAGAATCAATCTATTAGTCCCAATTCCTTCTATTCGTGCCTTCATTCTGTTCCCCATATACAAATATTTTTCAGTTCCTTTTATGGGCTGGATTGAAAGGAATCCCTACATAATATTAGACACATGAGTGGTAGCACCAGAATCCAACCACCAAGTATTACTAGGTACTTCAATAAGATTTGATTCAAAACTTACAGAAACATAAAATGTACCTTTCTTTTCGAACGAAGATTTTCTTTTTGGGAAATCTTTCTTGAAGTGACCAACCTTCTTGCAGAAGAAGCATTTCTGCTCCTTCTGGATTTTGTCCTCATTCATTCATTGGGGCTTTGTCCTTCTTGATCTTCTTTCCTGGTTTGGTCTTGCTGCTGCTAGCACCATCATGAGTCATGAGATGGATAGAACGATCCTTCACTTTCTTCAGTCTCCCTTCCTCTTGAACCAACATGGCCTTGATTTCTTGAAAGTTCCATTTATCCTTAAGGGTGTTATAATTCACCTGGAATTGGCCAAATTCAGGAGGAAGGGAGTTCATGATAAATTGTACTAGAAAGGACTCATTCACTTCCATTCCTATTGACTTTAACTTTGCTGCTAAATTAGCCATTCCAGTCACATGATCATGAATGGGATGTGACCAATCAAACTTTTTATTTGTCAGCTCACTCATAAGAGTTCCCACAATAGACTTGTTAGTTATGTCTGATTGTGAATACTCCTTAATCATTTTCATGAATTCCCTTGCATTTTTAGTTTTGGGCATAGATGGCTTAACATTTTCAGTCATGGTCATGCGCATCAAGTTCAACGACAACCTGTTAGACCTTTGCCAAGCCTCATAAAGAGTCTTGTCATCATCCGTACTGGTCTCAATAATGGATGGGGGCATTTCATCCATAACTATTGTTAGATCCAGGTCAAACACACCCAGTTGAAACTGAATCTGTTCAGACTAATCAACATAGTTTAGCTCGGTAAACTTGACCACACCATTTCCCAAACCAAATAAATTCATGGAAGCAACAAACAATATACAGGCTCATGCATTAATGCTTTGAAAATTTAATGGATTCAAACAAAACAACTATACTAGTCATGCATTTAAGTTCGCCTTTGGGTGATACTTAAACTGACAATTTCAACTAAATCATGATGCTAAAGTAAAAATACTTTAATAGACAATTAATCATACTTAAGTATACATGCATGCTATCTTTGGATATACAAACATATTTACTAGGTATGTCAAAGGTCTCTCTAATGTCATTAATTATAAGCAATGGTCCACCTTTGGGTGACACAAATATTCCTTATAAAATAATGAACAACAATCATTTATAAACCAATAAATATTGTATCCTTAATATAGCATCAAAGTCATTGCATTGCAATAAAGTACGATTATCATAATTTGGAATTAAACAAATTAAAAGATTTGACCATTTTGGGGATTAACAAATCCACTTTACATTTAATTCCAAATTAAACACATCATTTCATAACTTTTCTCATACAGGATAAATAAATTATTTATCATCACTATATAAACATTCACTAATTTCCAATTAAACAATAAAATAATATTGGCCTTTCCATTAACTTTATTGTAAATAAATTATTTTACAGTCCAAATAAATAAAATTAAAACAATACATTTCATTTTGTTACTCATAAAAAATAAACTAATGGATCGAAGCTGTTGACGATGGGTAAAAGGAAATGTTTATAAAAAGGCTGCAACAAATTACAGAGGTTGAATTAAAAGCAAGTGTTCTCTATTCGAACCTAACTTTTCTTTTTCCTATTACATTCTTTGTAGGAACGTTCGCTCTTCGAACCAGTGCTTCGAATTTGGGAAGTAGTTCCTCTGGCTTTCATGTTAGTGTCATGTCTTCGGAGGAGGAGTAGCACTATGCTTTGAACCTTGAAGGGGGATTGGTTCTCAGCTTTGGATCTTCCAAATAATCCAGGAACCAGAATCCCTCACCCTCATCTTCTTCCTTTGCCTCCTCTTCCTCCCCTTCCTCCTCATCCTCTTCTTCTTCTCCCAAAGATCAGAAGACTAGGCGTTGGGCCTTAAGGGAACCCATTGCCCTAAGACCAAGCTCGGCACCAAGGAGGTGGGAGTAATACCAGGCCATGCATGGGGCTAAGGCCTTGGACGTTGGCTGCGCTGTTCGACCCGAGGTCAAGGTCCATGTTGAAGTGACTACTAATGTTGGACACCCTGTCGACCTGGAATCCAAAGACAATGGAAGGATCAGGAAGCCAATATCAGGGATCTCTCCATAACTGAAGGGAAGAATGATGAAGCAAAATGGAGTTCCACCCTTTTATAGAGATGAAAGCCATGGAAGCATTAAGAGCGCCACTTCAACAAGCCAATTAGAGGAAGTTTTAATCATTTTGACCAAGGTGGACGATGGTCAAGAGAGTCAAGTTGGTCGGCAGGTGTGTTGCTTCAAAGAGAAAGAAAAGTCATAAGAGGATCGAAGACTCCTGGTATAAAGAGAAAATCAAGAGAAGGTCTAGGCAGATTCGAGGGGGATCATGTTTTGAAGAAGAAGAGGTCTTGCGGTAGTTCAGAGCGTCTTCCTCACTTTGGTTCGAAGGAACCCTTCTCCACCAGTTCGAAGAAGGTTATGTCCCCTTTTGTTGTTCAGTTTGCTTTGGAAGTTTTCCACGTCATCAACGGCAGTTATCAGAGGTAAATCCACGCAAATGCATGATGAGAACGTGGGTTCATGGGGGTTACACAGAGAGCTAAAGGGAAGTTATGGCAGCCCAGAAGCGGTTACTAGGGATGGATATAAATAGGAGAAAGAGAGAAGAAGTAGAGGTCTGCAACCTGAACACTCGCTAGCACCTTGAAAGCCGTAGCATCCACCTCAGAGATCAAAGGCACCCAACATGCTGAGAGGAAGTAGGGACCGTGCAAACCAACCTTTTTTACTTGCTTTGTTTACATTCTTCATGATTTATAGCTTAGGATCCATGGTGTTGTAAGTGTTTCAATTTAGTTACCACTTTTTGTACGTTAACTTTCAGTTTTAATGCATGTTTAGGCCCGTTCGGGGGCCACTTATTACTTGCTATGTCTTCTTCTCCACTTCTCTCAGAGATTTCACACTAGGTAGAACCCACACAATTAGAGGATTCGTATCTCGTCCTAGATTGTTCTGAGATACATTTGTTTGGACCAAATCCTAGGACAAACAAATTGGCACACCCAGTGGGACCCTTTCTTCATAGTGTTGTATGAATCTAAGGAGTGGTAGGAAAACCATGACAACCAAGAACAAAAATGGTTCTATAACTTCTTCTGGAAATTCCTCAACCAATGAGGCTTCCCATGGCAGCCACAATGGCAGTTAGAACTCCCCAAGTGGAGTTGGGGGATACATGGAAGATGAAGTACCTACGGGTACACTTCCTCAACCTGAGGAACCAGTGATTAGCCAAGTAAGGTCATATGAGCCTTTAAGGGCTGAGGGACCCCCCTGGTTTTCATACCCAGAGTGCTATGGCTACGTTAGATATGCCTCAGAATGTTTACACTAACTCATTGGCAGTTCTTGTTCCTCCCAGGAACAACAGGAACTCATTTGAGATATGGTCCAACCAACTAGGACCAAGTGCCTTCACCAATGTGGCTTTGTAGTCCATGGGACAACAAATGGATGAGAGTAACCACGACATGGTTAATATGTTAACCCACCAAATGGCCACGATGATAACTCCCTTGGTAGCAACCACAAACCAAAACTATCAACTATTAGCAAGACAAATGGGGAGGCTTGCTGATGTTTTTGGAACCGAACCAGAAGCGGTTGGTCTGGAGAGACAAGAGGCAATCATGAGAGAGCCTCAACTCGAACTTGGATTGAATGGACCAGAAAGAGTGCCCCCAGTCATTGTGGCTCGAAACCAAGATCCCGACTTAGTGGTTGAGAGAGTAAGGCAGATGAACCTTGGGGGGAAACACAATGTTGCTAACATAGTAGAACAAGTGCTGAATAGGCATGGTTTCAATGTAGGCTATGCAAATCAGCCTTATTTTGTTTCAGCCTTTCCCCAAGATGTCTTGCAGGCAGAGCTACCTAGGGGACTGAAAGTTCCAAAGTTCTCCAAGTTTGCTGGAGAGATAGGGGAGTCAATCGTGGAACATGTGGCTATATACCAGATCGAATGTGGAGACTTAGCTAACAATGAACCACTGAAAATGAAATATTTTCCTAGTTCATTGACCAAGAATGCATTTACTTGGTTCACTACACTTCCCCCAAATTCGATCCAGAATTGGGTCTAGTTAGAAAGAACGTTTCATGAACAGTTCTTTAGGGGTGAGAGCAAAGTGAGCTTAGTTGATCTTATGGGTATTAAGAGGACACCTAATGAAACTATAGAAGATTGTCTGAATAGGTTCAGGCAGTCTAAGGCTAGGTGTTTCACTCCCATCCCTGAACATGAGTTGGTTCAAATAGCCACCGGGGGACTTGAATTTTACATAAGAAAGAAAATGGTCAACCTCCTAGTTCGAGATATGGCCCAACTAGCAGATAGAGTTAGGCAAATAGAGCAGATCAAGGCAAAAAAGGCCAAATATAAGAAGTTCGATAGGGTAGGCAAGAGAGATAAAATAGCCTATGTGGAGGTTATCGAAAATGGTAGTGATTCGAACAATGATAATGAAGAGAATGAGGTCAATGTGGCTAAATTAAAACCTGGGCCATCCTACGTTTGTTCTCTGCTGAGATCAGCAAAGGAGGACTCGAACGCTTCTAATAATGAGAAATTTAAGAAACCATCATATGGTTTTGATGTTACAAAGGCAGACCAAATTTTTTATATTTTGCTAAAAGATAAGAAAATCATCTTGAGTGATGATCATAAAATCCCTACACTCGAACAGAGGAAGGGAAGAAAATATTGCAAATATCATAATGTTTATGGTCATCTAACCAATCATTGTGTACGTTTCAGGGACTTGATTCAGAAGGCAATATCAGAAGAAAGACTCAAGTTCGAGGAGAAAATGAAGAACACGATGAAGGTAGATGCCAACCCGTTCGACAACAACGTCCATTACATTGAGCCCTTCGAAATCAACATGGTCGAAGTGGAACCAGTTGACTCTAGGGCCACTGACATGGCTATTGATGAATTTGAGAAGGAAGTGAGGGATATCTATCCTTCTGCTGATGAGAGCATCTTGGAATACCTAACCAGGAAGCAGAAAGAAGATAGGAACGTGATGTTGTGCCCAAGATGCATCGCAGTTTTCGACGCTGATTCAGCCAAAACCTTCGAGGAAACTTTGAACAAGAAGCATCAACTGAAGGAAAGGTTAGGCCACCAGAAATATGAAGAGGGTCAGAAGATGTACAAGGCTTTGAAAGGAGTGGGAAGAGGTATGCCTATTCAAGATCACACCTTCGTTCCCCCTGCCAATACACCTTCGAACAAATGGGTAGGCAGGTTCCTGCAAAGCCAAAGACCCAAACAAGATGGCAACCTGTGACACAGAAGGCAGAAGCTTCAGACTCTATTAAGGGTAAGGGGATAATGGTGAAACCTTCCAAAGAGATGGAGCCTCCTCGTGAGAGTTGGTACCACTTCGGCCAATACTCCAAGGACAAAGGTTCGATGACAAGAACTCAATGGCGAAGGGCCTAGAGGATGTACAGGGCTCGAATGGAACAGATTTAGGCAGAATGTGCAAGGAAACCCCAAAGGCCTAAGAGGAGGTTTGAGGCTTCTTCATCAAAGTCTCAACGTGACCTGCGCGAGCAAATTAATGCTGCTAAGGTAAAAGGTATGGAGGAAGGTGATTTCTTATCTGAGGAATTCGAATCAGGATTCCTTGATTCAATCCAAGAATTATGTGGTATTAATTCGATCTTACCAGCAGAGTTTGCCCAGCAGGTGCAGAGGTTAGAAAATGAAGAAGACTTTGAAGATGACAGCCTTCAGAGTGCTGTCATGTTGAATCAGACAGGAGAAGAGACCAAGAATGAAGTGGTCAGCATAACTAAACCAGCTCTAGGAGACATGGCTCATATGAAGCCATTATACATCAAGGTAGTGGTCGAAGGTAATCCTATTAATAGGGGTTATTATTGATGGTGGAGCGGCCATCAACTTACTACCAAGGACAACCTTCGATAAGCTTGGGAAGACCAACAGAGATTTACTCCCACACAACATAGTAATCACTGATTTTGCTGGGAAATCATCAGGATCAGAAGGTGTTGTGGCTCTCGAATTTGTAGTGGGTGGCCAAGTGAGAACCACCATTTTTGTGGTGATCCAAAACAAAGCCAGCTTCAACATGCTGCTGGGGAGGGAATGGATACATGGGATAGGAGTTGTCCCATCAACTGTGCATCAGAAATTGTTCCTATGGGATCAAGAAGGTAACCCAATAGTGGTCAAAGCTGACCAAGGTATCTATACTGCTGAGCAAGGTTTAGTAGAGATGGATTTCAACAAGAACCTGGCCCATATTAGCCCTTATGAATTGGATTCCAAGTCAGCCATACACTCAGCTAAGGTCCCTTACTCAGTAATGTTAGACCCCATCAAGGGTTTCACCTTGAAAAGGGAGGCCGATCTAGATACGGCTCTGGAAATGCTTGGTGCCTCATGGAAAGCATAGAAGCATTAATGAATAGAATAACGACCTATGTGGCCGAATCAAAGTCTGGATCCTCTTTTTTAGTCAATTGAAAATATATTGAAAGAGAATGAAGACCAGTATGGGTCCAATCGAGTTAGAGAGGTTGAATCGAATGATGATTCAAATCGATTAGATTGCATATACGATGATGATGAAGCATCAAGCGCAAGATACGACCAAGAGAAGGTACCAAGGTTCGAGGCACAAGATCAGCTCGAAGAAGTGAACCTGGGAACGGCCGAAGATAAAAGACCTACCTTCATCAGTATTAAGGTAGATTCAATAATTAGGCAAGAACTGATCGAGTTGTTAAAACAGTACAAAGACTGTTTTGCATGGGACTATGATGAGATGTCAGGTCTGGATCAAGAATTGGTCGAGCATAGATTTCCCATCTTGCCTGGAGAGATGCTAGTGAAGCAGCCCCCCTGAAGGTTTGCTCCAAATGTGGTCTCGAAGTTCAAAGAGGAAATAGAAAGACTCCTCAAGGCTAAATTCATTTGAACCACCAGGTATGTAAATTGGCTTTCTAACATTGTGCTAGTTATTAAAAAGAATGGCAAACTAAGAGTATGCATTGACTTTCGAAACCTTAATGAGGCTACTCCAAAGGATGAGTACCCAATGCCCATAGCTGATATGCTCATAGATTCAGCAACAGGAAATGAAGTGTTGAGCCTTCTTGATGGCTATTCTGGTTATAACCAGATTTTTATTGCAGAAGAGGATGTTTCAAAAACTGCCTTTCATTGTCCTGGGGCATTGGGCACCTTCGAATGGATAATAATGCCTTTTGGTTTAAAGAATGCTGGGGCCACATACCAAAGGGCCATGAACTTAATTTCTCATGATTTCATTGGTGAGTTCATGCAGGTATATATAGATGATGTCATGGTCAAGTCGAAGACCAAAACACAACACTTAGAACACCTAAGATGTTCATTTGAAAGGATGAGGGCACACGGGCTAAAAATGAACCC
Source organism: Sesbania bispinosa (assembly GCA_026901365.1). Classification (NCBI taxonomy): domain Eukaryota; kingdom Viridiplantae; phylum Streptophyta; class Magnoliopsida; order Fabales; family Fabaceae; genus Sesbania; species Sesbania bispinosa. The sequence goes on along the minus strand of QLOH01000673.1, from coordinate 313,460 downwards.
TTTAAAATGTGCCTTTGGAGTCTCTACAGGAAACTTCTTGGGATTCTTAGTGCAGCGACAAGGAATCGAAGTAGACAAGAACAAGGCACAAGCTATTATCGATGCAAGACCTCCAGAAAACAAGAAGCAATTGCAATGCCTATTGGGGAAAATCAATTACCTAAGGACGTTCATTTCGAACCTGTCAGGAAAAACAAGAGTGTTTTCCCCATTTATCAAGCTAAAGAAGGAAGAGAAGTTTGTGTGGAGTGAAGAACATCAAATGGCTTTCGAAGCAATTAAGAAATACTTAGCCAATCCACCAGTGATGACTCCATCAATGCTTGGAAGGTCTCTAAGGCTATATATCTCTGCTTCTGAAGAGACTCTGGGTAGTATGTTGGCCCAAGAAGATGAAAATGGATTCAAAAAAGTAGTTTATTACTTGAGCAGGAGCCTAAATGATGTAGAGAAGAGATATTCAGCTTTAGAAAATATGTTTATGCTTATATTTCTCTTGTATGAAACTTAAGTATTACTTGAAACCCTCTGAGGTTTTTGTAAGTTCACATTTTGATGTGATTAAGTACACCAAGCCAATACTTCATGGCAGGATCGGGAAATGGGCCCTTGCATTAACTGAATTTTCATTAAAATATATGCCTTTAAAGGCAGTAAAGGGGCAAGCCCTTGATGATTTTTTAGCCGAACAACCTACGGTTCAAATTAAAGAGGTTAATTTCATTGGAATTAAACCTTGGAAACTGTTCTTCGATGGTTCTAAACATGGTAAAGGGAACGACATAGGGATGCTGATTGTATCCCCAAGCGAAGTTATAACTAAAGTGATGTTTAGAATTAAAGGAGAATGTTCGAACAATGAAATAGAGTATGAAGCTCTGATCGCTAGCCTCGAACTCTTAATAAGTTTCGAAGTTACTCACGTTCATGTAAAAGGTGACTCTCAATTGGTTATAAATCAGTTGAAAGGAATTTACAAGTGTTGTAGCTCGAAGTTGGCAAAATATTTTTCCAGGGCCAAAAGTTTAATGGGCCATTTCGAGGAAGTAACGTTAGAACACGTGCCTCGAATAGAAAATGAAGTGGCAAACGAACTAGCCCAAATAGCCTCTGGTTACAAAGTTAAACCAGAGTTGTTCGAAACCCTGATCGAGGCCAAACCTATCTTGACCATAGAAAATAAAATGGTCCTGAATATGGATGCATTAGTACCCTCAGACTGGAGGAAACCCTTAAAAGATTATTTAAGGGACCAGTCAAAGCCAACTGACAGAAAAGTTAAATTCAGAGCTTTGAACTACACTATTCTGGGAGATGAGTTATACAAGAAGTCAAGTGGGGGTCATCTACTGAGATGTCTAGGAGAGGCAGAGGCATACCTAGCATTGGCAGAAGTACATGAAGGGATTTACGGAGCCCACCAAGCAGGGGAAAAGATGAAGTGGACTCTACTAAGGTATTGTTACTTTTGGCCATCTTTGCTTAAGGATTGTCATGATTATGCCAAGGGATGTGAAGAATGTCAGAAGCATGGACACATGCATCATACCCCTGCAGCAGAATTGCACTCCATCATCACGCCTTGGCCATTTCGGGGATGGGCCCTCGACCTAATATGTTTGATCCATCCTTCTTCTTCGAAAGGGCATAAATTCATCTTAGTAGGAGTAGACTATTTTACTAAGTGGGTCGAAGCTATTCCCCTAAAGGATGTAGGGCAGAAAGAGGTGATTGACTTTGTAGAGAAACACATAGTTCATAGGTTTGGTATCCCTGAGACCATAACCACAGATCAAGGGACGATGTTCAAAGGGAGGAAGGTAACACAGTATGCAGAGTAAAGGAAGATCAAACTTCTCACTTCTACCCCATATTATGCCCAAGCTAAATGCCAAGTGGAGGCCATCAACAAAATTCTGATAGGATTGATCAAAAAACATATCAGTCAGAAGCCTCGAAATTGGCATGAAACACTTAGTCAGGTGTTGTGGGCTTATAGGAATTCCCCCAGAGATGCCACTGCAGCCTCCCCATATAAATTGGTATATGGCCACAAGGCCGTTTTACCTTTGGAGATAAACCTCCAATCCCTTCAAATCCAGAGGCAACACGAATTGCCTACACAGGATTATCTTAGCCTATTGTTCGATGAGATGGATACTTTAGATGAGGAGAGACTTGCAACGTTGGAGAACATAATCAAGCAAAAAGAGAGAGTGGCTCGATTCTATAATTGAAGGGTTAGCAGCAAAACTTTCCAAGAAGGGGACATGGTATGGAAAGTGCAGTTGCCTTTGGGCAAAATGTCTCCAAGACTTGGTAAGTGGACCCCCATTTGGGAGGGGCCATTCAAAGTAGAAGGAGTGTTATCAAACAATGCTTATACTATTCGAGATGTTACTTCTAATTGCATGATTCGAGCCATAAATGGCAAACACTTAAAGAAATACAAGCCAACCATGCATGAAGTGAAAATTCATTGGAAATAAATAAGTCCGGAGCCAAAAATGGCTATTACAAGTAAATAACTAATAGTTTAGGAAAAAAAGGCTTAAAAGAAAAATCCTAAAATAAATCTATGGCCTTAAATTCCAGGTACTCCTCCTTGATCTTTGCCAATGTTGCTTCTAAGGTGGAATGTTCATTCTTTTCCTTCTCAATGTTTCTGAAGCAATCAAGAAGTGCTCCAGAATCAATCTTCACAGCCTCTTTCAACTGCTCTTGGTGTTTCTTACCTTGATCCATAGTTGTGGAAAGGATGTTTCTTTCGTTGGTCTTCAGGGTCAATTTCCTCTACAGCTCTTCGATCTCTCTATCCAAAACTCCCACATGAGACTCCCCTTGTTCCAAAGTCACAGAAGCACCTGGAACTGGTTGTTTTGTTCTAAAAGTCGGTTCTTTAAGACTCCTTCTTGGCTCAGAATCTCATCCTGTTGAGTCTCATTTGCATGGATCCGGTTCAGAGTAAGAGTTAGAGTGTCATACCATGCACAGAAGACTCCAAGGGCCTCATCCAACTTAGGGGGTATGCCTTCAGGCACTTTTTTCAGATCAACCAAAACCTCTCGAATTTGTTTATCGATGTCATCACTCAGAACCTCTACCAAGTCTTGTGAAAGGCCAAGTGTCGAAGCTTACCCACCAAAGCTTGGATCTGTTGATGGGTGCTTGATTCTAAAGTATTAGCACTTCGACTCGCCACAACAGTAGGAAGTGACCCTGCGAGTATCCTATTTATGATCGAGAACGGGTCATCCTCGAGCTGCTTACTGAGAGCCTCCAAGTCAGTAGTAGGTGCAGGGGCTAGTGGTGGTCATTGGGCTCGAGATTCTTTCTGCACTTGGTTTGAAGGAAGAGCAATCTGTTGAGCCTCAGGCTCCTTCGAAGGTACTTGCACAATGGTGTCATCAGGAGGTGTTTGTCCATGGCCTTCATTTGTCACCTTCTGGAACAGTGAAAGAAGGAGTTGAAGGCACATCATCTTGGGAAACTTGCTCGTTCTCATCTGCCTGAGCCTTACCCCGGGTCGAACCATCAACCCCTTGGTTATCAGAAGATGGTTAAACCTTTGAAGGCTCATCCAATTGATGGTCTCGAACAACTTCTTTAGTTTGGGCTCTAGGAACATCTTCTTCAGAACGTGGAACCTCTTTCCCAGGTGTAGCCTCACGCTCATGCGGTTCGATAATGACAACATCATCATCATCAGGCTGAACCCTGGAAGTTCCTTCACCTTGAGCTTGCTCAGGAGTTTCTTTGTTGTTTTCTTGCTTTTCCTCATGGATGGGGTCATCAGTGTACCGGGGAGTTAACTTCAGGTTCCTCAATCATAGCATGATCCCCTGAAACTTGAAATCTTATGATCATGTTCGACCCAGGATATTGAACAACAAGAGGAAGATAATTTAAAAAAGAATCAAAGCTTGAGGAACTCGAACCTGTAGTACTTCCTTGATTGGTGGTATCTGAAATTACCTGAAGAAGAAGAGGTTCGAATCAGAGCGGATTAGCTCAAAACAAAAGAAACTGAAGCAAGGTAATATCTTATCACCCTATTGGCTTTCCAAGAGTGTCTAACGTTGGGGGCTACATGCTTGATCCTCTGCTTTTGATTGTGGCCCTACAAGTTAAAGGTTTGTGTTAGGAATTTAAAGCAAAAGAAAATTTAAGGAATAACTTCAAACTACAAACCTCAGTAGCCTTAGGATTCATCGAGGGTTCATGCTCAATGGTGCCATCATCCAAGGTTTTCTCCAACTCAGAAGGAGTTGCCTCAGAATCAGAAGTAGCAGCCTCCTCTTCAGTCTGTTTCGTGCTCGAAGGGCCCTCATCCTGAGTCCCAGCAGAAGGGTTTTGAGATTGGGTTGCATTAGCTTGAAGTTCTGATGAAGTAGCGACAAGAGTCTTCCTTTTTCTCGAAGCAGTTGCACCCTTTTTGGCAGGAGGCTTCGAGGCAGGCTTTCTCTTAGGTTTAGCCTTCTGCAGAGGTTCGAAGCATATAAAGGTCAGACTAACATAAGTACAAGTGAAGGTAAAAGTAGCAAATGTTTTCTTTCTTAGCTTGTCCCCTTTGGGAGCCTTTGGCTTCTTAGACTTAGAAGCCTCACCAGCATCCTTAGAAACTGTAAAGGTCGAAGAAGAAATTAGGAAATCATTCAGAAAGGCAAGAAAAAGGTAAAAGTAATAAGGTTATTTTGAAGACCTTTTCTTTTTCTTCCCTCAGCCTCTGGATATGTCATAGTGGTGATGATGCGGTTGAAGCATTCCTCCTTGGAGCATTCTACCTCCTTGTAAGAGTTACGCCACCAACGATCATAAGCAGCAGTGCAATAGTTCGATGGAGCGAAGTCGGTAGGCACATAAGGAGGCTTGGTGGACTCAAACTCTCCGATCCTCTGCATTACTTCGTCAAGTGAAGTGCAGGGAGCAATATCTTGCCCTTTGAAAAAGGGGACTGAGATATCTTGGCAGAGTCCAAAATGCCAAGCCACTAAGGTTGGATGATAATGCATGAGACAAGGTATGGTCTGATCATAATGGGGAAAGATGAGCTGATTTCGAAGGATTTCGCTCCATCTTCGATCCTGTTCAGCTTGCTCAGCAGGGTTAACACTTATAAGAGGTTGTTGAACCCATTTAGGACCACGAGTTCTTTTAGAGTAAGGGTTAAGGGTGTCTTCATACACTTGCTGGTCAAAGAAATAATTCATGAAAGGCTTAAAGCCATCAGATGCATTAGCCCTAGGGGGCAGAGATAGGTATAAGTGAGACTTTCAGCTGTGGGTTCAAAGGCATTAGAGACTTCCTTTTTGAGCTTGGCATTCTTGGGAAAGGTTGCTTGAAGCCAGAAATCAAGGAGCCAGAAGGGGCCATAGAAACCACCCAAAGGCTTGAGCACTTTGTAGTTGCTCAGAAAATCAGATATGCACAGGTATAAATGGCCAAGGAGCAATTTGGCCAAATTTATTTTTCTGCCTTCCTGAAGGCAAACAGCTAAAGGAAAAAGACCACGAGGGACCTGGAGGGATCAAGCACAGAAGACAAAATTGGCTAACCAGAGCCAAAGGAATGCAATGTGTTCTTCCTCAGAAACATCAGGGGATGATTGGTTATGATTACTACCGATAAAGGCCTGGAAAGTCATCTTAGAAGTGTTGACCTTGTACTCAGTCCTAGAGGGTTTAGTATTAGGGAGATAAGTCTCTCCACATGGTTCGAAACCGGTGATGACACAGACATCAAGCAAAGTAGGGGTAATCATACCATAGGGAAGAGAGAAAGTGCAAGTACCTCGATCTTATAAGTTCAATGCAGCAAGGAGAAGATTAGTGTTGTACTGTAGATGCTCACGAGACAGCTGAATCAAATGGTAGATACCCATCCTCTTCCAAAATGCCTCTTTCTTTGATTCGACCTTATCCAAAAAAGCAATATAAGTTTTCTTGAGGAGCATCGGAGCAGCTTTGAAAATATATTTCTCCTGTTCAACGAAATCAGCTCTGATGGGATTATCAAAAGCCAATATCTTCTCTGAGGGATAGAGTGCATGGAAATCCTTGAACTGAAGAGTCCTAGGAGGGAACTCGTAGGGACCAAAAAAACCCATACGAAAGCCATTAATATTGGTGGGGATGATAAACACTGGTTCCCCATGTTTTCAAATTCTCCTCAGTGGCTTTCGGCTCTGGCATGAAGATGTCGTCATCCCTGACAATAGTGTTGCCATTTTCTGCTGCGAGAGGGATAGGGCAAGTCACTCGATACTTGTCACTGGGGAAGAGTGAGCTAGTCAACGTAGTTTCCATTGGAACAGCAGAATGGAAATGAAGAGTAAGGCAGCTGGAGGAAGAAGGAAAGCAAGTGTTTTTTCAGCAGGAGTGAGAAGAAACGTGAAAGAGAAGGTAAAAGGCTGAGGGAGAAGATGATGAGTCTTAAACCCCTGTTACAGAATTAAGAGAGAGAAACCAAAGAGTCATTGGCAGTTACAAGCCCAACTGACTAGTGGGAAGCCCAAGTTCTCAGTCCACGTGATCGTGGGAGAGAGAAAGGGGCACGTGAGTGGTTTCTAGCGGGGCAGGGCGCTGCCACGTGTAAAAATGCAAAGCTTCTGAGAATTCGAAGCTATGCATTTTTGGGGGGCATTTGTTACTCATAAAAAATAAACAAATGGATCGAAGCTATTGACGATGGGTAAAAGGAAATGTTTACTAAAATGCTGCAACAAATTACAGAGGTCGAATTAAAAGCAAGTGTTCGCTATTCGAACCTAACTTTTCTTTTTCATATTACATTCTTTGCAGGAACCTTCGCTCTTCGAACCAGTGCTTCGAATTTGGGAAGTAGTTCCTCTGGCCTTCATGTCAGTGTCATGTCTTCGGAGGAGGAGTAGCACTGTGCTTTGAACCTTGAAGGGGGATTGGTTCTCAGCTTTGGATCTTCCAAATAATCCAGGAACCAGAATCCCTCACCCTCACCTTTTTCTTTTGCCTCTTCTTCCTCCTCCTCCTCCTCCTCTTCTTCTTCTCCCAAAGATCAGAAGACTAGGCGTTGGGCCTTAAGGGAACCCATTGCCCTAAGACCAAGCTTGGCACCAAGGAGGTAGGAGTAATACCAGGCCATGCCTGGGCCTAAGGCCTTGGACGTTGGCTGTGTTGTTCGACCCAAGGTCAAGGTCCATGTTGAAGTGACCACTAATGTTGGACACCCTGTCGACCTGGAATCCAAAGACAATGGAAGGATCAGGTCGTACAGGGCAGCCAATATCAGGGATCTCTCCATAACTGAAGGGAAGAATGATGAAGCAAAATGGAGTTCCACCCTTTTATAGGGATAAAAGCCATGGAAGCATTAAGAGCTCCACTCCAACAAGCTAATTAGAGGAAGTTTTAATCACTTTGACCAAGGTGGATGGTGGTCAAGAAAGTCAAGTTGGCCGGCAGGTGTGTTGCTTCGAAGAGCAAGAAAAGTCATGAGAGGATCGAAGACTCCTGGTATAAAGAGAAAATCAAGAGAAGGTCTAGGCAGATTTGAGAGGGATCATGTTTTGAAGAAGAAGAGGTCTTGCGGTAGTTCGGAGCGTCTTCCTCACTTTGGTTCGAAGGAACCCTTCTCCACCAGTTCGAAGAAGGTTATGTCCCCTTTTGTTGTTCAGTTTGCTTTGGAAGTTTTCCACATCATCAACGACAGTTATCAGAGGCAAATCCACGCAAGTGCATGATGAGAACGTGGGTTCATGGGGGTTACATAGAGAGCTAAAGGGAAGTTATGGCAGCCCAGAAGCGGTTACTAGGGATGGATATAAATAGGAGAAAGAGAGAAGAAGTAGAGGTCTGCAACTTGAACACTCACTAGCACCCTGAAAGCCGTAGTATCCACCTCAGAGATCAAAGGCACCCAGCACGCTGAGAGGAAGTAGGGACCGTGCAGACCAACCTTTTTTACTTGCTTTGTTTACATTCTTCATGTTTTAACGCTTAGGATCCATGGTGTTGAAATTGTTTCAATTCAGTTACCACTTTTTGTACGTTAACTTTCAGTTTTAATGCATGTTTAGGCCCGTTCAGGGGCCACTTATTACTTGCTCTGTCTTCTTCTCCACTTCTCTCATAGATTTCACACTAGGTAGAACCCACACAATTAGAGGATTTGTATCTCGTCCTAGATTGTTATGAGATACATTTGTTTGGACCAAATCCTAGGACAAACACATTTATATTAATTTCATGTACTGGAAGCACAATCCAATTTTTGCCTTTCAAATTTACATGTTATGTGCATAATACTAATTGTATTGGATGTGAATAGACATGTAGGAGAATCAAGAATTTCTCTGTACCAATGCAAAACCATTCCGTGAAAAGCATGTAAAATACTTGTGAGAGAAAGTCAAAGCAAAAACTAAAGTTACTTTCACATTTTATAATAGATATAAATATCTCGATTCTCAAATCTGTTCAGGGAAAGCTTTTCATAATATATATACGCAATTGATCATGAAACTGTGATTGATAATCTATGAGACAAAAGGCTACAAGTATTTCAAATTTAACATAGAAGAGGAACTTTCAAGATGGTTTAGGCAACTTTACAACCTAGTGCGTGTAGTGGTTTTGGCCAAGATGATTTAACATAGTGGTGCACCCTCTTTGAACCAATATACGGATCTGTTTTGTGGGCGCAAATCAAGTTACTTTCGTTCCTATTTCAAATTTAACATTTACTGAACACTCAAAATCAATTACAGAGGGTGCAACAATAATTCCCGACATAGCATTTAATCTTTCATGGAGAATCATAAAACTCACAAGCTAAAGCTCTGATACCAACTGTAAAATTTCTATAATGATAGTTTCTTAGGGTTCAATTATGGAAACTACATAGGACCTTGAATTTTGATGTTTCTCACATACCCATACAACAATGAGAATGGTAAAAGACTTACCTGGATCCATAATTGCTCTTCTTTACTTGAATTCTCTGTGGAAATTGCAGACCAATTTTCTCTCCCCTTTTCCTTTGCTTTCCTGGCTCCTTGATGGTTAGGAGGTTACTTTGACACAGATAGTTTCTTTTCACTTCTGTAACTTCTCTTTTAAAAGGAAAGGGAGAGGGATTATAAAATAACCCCTTTTGACTCTATTTTTCATACTGGGTCAACAACCATCACATTGGGCCCACTTTAATTAAAGTCAAACTATTAAAATACATGGGACAATTTAATTAAATTATTTAAATAATCTAACATCTCAAGTGTTGTCACTTCTGAATTTGGGCTTCTCATCACTTTTTTATGGGACACTTGTTTTTGCACTCTCTCTTTCCCTTCCACGTGGTCTAAATCTAGAATTATGTTCTTACCACCCACCTTTCTGCTACCTTTTTTATTAGATTTTGGATCAGGGCCTAACTCAACCCGAAAAATTGGGTTGGGGTGAGGACTACCCAAGACTTATATACTTTTATTTGGCTTATCTCTAGGCAATGTGGGACTCTAACACACTCTCTCATGCCCAGGGTTGGACATCTGGAGTCTGGACATCTATACGGGTGGCGACCCAATAACAACAAATCATCTAAGATAGGCTCTGATACCATATTAGGTTTTGGACCTAGGCCTAACTCAACCTCAAAAGCTAGGTTGTAGGGTGTGGACTGCCCACGGCTTATGTATTTTTATTTGGCCTTATCTCTAGGCAATGTAGGACTCTAACACTTTTATCTTATCCTCCTTCCTGCTTATGGAAATAACGTTTGGTTTCAGTGGAGAGGCTCTCATTAATTCCAGCACCATTGTTCCTTGCTTTTAAAAATTCATATTGTACATATCCTCACACCTTTTAAGCATACCTAGATACGTACCTCTTAGCAGTGATTGCTTGTATTGTGGATTCATTTAGTGGGTCTCTTTACGGTACACAAACATGTCATTTGTGTATCGGTACATAAAGCTTTTGCCAGACACGTGGAGGCTATAGTTCCCTTAGTTCCAGTTTTAGATATTTTAATAATGGAAAATAATTATTTCCAAAATCGCCCCTGACAGTATGGTTCTCGATCCAACATAAAGATGGGCCCAAAATTCTTGTTAAAAATCATTCAAAATTACAGCAAATACCTTCATCCTTCACAACCAATCAACCATCAACCTGACCGCCCCTATCCTGTACATCACTGTGTTCACCACGCTCTACCTACAAGAAAAAAACACAATATGGACAATAACAAAGCTCTGATGCATACACTTCAACGCACTAGAACGCCACATACTTTGTCATTTCCAACATTAGGAGCAAAATTCCAATCTACAACAACATCTCTGAGAATGAAAGGTGCCCTATTGTGATATCAATGACATCATTCATGAAAATTTTGTCTCTTCAAATCTGTTGACAACATGCAAGAAGAAAGGCTTTAAGAATCCATTTTTCTTCTGCCATCATTCATGGGTGAATGCAAGGAACAGGCTCTCAAAATTTACTTCTTCTGCAATGACCAACCGCCACAGCATTCACATCACTACCATTTATTGGGCACAAAAATAATAAAAATCGGATACCACAGCAACAATTTTGCGTCAACTAGGGACCTTTTATTAAAAAAAAAATCTTCACTACATAGGAACCTGTCAATAAATATCAAGACTTAACGACTGCCAATTCACCAATTACCAGGTTGCAGATCGTAACTGTTTAATAAATATATGCTTAAATCAACGATTATAACGATTTGTGTACCGATAGACAATTTTCCCATTTGTGTACTGTAAATTCTTCCTTCATTTTGTTACTTCTCCAAAATTCCTCAGTGGCTCTTTGGTCCATCTCACAAGAACTACAGAACTAGAAAGTCAACTAATGTCCAAATACATCATCACAGATAATATGTGAACACATGGTATACCATAGGGCTTCATTCTCTTACATGCACAATTAAAGTCACTGGTTGGAAGATGGTAGGTCACAAGCCACTCATATTCATCTGACACATGCTTCTTGTAACACTCTAACATTAATTAAGATCTTTTATAACTTGTATCCTTCAAATTAAGAAAATATAAAAAGATTTAAAAGGAAATATAAGTTTATTCTTCAACTAAAATGTATGTTAATGTTTAAAGTACAAATTACAAACTTCCATACTTTCTAAACCTCAACCTAAACAATACAACCAATAAGTACAAGAGTATAATCCTGGAGAGATTCTACTAGCTTTCCTAACAACTTTGATCCCACTGGACCGCTACTTTGTTCCCATTCTAGACATGATGAGTTGCTATGAACTTCCATCCTGCTTCAAAACTAAAGAAAATATAAGAAAAATAATAGCAGAAAGGGAGTGAGAAACATACAACACAATGTAGAAATAGTAGAATACAACTTGAATCCAAATAGTCAAACAGAGACAATCGAGATTATAATGCAATGCAATGCATGTTGGATCAGGTGCTTGCCACTAGGCCAAAAGTTATAGTTGTTAGTGTAGCATCCCGGAAATTAGAATCTAGAAATACCGTAGAAGCCTTAGGCTGTGAATTCGGCCAAGGAAAGAGAGGTTAGAAGCAGTATGAGAAGTTGGGGGCTTGATTGTGAATTTTAATAAGAAGTAGGGAATGTATTAAGAGCCACGAGTTTTAAGAGAAATTAGAAGGGAAACCAGGTGTTAAGCTAAACCCAAGTGTAGAACTAACTTAGAAGAAATCACACCTTAAGACGGAGGGGAGTATAGGTATAAAGATGAGACCGAAAGTAGGGGTGTTGAACGAGGGAATTAAATATAAGACAAGGAGGGTAGTTAAAAGATTGAAAGAAATGAGGGAAGAGATTCAGATGAAAGGAACTAATTAGAAGGAGGTTAATACACTAGGAGTAGAGGGGAGAAGGGAGTAAGAATGAAGAAAGGAAGGATTTGAGTTCAGGTGGTCTCGCTCAAGCGAAGGGCAGGGCAGAGGGGAGGGGAGTCTCTGAGTTGAGGCTCACTCAAGCGAGCAAGGGGAGCTCTCAGGCTCGCTCGAGCGAGAACCCCTGCAGCATCAGGGATGCTCCCAGGCTTGCTCAAGCGAGAACCCCTATAGCATCAGGCGAGTTCTCTAACTTTGGGCTCGCTTGAGCGAGGGAACGGTTGTTAGTATTTGCACTAGAGACTTATATGTTTTATTTTGAACATTCATCACTTGTATCATGTTATTTTATAAAAGCATTTAATTTTATTAATTCTTTTAGAATATAATAAATGTCCTTAGAATAGTAAGCTTAAACTTCATAAGAAATCAAGTAGATGACTTGATCATGAGAACTTATGAAGAACTATTCTTAAAATAGTCCCTGGTCAAGCATCATGTTAGGACAAATAGATGCGTTTAGAATAGTATGTGAGTTCATTGATGATCACATCTCATGGATCATGGATCATGGATATGAGATATCATGTGCTCACATAAGTACATATTAAGAGTAATGTTGTACTGGACTGACCCACCTTAAAAACGTTGCATGATTTGTTACATAAGCGTCATGAACGTTTCTTATATTGATAAATATTATATGAAGTCCTTTGACCTGAAATCACTATGATTCCTACATAAGGAATTATATGTTTTAATATCATCAAACGTTGCCTGTAACAAGGTGATCATAAAGTTGGTTTTTGGACGTATAATAAATTATGTGGTAGAATGTGAGTGACCTAGATGGGATTTGTCCCTCCTATGTAACAGGAGTTATATCTGTAGACCTCTTGATAAAGTTGGACTACAAAATGCATGGCCATGCACAGGAGGATAAACATGAGATGTTTATTTTTTGTATAGTCTACTTGGGCATAAAAAAAACATAAATTGAACTATACAAGGATGACACATTACATGCCCTTGTGTTCAATTAGATATTAGGACAAAGGGACAAATCATATAAATTATTATCATAAAATAGGATAAGTCAAATTGCTGACATTCTCAATATTTACGTATTAATGATGTATTGCTAGATGTCACTCGCTATTTATGATATTAAATAAAGAAAGGGTTTTATATTAATATCATAACCAGATATTAAGAGAACCTATTGGGTCACGCGCATACAACAAGCTGACTAGGAATGTTATTAATTCTAATCAGATTAGAATTATAACATAATGGGCCAGGCCCGTATGTGCTAGGGTTAAATGAGTGGCGGTAAAACGCTAGCCACCACTATATAAATATCGCATGAGATGCATTACCTTATATACACGAGCAACCGCTTTTACTCTCTAAACGCTACTAGCAGATGTGAGGATGGTTTCCTGGTTCGTTTGTTGGTGTGGATACCTCTAGAGACGTGGCTACCATTGCCTCGTTAGCAATTCGAAAAAGGTATATCATACTGTTTTCTTTTCTTAACGCCTTGATTCATGTTATTCACATTAACGATCATAACAAGGGGGAATCCAATTATTCCGCTGCACCCTGACCACATGCTTGATTCCCTTCAACGATTTCAGCCTTTTGTGTTGCTCGCTCAAGCGAGCGTATCCTACCTTGAGCGAGGACGCGCAGAATCAGTTTTTAAAAAATAGAGAGCTAGGGATTTTTGCCCTAATTTCTCTAATTTTCTCTCTTCCTAGAGAGAGAATATAGGATTGAAGCCACCCACACCATTCAAGGAGGTTGGATTTTCATCTCCAACTCTCCATCTCCATCATTTCTTGCCTTGAGGTGAGTGTGGTCCGCCCACTCACTTTCATCTTGAATGAATACCCATGTATGCCCCCTCACTCACTTATAGGAGTTATACATTCATGCAAATGCTCATGCTCATGAAATCATTGTCATTCCTCGTGTCCTTAATCCATTCATGTTCAAGAGGAAAATGGTTTGGGTCTTTAGTCCTCCTATTAAATATAAAGATTTGGGTCCTTGGACTTCATGTTTAAAGACAAGATTTGGGGCCTTGGACCTCATGTTTAAAAGAGAAAATTAATGTATGAATCTATCATAGTTAAGGGGCAAGGTCCCAGTGGCTTTCAGGGACGACGGTCCATGTTAGCCTGAGCTTAGTCTAGCCTTCACAGATAAGCGGAAAAAACCCCTTGGATGTTGGGTTAAACACTTTATGTTAATCATGCATCAATATATTGGGTGTTAATTATATTTGATATGCTCATTGCTTCCGTATGACTTTTTGCATCTTATATTCCCACTACTCCTACAATGTATGCATGACCACATTTATTGGGACGTAAGTCTCACCACATGTTGTGGATTTCATTTTAGATGTGCAGGACTTCGTGAACCTGATGTATGACCGATTTTCTTGAAGATTCACATGGAGGATTAGTCACTTGAAGATTCACATGGACTTCGTAGAGATTTAGGGGTGTTGTAACTAAGGCCACCGGTTGGTACTTGAACTGTAGGTTTGTGAATTTGTATGTTGACTTCCGCTTATGTAAACGATACCGGTAATGGCGCGAATTAATTTCAGAAATTTGGGAATAGTGTCTTCAACAGGCATTATTCTTGAATTTAGATATTAGGATGTTACATTATGGTAACAGAGCAGTTCAATCCAATTGGACTCTGGTTAGGTTGGACTGCCATTCACTTACTATAATTCTGGAATACCTTGAATGCAATATGAGGATTGATCACCCCTATGTTGTAGGCATCGTAAGCCGAATTATGGATGGTGATTTGTATAGGAGACCCCAGTTAGAAAGGTTTTAAAAATTTTCCCTTAGGTCGGTAACCTAACTCCACGTAGGCGGGAAGGTTCACCATCCAGCTCGATTTAGGAAAGAGTTCCCTACCCAAAACACCACGTAGGATTCCAACCCTAGGTGACTGTGAACATGAGTCTTAGTTAAGAGGAAAGAAATGGAGGAGATTATTCGGAAGTGTTGAGGAAGTTAGGTTATTAAATCCTTTTGTGTGGTTTGTAACATCCGATTAACATCACATGTAGAGGTTGAACTAAAGTAGGTTTAGGTTGATTGTTTCTTATATTGAAAAGCAGTTTGTCTTGCCTTCCGTATTATGCATGTATGTATTTTCATTGACATGTGTATGTTTTCTTTGTCACTCACTGAAGAGAGAATTATTTTAGTCGAGGTATTCGACAAGGATTTGAAGGGATTAAAATTTTCAGGATTTGTACAATTAATGTTGATCGAGTCTTGAGGGTGTGGCTTTGCTGCAGGAGAGGGAAGGAATCGGAGAACCTAATATGGAGGAGGGCCTAATTTTTTGTTTTGGTGTGTATCAAGTTTTTTCAGGTTATTGTTGGACTACTCATTGCTCGGCAATAGGAATTGTAAATTGTCAGGACTACTAAGGAGAACTTAGTGCTTACCTAGTCTGACTCCGAATCATAGAAGTTCCAGGTAAGGTTAGGGAGGCACGACACCCTAGAACCACTGTTAGGACCTTTGGGGACGATCAGGTGATAGGAACGTCTTGGGGGCGGCAGCTGCACTTGCTGCCCGCCGTGTTGGATTCCTCGAAGTATCCGAGAAGAATCTGTGGGTGCCCAGAATGAGTGTGTTCTCGGCACCGAGGTCTTCTTAGCCATTCCAGTTAAGTAGAACATTTCCTTGTAGATGACCCTTCCTAGCCTGTGAATATACCCTAATGAGAGACCATCTAAGCAGTGAATTCCACTTTGACCACGCGATCCCAGTTTCCTACGAGATTTAGGTCCTTAGTCCCTTGGAGCTTCAGTCCTTAGGGTACGAGTCCGCAGAATAGATCCCGTTCAAGTAAGATTGTGACCTAGTGAGGAGAAGCGAAAGTAGACTTACAACCGTAGATCCCCTAAGTCATTGCGAAAAGAATGCCCTTCCTTACCCAGGATTTGGATTATAGTAATGACCCCTAGCATAGGAAGTCGGGATTAAGCTAGGTAGTGTTTGGGAATGCTTAGTGACCCCAATGACCTAGGAACGAGAGGCTCAGCTTCACCCAGGTGAAGGTTGCGACGAGTGAGATAAAAGATGGAATGTGTTAGATAATGACCTGAGTTTATTAATCCTCACCCGTGACTTTTTTAATTCAGTGGGGCTAGTGATAATTGTGTGATAGAACATTGGTTTACCTCGGGCTAGAAGTAGTTGGGTGTATTGGGGGCGCAAAGTCGAGCTTTATGATCCTGAGTGGGGCACCTTGAGGGGAAAAGTTAGAGCCATGAGTCTTTAGAGTTTGATTGAGACTTAGAGCCAATGCTAAAGGGGAGCCTTGTCCTTTAAAAGGGTAGCCTGCAGTATGGAACTGGGAGAGAAATTCATAAGGATAGGATTACGGAACTAGTCGGGGTCTACTAGAATCATTCCATAACCCTTAGGGACTGCATTTGTATTAATGATAGAGGTGGTGCAGGTTCAAGTCGTTAGTGTTTCCTTGGTTTTGCCTGTTGTGCTTCATTGTCTTTCAAGTCATTGATTATTGCATGTGTTACTTACGTTGATGTATGTCCTTTGGACACATCTCTAGTGTCGGAGTACCTCTCTGGTGCAAGTTTCATGATTCATGGATTAAATGATTGCATGTGAATGTATTATTAGCATTAGTTACAAGGAAACCATAGGGTGAGTTAGAATCAACAAAAATCATTCAGGATAAGGTCGGGTTATAAAACAACACAGAATTTCAGGTAGAGTAGTAACTCCCCAGAGTTAGGATCCCCAACAATTTTTGTAAACTCTAGGTAAGCCCCAGGTGTAGTGGGCAACTTAAGAATCGATCTAGAAACTATAACCCAGAGTTTTATGAAATCACTTCTTGTTGCAACCCTTTTGGTAGCGTATGGAAATTGGTATATGTCTTGGGATGGTTGGGAGAAGGCTACCCTGCACATCCTCTCAGCGCATCACAATTTTCCTTTGAGTGGGATTTGTCGTTAGAGTTCCCTTGGCCTGTCAATTAGCCAAAATGTTTGAAGTAGTCAAGCCTTATAGGGTAGAGGAGCAATAGACGTAACCCTATTTAGGTGGAGAGGTGAGGCTAGGAAGCCTAATCGACCATTAGTTACCCTTCGCCATCTTAAGGGGGAATGGATTTGGAAATAATTAGGTGTTGATTGAAGAAATTTCATAGTGTACCAGCGTAGCTGAGAATGGGAATATAACCATGAGTGGGGATAAACCCGTTAGCTCCTAGCGAGGTGAGGGTATCCTTGGTCGAGTAGGACTAGATAGCTGCACTGCACGTCTCCCCGAGTTTCATCACTAGGTTAGTGGAGTAGAGTTCTAATCATAGGCCGGGAAAGGGATGGTTGAGTTAGGGCATAGACCTAAGCCGTGGATTAGCCCAGTTAGAGGTCACGGAGGTTATGTGCCACGAGGTATGTGGCGCTTCGTAGGAAGAACTTAGAGTTCAATCTGTCAGGGCGAATTGGAAAAGAGGAAGGGTAGGAGTTCTAGATCGGCATGGAATCTTAAGGGGTTTATGAGGGTGAAGTAGAGAGATTGAGGATAAATGAAGCAAATTTTGAGGACAAAATTTATTTAAGGGGGTAGAATTGTAACATCATGAAAATTAGAATCCAGAAATACCATGGAAGCCTTAGGTTGTGAATTCGGCCAAGGAAATGAAGGTTAGAAGCATTATGAGAACTTGGGGGCTTGAGTGTGAATTTTAATGAGAAGTAGGGAATGTATTAAGAGCCATGAGTTTTAAGAGAATTTAGAAGGGAAACCAGGTGTTAAGCCAAACACAACTGTAGAACTAACTTAGAAGAAATCACACCTTAAGACGGATGGGAGTATAGGTATACTGATGAGACCGAAAGTAGGGGCGTTAGGGAGGGCAATGGGTACCCTCTGGGTATCACAGTGTCCGTCACCGTACCCTTGTTTTCAAAAAATGCTCATACCCGTGCTCGTACCCGCATCTGCAGCAACTTTACTGTTCGTCCCCATATCTGTCATGCACCTATATGCCCGTACTCGCGCCCGTTACCCTCAGTTTTATTAAGTAAAAAATTAACAACTCACTAAAAAATATTAATTTAAGAAAATTATATCTCAATTGAAAAATTACTCGAAAATATTCCAAACATAATTTTTAAATATCAGTGACACAACAATTTAATTAAATTGAAACACAATACGTTAATGTTCTAAAACACAACACATGATCTAATGGTCAATTTTTTTATTAAATATTTCATTATACTTTATGTCACACTATTTTATAAACTTGGATATTGTGTGTTAGAAGTTTCCAAGATCTGTAAAAAAAATGATCATTAACACTAATTAGTCATATATTATAAAGTAAAAAAAACACAAATAGATAGTTTTATAAATATATTTTTAATTTGTTGTATTATATATATATATATCAATTTTAAAATATGTATAAATATATTTGATATTTTAATAAATTAATATATCTCTACATATAACTATATATGGTATTATTTATTAAATAATTATATATATATGTGAGTGTGCGGGCATGGGGCGGGCTGGACATCATAGTGCCCATACCCGCGCCTGTCCCCATGAAAAAATGCGAGCTATTACCCATACCCGCGCCCATACCCTCTTTGCAGGTTTTTACCCTGCCCATTGCGGGTAATTTTTACGGGTACCCATAAGACTTAGGCTCAATTGTCATCCCTAAGGGGCGTTGAACGAGGGAATTAGATATAGGAGGAAGGGAGTAGTTAGAGGATTGACGAAAATGAGGGAAGATATTCGGATGAAAGGAACTAAGTGAGAAGGAGGTTAATACACTAGGAATAAAGGGGAAAGGGGAGTAAGAGTGAAGAAAGGAAGGATTTGAGTTCAGGTGGGCTTACTCAAGTGAGGGGCAGGGCAGAGAGGAGGGGAGTCTCTAAGTTAAGGCTTGCTCAAGCGAGCAAGGGGTGCTCTTAGGCTCGCTCGAGCGATAACCCCTGCAGAATCAGGGATGCTAGCAGGCTCGCTCAAGAGAGCAAGGGTTCGCTCGAGCGAGAACCACTGCAACATTAGGGGTGTTTTCTGACTTCGGGCTCGCTCAAGCGAGCGGAGCCTCGCTTTAGTGAGGGAACGATTTCAGCCTTTTCGTAATCCTCGCTCAAGGGAGCGTATCCTCGCTTGAGCGAGAATGTGTAGAATCAATTTTTAAAAAATAGAGAGCTAGGGTTTTTCCTTCATTTCTCTCATTTTCTTTCTTTTTGAAGAGAGAAGCTAGAGAGAGAAGGCGGAGATTGAAGGGAGAAGCTTGGATTGAAGCCACCCACACCATTCAAGGAGCTTGGATCTTCATCTCCAACTCTTCATCTTCATCATTTCTTGCCTTAAGGTGAGTGTAATTCACCCACTCACTTTCATCTTGAATGAATACCTATGTATGCCCTCTATTCTCACTTCCCTTGCTTATGTTGTTTGATTGTGGTTGATTAGAGATAAATCTAGGGTTGATAGTTGGATTGATTGGTGATGAGAATTTATAGGAGTTATACATTCATAAAAATGCTCATGCTCATGAAATTATTGTCATTCATCATGTCCTTAATCCATTCATGTTCAAGAGGAAAATGATTTGGGTCTTTAGACCTCCTATTAAATATAAAGATTTGGGTCCTTGGACTTCATGTTTAAAGAAAAGATTTGGGTCCTTGGACTTCATATTTAAAGATAAGATTTGGGTCTTTGGACCTCATGTTTAAAAGAGGAAATTAATGTATGAATCTATCACAGTAAAGGGGCAAGGTCCCAGTGGCCTTCAGGGATGACAATCTCTGTTAGTCTGAGCTCAGTCTAGCCTTAAAAGATAAGCAGAAAGACCCCTTGGGTGTTGGGTTAAACACTTCATGTTAATCATGCACCAATATATTGGATGTTAGTTATATTTGATATGCTCATTGCTTCCGTATGACTTGTTGCATCTCATATTCCTGTTACTCCTACACTATACGCATGACCACATTCACTGGGACGTAATTCTCACCACACGTTGTGGATTTCATTTTAGATGTGCAGGGCTTCGTGAACCTGAGGATTAGTCATTTGGTGTTGAGTGTTGCCCTATAGGAGGCTTTTGGAATATTTTATATATATATATATATAACTGTGGGATGGACTTCATAGAGCTTTAGGAGTGTTGTAACTAAGGCCACCCATTGGTACCTGAACTATAATTTGTGAATTTTGTATGTTGACTTCCGCTTATGTAAACATTGGACTACTTAAGCAGGTTTATGTGATTGTGTGTATGTTACAGTACCGGTAATGACACGAATTACTTTCAGAAATTTGGAAATAGTGTCTCCAACGAGCATTATTCTTGAATTTAGAAATTAGAATGTTACAGTTAGCAAGGGCGCAACTTTATTTCCTTAAGGATTCTCGGAGCCGCATCTAGCTTAAGGGGCTGCTCCCATTATAGGCACCATGGGTTGGGATGTTAAGCCCATTGAATTTTAAGGGTGACGCTGACAAGTAAGCCAACAATCCCCCCAGCGTTGGCCGGGGGATTCAAACCTATGACCTTTCTCTGATACCACTTGTTGAATCAAGCGCTTACCACTAGGCCAAAAGATATAGTTGTTAGCAAGGGCGCAACTTTATTTCCTAAAGGATTCCCAGAGTCGCATCTAGCTTAAGGGGCTGAACCCATTATAGGTGCCATGGGTTGGGATGTTAAGCCCATCGAATCCTAAGGGTGACGTTGACAATTAAGCCAAAAATGCATGCATAAAATATTATGTACGCATTTGTTATTATATATGTTTCCACTTGTCATTCATATATGCATGTGGGCCTAATATTATCTGTTAACAAGTGTACCACAAAAGGTCAACACCTTTTAACCTTGGGATATATAATCAAGAGTTAGAGTTGAAGTAAATATTGCAATCACAAGAAGGGGGTTGAATTGTGAGCTCTTTAAATTTATGCAATTTTCTTCTAATACTTAATTCTGCTCAAGTTAAATACTTGGCTGATATTAGAAGTTCAAGGGTTAATTCTCACAATATGAGTTATGTTTATACTATGCAGAAAATATGGTTCCTTTTGTCTTCAACCTTGTTGAAGTAAAACTTACTTAGTTATTAGATAGATTTAAAAGCTTTTCATGCAAATGCCCCAACTGAAGTAAAGAGTTTAAGGGATAAGAAGATTGCACACAGTATTTATACCGGTTCACCTCTTAACCTTGAGGCTACGTCCAGTCCCTACTCCCGGTAGGATTTTCCACTATATCAACCTTGATACAATGACTTCTTGGGTGCTCCTCACCACTAGTATTCTTCTGCAGCCTCTTCAGGCTCACCCAGTATTCTTATGTAGCCTCTGTAATCTCACCCAATATTCTTCTGCAACCTCTGCAGGCTCACTCAGTTGATATCTACGAATAGCAGGGCACACCTCACTCTTGCAGACTTAACCTATCTATCTCTCAAAAGAAATCACTTCCTTTTGAGAGTTACAGACTTGTGTGATTTAAATACAAAGAATAAAGGCTCAAGGTTTACAAAAATTAGTATATAGCTAAGATTCTTGAGCCAACACATACTATTCTCACTTTCCTAACTAGATTAACTCAGAATGAAGATATTTGTAGAAAGTGAAAATTCTGCAGAATGTAGTAATTGTAATTTCATAGACTTCTGATGCTTCTTCTGCTTGTTCAGTTGTGTGTTAAAATTGGAGGAGAAAGCTCCTTTTTATAGCCAAGGAAAATATAATATATCCATTGGAAAAGCCTTGGAGAGCAAGTCAAACAACTAGCTGGAATTGCAGCAGCTGTCACTTTCATGTGTAGCTTTTTCTCTTTCCTTGGTTTGACTGGTCCTATCTTCTGATGACTCCATCTTCTGAAGCTTGTATCTTCTCTAGCAGGAAACATATTTAGTAATATGATTCCTTTTTAATTTGTTCTTTGACTTTGTGAAATAATTACCGATTCTTCATGTAATTATGTATGATGAGGAGCACACCCAGTAATGTTTTAAGACAGTCTTCTTGAATCAGTCTCTACTTCTTCTGATGAATGTTGTTTAAGAGTTATTCTTCTGGAACTGTTACTGTAACATCAATCTTAGCTTTTGGCTTAATCAGAGAGCTTTCTTCTTATCACAGAAATGACTTTTACGAAGATAAGAAGATGTTCTGTGAATTTGATTTTTGCAAGTTTTGAGTGTATCTTTTGATGGCTTCCTGTCAGATTGTTTCTTCTGAAGCTTAATCAGAGATATCTTCTTCTGATTCTTCTCAACGGCTTTCTTGCTTTCACCTTACTTAATTCTTTCTTTTCTTTATTGTAAGGTGATATTTATTAAGTGGCTCTCTTTTCCTGCTTGAGTTGCTTGAAATTGAATCTGCAACTTCTTTGTTTCTTTTTATGTGTTACTGTAGTGGTTCTTCTTTATTCATTTTACCTGTTCCTTCTTAAACCAACTCAATTTGAAACATTAGTCCATATACTCAGAATTATAGTAAGTATACTTTGATAATTTTGTCATCATGAAAACATCTCAAATGGATTCATGGATCTTACAAGAGTTTCGTACTCATCCATGTTACTCAGAGCATTCCAACTAAAAAATATTTTCATACATAAGGCCTTAAAAGAAAAATTCTAGAACAAACCCTTATAGTATGAGATAACATCAAATTCTGATTGGGGTAATCATGTTTGGCCACTAGGGATCCAGTAATAGGTGGTGATCATGTGCCATTGGCGACCCTAGAAAAGACATCATACCCCCAAGACTCATCACCTCACCGAGTGACCTCCGAGTCTCTGCTCAGCGTTTCACATCGTACCAAGTGGTATCCCAGTTCTTCCTTAAGTCAAAATCTTTGGAAGCCATGCAATTACGATGCATGAATCCATCCAAGTCATTTAAAATGCTTATAGCTTTTATGAATCATGTCTTACTCAGAAGGGTTACATCATAACTCTGATGAACCTTAATTTCTCTCACTTAGAAAATCATCATCTAATCAAATTATAAAACCTTATCATCTACCATCCATTAATAAATCAAGGCTTAAGGCATTTCAAGACAACAATCTTTCACAAAGTAAGTTTTATGTACATAAGGTTAAAATTTTCCATATATGGTTCTATAGGCTTTTGTCATCACTTTTATCTTTTTTGATCTTTAAAGTTATAGTTTTCATTGTTTACTTTAAAATATAGCTTTAAATGTTAAACTCTTATGGATATAGGCTTTCCCTAGAATTTCTCTGAAATTCATGGCTTTATAAGTTAAATGTAGTCTTTTATGTAATTTCTCAAATTTTTAGTGTTTAACTATAGCTTTCTTTAACTTTAATTCATTCTCTTTTATAATCATGTGAAAAAAAGGCTTATAGTGTTATGAATAATTATGATAGGATGGATGCCCATCAAATTTAGTCTGATATGATATGACTTTACCTATTTCCCTTAATAGAAGGAATGATCTTGAGAAGATATTGTATAATTGTAGGTTACTTAGTTTCCTCAATTGTAGGTTACTTAGTTTCCATTATTAACTCTTATTCACTTGTATAAATACCCCTTATGTGAATG
Organism: Sesbania bispinosa; assembly: GCA_026901365.1. Classification (NCBI taxonomy): domain Eukaryota; kingdom Viridiplantae; phylum Streptophyta; class Magnoliopsida; order Fabales; family Fabaceae; genus Sesbania; species Sesbania bispinosa. Next base: position 289,975 of record QLOH01000673.1, on the reverse strand, counting down.
AAATAAGACACGACCAACTCTCGGTCTCTTCTTCTCTTCTTTTTCTTTCTACTCTCTACTTTTATATATTGTCAGCATTATTTTCATAACATGTTATCAGCACGAGGCTATAACCAATTGAGCAAGAAGTCTTACATTCCTTTGGAGAAGGTACTACCATCCTACAAGAAAAAGCTACAATTACAACTAACGATAAACGTTGCGTTTTTCACATCATTATGTTTATATTCTTCTATTCCAAGAAACATTATTAGATATTATTTGGTTATTCTCTAATTTTTTTCTATATAGTACTTAAAAATGTCAAATATTTCAAAACTGGAATTTGTTGCTCTTGACGTTTCAGGAAAAAACTACTTGTCATGGATATTAGATGCTGAAATCCATTTAGATGCAAAAGGTCTTGGAGATACTATCAAAGAAGGAAATGAAGCATCTAATCAAGATAAGGCTAAAGCTATGATCTTTCTTCGTCACCACATCCATGAAGGATTGAAGGGTGAGTACCTTACGGTAAAAGATCCACACGTTCTTCGGAAAAATTTAAAAGAACGATATGACCACCAAAAGCTCGGTATGATTGGATGCATTTACGCCTACAAGACTTTAAGTCTGTGAGTGAATACAATTCTGCTTTATTTAAAATCACTTCTCAATTGAAATTATGTGGAGAAAAGGTCACTAATGATGACATGTTAGAGAAAACATTCTCCACTTTCCATGCATCTAATGTACTCCTACAACAACAATATCGTGAAAAGGGTTTCAAGTAATACTCTGAATTAATTTCTTGTCTCCTTGTGGCTGAACAAAATTATGAGCTTTTGATGAAAAATCATGAATCTCGTCCAACTGGGACTGGTCCATTCCCTGAAGTGAATGTTGTAGCAACACACGACCACCATACTCATAGACAAACTGCTCCATTCCAAGAAGGGAATGTTGTAGCAACATGTGGCCTTTATACTCCTAAACCAAATTATGGTCGTAATCGTGGTTGTGGTCGTGGTCGAAATCGTGGTCATAAACATGGACGTGGACATGGTCATGGTGATAATGCTAAACACACATTTTCCAACCATAAGTGGAAAAAATAATGAAAAATGTTGGAGAGGGTAAAGATGCACAAAATAGCGACCATCATAAAGACATATGTCATCGTTGTGGTAGCAAAGATCATTGGCAACGTATCTGTCGTACACCAAAACATTTTGGTGACATTTACCAAGAATCCCTCAAGGATAAGGGAAAAAGAATTGAGACAAATTTTACTTGTGATGACGATTATGGACATATGGATGTTACTCATTTGGATGTTGCTGATTTCTTTTCTAATCCTGATGGAAAAATTGATCATCTAATTGGAGATGGAAGTTTCCAAAAATAGGGTTCTTATATTATTATTTTTTAGGAAAACATATAGGACCTGTAGGTCAAGAGCTTAGTTCCGCCAGTGTGGCGTGTGAACATGATTGTGTTTGAGGACCTATAGGTAAAGAGCTTAGCTCCGCCAGTGTGGCGTGTGAACATGATTGTGTTTGAGGACTATGTCGAGAGCTCAGCTCCGCCAGACATGGCGTGTGAACTTGTTTGAGGGCGTGTGCCCCAAGTTTATGTATTTAATGGCATGCGTGCCAAGGTTATATATTTGAGGACATGTGAGGCAGAGCTAATGTTTTGTTACCTATATGGTATTTTAAATATAATTGAAGGCTCCGACATAGCTAATGTTTTTGTTACCTATCTGGTACAAATATAGATGAAGGCTCAGATAGAGCAAATGTTATGTTATTTGGAGGAACAAAATTACACATTGATTATGCCATATATCTTGGCAAGTCTCATAGAAACTTATTAAGTTTCAATGCAATCTGCATAAATGGATACCATATATATACAGACAACAAATGATGACAATGTTGAATATCTATACATCACGAGAATGATGTTAGATTAAAAAAATGTTTATTGGAAAAATTGCCTTAATTTCCCTCTGGGTTGTACTACACCTATATTAGTATAATTGAAACAAATGCTATAGTAAAGCATGATGAAATTGTTATTTGGCATGAACGGTTGTGCCATCCCGTTTCAATTATGATGGGAAAATGATTGAATATTCATATGGACACCTTATGAAGAGCAAACAGATTCTTCAGTCCAACAATTTTTCACGTGTTGCTTATTCACAGTGAAAAATGATTATTTGACTATAACCAACAAAGATTGGAAGTGAACCTCTCACCTTTTTGGAACGTATACAAGGTGATATTTGTGGACTAATACACCAATCATGTGGGCCATTTAGATATTTTATGATTTTAATTGATGCATCAACTAGATGGCCACATGTTTGTTTATTGTCAACTTGCAACCATGAGTTTGCAAGATTGTTTGCTCAATTAATTTGTTTAAGAGCTCAATCAAGACAATACACCTTGATCATGTAGGTGAATTTATGTATGTCCATTGGAATTGATGTTGAACATCTTGTAGAGTATGTTCATGCACAAAGTGATCTTGCATAATCATTTATTAATTGCAAGACAATTACTAATGATATCAAAACTTCCAATTTCTACTTGGGGACATGTAATATTGCATATTGCAACACTTATTCGCATCAGGCCAATAAATTATTATAAGTCCTCCCCTTTACAAATGGTTTTTGGTCAGGAACCTGATACTTCCCATCTAAGAATTTTTTGATGTGCATTATATGTTATTATCGCTCCACCACAATGCACTAAGATGGGACCTCAAAGAAGGTTGGGAATATATATATTGGTTGTCGATCCTCGTCTATAATAAAATATATTGAACAATTGACGAGAGATTTATTCACGATTCAATTTATTGATTGCCATTTTGATGAATTTATTTTCCCAATATTAGGAGGAGAAAATAAGCAATTGGGCAAAGAAATCGTTGGAATGAATTATCCTTATCCATCTTGATCCTCGAACAAAACAATGTGAACTGGAAGTTCAAAGGATACTTCACCTACACAGTTTAGCCAACCAACTATCGAATGTATGACCCAAAAATATGTTCCAACTGCTAATGCTCCAATTAAAATAGATGTCCCTGTTGGACAATCTACGTTTGCAAATGAGTCTGAAGCACGCCTGAAGCGTGACAGACCGGTTGGTTGCAAAGATAAAAAATTCTCAGAAAAGAAAAGGAGCTAAGAATCTAGATGGCATAATCGGGGATATAGAGACTCTAGAAGTGTCCTTGGACATAATTATTATTTCGGTTTCAAAAGAAACTCAGGTACCTGAAATTCATGAAAATAAAGAGATCTCATTATGTCCTGAATGAAATACAATGAAACCAAGATGAAGTCAACGTTGACAACATTTTTGCATTGAAAGTAGTGCTTGATATTATAAATGATAGTGAGGATCAAGAACCTAAATCGGTTAAAGAATATCGACAAAGAAATGATTGGCCAATATGAAATTCACTTGCAAAATGTAAAGTTTTGGGCCTATAGCCCACACACTTGAATGTGTAAAGCCAGTTGGATACAAATGGGTTTTTGTATAAAACAAGATGTGAAAAGTGAAAATGTACAGTATAAAGCACAACTTGTTGCCCAATGTTTTTCGCAAAGACTTGGCATTGTTTTTGAATGAATATATTCACTTGTGGTGGATGCGAGTATTTTTTGATACTTTTCAGTTCTGGTGTACATGAAAATATCGATGGATATTATTACGATCCATTTGTATGGCTCTCTTGAAAATAATATTTATATCAAACTCTGTGAATGGTTTAATTTTCTAGAAGCATATAGTCCAAGTTCTCGAGAAAGTTGTTCAATTAAATTGAATGAATCCTTTTATGGACTAAAGGGATTTCAGAATGATCATGTTTGTCCATGAATTTTATAAAAAGATATGGTAAAGAGTATGTCATACTTGTTGTTTATATTATTGGAACTCCTAAAGAGCTTCCAAAAGCTGTAAATTGCTTAAAGCAAGAATTTGAGATTAAGGATCTCAGAAAGACAAAGTTTTGTCTTGGATTACAGCTTGCATATTTAAAATATGCAATTATAATGCATTAAGAAGCATATACAACAAATATATTGAAATAATTCCATATGGACAAATCACATCCATTATGCACTCTAATGGTTGTAAGGTCACTTTATGTGGACAAAGATTCTTTTAGACCTCAAGAGAATGATGAAGAAATGCTTGGTATTGAAATATCATATCTTACTGCAATTCAAGCACTAATGTATCTTGCTACTTATACATAACCTGACATATAATATGTTGTTAATTTATTTGCAAGGCATAGTTCTTCATCTACAAGGCATTTGAATGGAATTCACCATATATTTGCTACATTAAAGGTACATTGGATGTGAGTTTATTCTTCTCAAATAGACCAAAGTCAAACCTGCTTGGTTATGCAGATGCAAGTTATTTCTTCGACCCTCATAATGATCGATCGCAAACAAAATATTTGTTTACAAGTGATGGGGTACTACCATTTCATTACAATCCATGAAACAAACTATAACTGCCACATTATCTAATCATGTTAAATTTTAGCATTACATGAGGCGAGTCGAGAATGCTTTTGGTTGACATATGTGATTCAACATGTGCAAGAAACTTGTGGTTTATCTTCCAGAAAATTCACTCTGACGATCTTATGTGAAGATAACAGCGCATGTATTTTCTAGTTGAAAGAATGACATATTCAATGAGATAGAACAAACTCATGATCTTAAAAATTTGGCGATATATACGTCAACAAGTTCATGAAAGGATCTGACAGATCTTTTACAAAGTCGTTGCCAACTAAAGTTTTTGAGCAACTTGTACAAAAGATTGGTCTCCTTCGTCTTATACATGATTGTCCAAATGAGGGGGCGACATAAATACGTTTTGCACTCTTTTTCCCTTTGTCATGGTTTTGTCCCACTGGGTTTTCCTGACAAGGTTTTTAATGAGGTAGTATCTAATAGCATATTAAAGAATGATGTACTCTTTTTCCTTAACTAGGTTTTTGTCCCACTGGGTTTTTCATAGTAAGGTTTTAACGAGGCACATTCTGAAATAATGGACATCCAATGGGGAGTGTTATGAATAATTATGATATGGTGGATGCCCATCAGATTTAGTCTGATATGATATGACTTTACCTATTTCCTTTAATAGAAGGAATGATCTTGAGAAGATATTGTATAATTGTAAGTTACTTAGTTTCCTCAATTGTAGGTTACTTAGTGTTGAGATTCGAATTTCAAGTATTTCAAATTTCCCAAGTCTATAAGTCCTTTATACTTTTCGAGTTCACAGAAAGCATAAGAGTTCCAAAATTCGAATTTGACAATGAATTTGATAACTTAGAAGTTCTTTGTTGAAGTTAAGTTGATATAAAGAAAACTTCAGAAATTCGAAAAGGAGACAAATGAACTCGAAGACATTACATTTCTGGAAAATCAGAATCAAAAGATATTCTGGAAAACCGAAGTCAAAGGGGATTCTGGAAAATCGAAGTCATAAGACTTTAGAAAATTGAAGTCAGAAAGGACTCTAAAAATCGAAAGCAGAAGGAATACTTCAAGAAATCGAAAGAAAAGCACAATCAAGCTTCGAAATCAGGAAATACTTAGTGAATTCAAGCATCAACAGAAAAGTTAAGTGTCAGAAATGAAGAATTTTCGAGTATATGAAGGCAATTTCGAGAAATCAGAAGATAAGATTTCGAGAAATACAAGCAGAATTTCGAGAAATCATAAGACAAGATTTCGAGAAATATAAGTAGATTTTTGAAATGAACAGAGAGCAGAAATTCGAAAAGACAGAGTGTGTGAAGATTTGATAGATTTTTGAATTTTAGAAGTGACTTTTCGAGGAAACGGAAGATAGAAGAAAATAGTTACTGGAAGTTATAGAAGATTGCTAATCAAGGACAAATGGCAACATCCCAGTGGAAGAAATTTGAAAAGAGTTCAAAGTAGAAAGGTAGTTTTCTGGTTAGCAGAAAACGTGGCAAGCATGCAGGCTGCCAACACATAGGGCTAGATGATGTGTCAATTGTACATTAGTTAGCTGTTAGAATTAGAAATCTATAAATAGGTGAACTTTCTATGTAATAAAGGTGGGCAAATCATTATACTCAAACTCTGAAACACCTTACACGTCCAAACTCACAGCGACAAACGGGTTACAAGGAGCAACGGTATATGATAAACCCATCCACATTTCAATTTATGCAAATTGTTCTTACAATTCATTTCTTCTTCTGCAATTTACATTTTGCACATTTTTTCTTTCTTTCTTTCAAATTCTATGTTCTTTACTTTTTTTTTTTTTTGAAACTTTGATTTTCAAGAATCCAATTTAGAACTTTGTTTGATAGAATTCTGAATCAAGTAGTTCTAAACTTTTTGAAAGATAAGTTCTTTGATAAAATTCTGAATCAATTAACTCTAGTTCTTTCATTTCTAGAAGTCAAATTCTGGAAAAATTATTGTAATTTCTGGAAAAGTCAAGTCTTTGAAAGTTTCTGGAAAAATCAAGTTTTTCTTACTAATTCTACAAATCAGAAACACCATAAATCTACTTTTTAAAAGGAGTCCCGTAAGAGGATCTGATTCTAATCCCCAGATTGTTCTTAGAATCAAAGTGATAAAAGATAATTTTCGAATTTAGATTTTATCACCACAAACACTTGTTTCCACTATTAACTCTTATTCACTTGTATAAATACCCCTTATGTGAATGGAATAAGACACGACCAACTCTCGGTCTCTTCTTCTCTTCTTTTTCTTTCTACTCTCTACTTTTATATATAGTCAACATGATTTCATAACATATAGTAATTTTTCTCACAAATTTTATTAAAAGTAAAAGTAGAAAAATTTCTTACCAAATCTCTATTTTAAGCTACTATACCTTTTTCTTATAATTTTTAAGCTTTGATCATCTTATTGAAAACTTAACTTCAATTCTTATGAATCGTCTTAAAATAATCAAAATTCAAGTATTTTATTCTATATGATTTGTACATATTTAAACTATGTCTTTCAACCAATACTTAACTTAGTTTAGGATTTTATAACTTAATTACTTTTTTTATATCAATTCTTAGTTAACTCTTTTTGGTCTTTTTTTCACTTTTTGTAGCTTCTAAGAGAATCTAAAATTTTCACATATATTCCCTAGTTTAGGCTGAAATGTGTGTCCATCAAGTCCAATGTTTATTAATTTTCTTAACTTAAATGATCACTTATCCAAGATAGCCAAGTGTCTGCCGTAAAAAAAAAAAGATAGCCAAGTGTCTAGTAATTTTTTAAACTAAAACCTTGATTTTGGCTTTGGTTAAAGGTTAAAGGAAATAAAGAGAGGGGGAGACTAGAAGAGAGAAATTTAGCCAAGATGAGAAGAAGAGAAAGAGGATGAGGAAGAATAAGAAGAAAAATGAGAAGGGAAATGGTGATTTAGGGATTTTATTGAAAAGGAATGGATGGCTAGGATTAGTTCTTAAAATAAAAGTTTTAGATCAATGGCTTAGTAATTTTTAGGGTTTAAAAACTACAATAACTAAATTAATTTAATTTGGTCAATGGCTTGAAGAAGAAGCTAGAAGACAACTCTGCTTTAGTGTCGAGTTACTACACCTGCAGTGTAGATCTAGCTGTCAAATCAATAAATCCAATGGTTTTTAAATAAATTAGTAAAAGCTATTAATAATTCAATTTAGTTACTCACCATTACATTGGGACTAATTTAGTTGGTTTATAACTGAACTCTAGAAGAAAATTTTCGTGGCTTGTTGGAGAAGATGAGGAAAGGGCAATGTTGTCATTTTACAGTTTATGCATGGACATTTCTATCACTTTTATTTGAAAAAATTCTAAAACTTACCAAATAAATTTCCATCACCTAAAATAGCATCTATAACATTATTTACACTATTTTTAGACACTTATACGAATTTCTCATAACTTTACGCATTATTGTACATTGTTTACCCTTTTACTGTCTAGTAAGGGCATTTTTGTCATTTCAGTAAAAATAATTGAATAAATTCAGAAAAAAAATTATGTGAAAATCTTAAATATTATAAAAATATTATTTCCAACATAAATTTTATTTCTCCTAATTTTTTTATTTTCATTAATTATCTTCTAATTATTGTTTTAATTATCTATTTATAAGTGTCAGTTTCTATAATTTCGAACTCTACCTGAAGAAAATTATTATAAATCATGGATAGGTAATTTATATCATTCCAAAGTGAATTATGTTCATTTATAATATATATATATATCTAACTTCTATATTAATAATAAATTATACAATTTTTGGCAGTATAATCAACAGAAACAGACCGAGGGAAATGAGGGTGTTACACTTTCGAACAATGTAAATGATACAAGCACTTGCACATTTAGACCCAACCTTCAATTTTGAGGCTAACTACATCATGCGTATGAATATAATGAACACATTGTGTATATCAAAGACGAAAAACGCTCCAGTTGTGGATAATTAATTTGTATAAGTTGATCACCATTACAAGAATCAAAATCAGCCTCGAATTCCTTTTACTTTATACATTTCAGACAACGAGTCAGGTGGTGAAAGAACTTTGTCAAGTTATTTTTGTAGTGGACAAATTTCTTCAACTGGGAGTGTAACCCTTCTCACCGAGAAGTAGTCTTGAACCCACCAAAAAAATCCCTCTTAGATAAGTTGTTGCCCACATCCTTCTCCGCTGGTCCATCTCCACAACCCACTTATGATCCTTCACACCATAACCTGAAATCAACTTCTCCCATTTGGAATTGAAGTATCCAATCTCAGTCACCTAACATGCACCTTACGAATTGTGCACAAAGCCTTCCTTTGCTATATTGCTTGTTGCATTACGGATTAAGTGCCAAGCACACAACCCGTGAGCATTATTCAGAAACACCCTCTTAATGGCATTCTTCATTGCTTTATCACCATATGTTATTACTGATTTTGGTATTTTGCCTTTCATACCTTCCAAAAATTGTTCAAGCATCCACATGTACGTTTCCTCTGTTTCATTAGAAACCACTACAAATGCAAAAATGCATGTCTAACGATGGTGATTCACACCTAAGAAAACTACTAAAGGCCACTTTTATTTATTTTTCCTATACACGTCAAAGGTAAGCACATCATCAAAAATTTCATAATCCACTTGGCTAATTCCATCACACCAAAAAACATGTTGTAGTCAACCTTCATCATCCACTTTGTGTCTAATAAACATTGCAAAGTCTCCAACAAAAAGTCTTTACAAGTAACTCATGCCTCATTACCATCATTTTTTTAAACTTCCTTTGCTTATCAATCTCATTATACATGTCACGAATCCGACATCCAACTCTCTCATACTCACCAGCTTGATTAGAACATTCCTGATAGATACTAGGTTTTCCAATTCCAACCTCCCTCATCTCATTCATTTGCATTATTTCAGTAACACCCATCCTCCTATGATCGAGTAGCATCCCATGGAACCTCTCCTCCAACGTTTGATGGTTGTGATCATAAAAAATTTTCCTTCACCTCCCCTCTTTGTGTTTCAGCATTCAAAGTTAACATACCTTGTAAAAGGCTTTACAACCACATCTTAGGATTTGTTTCGGTTCTCGTATGTATCCTCCAGCCCTAATTTATGTTTACCACCACTAGAGAACAACATAATTCCCTTTCTTTCCAATCCTTTCCTTCCGCGCTGAAAATCCTTTGACTATTGCATACTAGTTGTAGAATTTGAATGCCACCTCCAAGTTTATGAAGTTATATATCATAAATTGTTTCGTGCTCATACTCTTCCATTCCGTGTTTGCAAAATGATGAACCCCATCAATATTTTTGTTTTCTTCACATCCTTGTGTTTATTCACCATTTGTTGCTTCATCACCTCCCTCACTTTCCCCTCAATTACTTTCATCCCCAATGTTATGTTCATCATCGTCCTCCTCATTAGGTAAATTATTGTCCGGACCCTGCCATACAGTTAACAAATAACTACACCAACACTAAACAAACCTTACCTCATTATTTTCAATCACAAAAGAAATTTGAAGCATCATTCCAAATATAAAAAAGTTGTTAGTTAAAATATCACACATCATTTACCTCAACGTTTGACCACTGTACATCCTCCCACTCAGTGTCCTTCTATATTTGATAGCAATTACTACAAATGAAATCGTAAAAGTGGGGAGACGAAAAAATATAATAATACTTAAAACAGAAGAGGTTCATATAAAAAACATAGAACTAATTTTAAGGATTTCCTTCAGACTACTCACACACACCATACTTATACTCTACTATAAATATTAATGGTCTCTTATACATAAATTAATCAAATGACTACATTGGAAATGTTTACAGAGGTTCAATTAATCACACATTATAAATGAGGACATAATACTAAATTTTTTTCAACAAAATTTCTAAAAATAGAAATTATCTTTTACATTATAAATGATTAATATTATGTATCATCATTGATTAATTATAGTAATTATATTCATAAGAACATCACTATTATAATAATAATCTTTATCTTTATATATATAAAAGTAAGGTAGTGAAAGTGGCAAATGAAATCTAAAGTGAGGGTACAATAGTAAATTTCTTTAAGCAAAACTTCTAAAAGTAGAAAGTATGTTTAACATTTTAAATGATTAATATATGCATCACCACTAATTAACTATAATAATTATATTAAAGTAAATATCACTATAAAAATAAAAAGTTATTATAATAAGAAATATAAATAATGATAAGTTAAAGCATATATAATAATTTAAAAAAAATAAATAATAGTAAGAAATTTAAAAAATTCTCAAACACTTAAAAAACTAATTTATAATTACGTTGGTAGTAATTATTTAGTTATATTTATTTTTATATAAAAAATAATATTATTTAAAACCCATTTTAACATTTTCAATATTAAAAAGGAAAGATTTATAACATAAATAAAAACATAATATGAAATTTAAAACATAATAAAATAATTTTAAAAAGGTAAAACTTATTTTAAATAAAAATAAAAATATAATATGAAATTTGAAACATGTTCAAACACTTAAAAATTAATTAATAATTATAATAACAGTAATTTTATTAATTATTTAGTTATAATTACCTTTATTATATCAAAGATCAATATTAAAGCCAATTTTAAAAATTAATATTAAAAAAAGTTTATAACATAAATAAAAATATAATACAAAATTTATAAAATATTAAAATAATTTAGAAAATCATTTCAAAAAATTAAAAATGTAATACGAAATTTACAACATGCTCAGACACTTAAAAAATGTAAAACTTTTATTATAATAATTATAGTAAATTATTATATCAAAATATCAAATATCAGTATTAAAGGTCATTTTAATAGTTTAAATATATTAAAAAAGCTTTATAAGATAAATAAAGTTATACTATGAAATTTAAAATAATATTAAAAAATTTATAATTACGTTAATAGTAATTATAATAATTATTTAATTAGTGTTCTTCTGTGGTTTCCTATTTTTGTTTAAATGGTCTTTGTGATATAGGATAAAAAATGATTTTTAGTTTTCATGCTTTGCAAATGTCAAAGTCCCAACTAAATATTTGAAAAAAATTAAATTGTGATTGGTTATGACCATTTTCATTTGGTTTTTGAGTTTTTTCTTAATTTATTGTTGACAATGATAAATGAAAGATTGAAAATGTTGCAGAATTTCTTTAATTGGTGACTTATCTTTGTATGTGTTGCAACAACTTAGTCATTTTGCAAAATTTCACTTGATAGCAAAATTGAAAATTTATTTGGTTATGGGTAAAACTAGCTACCAAAGTTTTTAAGTGGTTGATGAAGTGAGCAATGCTTATAATCCATAAAATTTTAGTTCTATTCAATTATATTGCCAAATGCGGGCATATATAAGTTGGCAAGAAAATTATTGGTGTTTAGAAAGAAATATTATAGTTCGGTCTATTTGAATTTAAACCTTAAAATAAAATAATAAACGTTATGTCTTAAAGCAATTCCAACAATCTTAAAGTTTTATCTTATATAGGAGACATTCTTGGAGCACTAGAAAGAATACTTTAAAAGACTATTCATTTTTTTTACATCATGTATTTACTAGAGACATTCCATAAGCAATAGAAAAAATCTCACTAATGGTTCATTCCATAAGCATTAGATATAACGGATTATATGTTATATTGTATGAATTTTTTAGTATAGATCAGATAACAAATAAAATAAAATAAAATCTTTGTAAATAAATAAAAAGATATAAAAGACTATAAGATATAAGAGTGTGTTAGGAATAAAAGATGTAATCATTTAATTTAACACTATTTGATAAATGAGAATGGGGAATATTAATCATAAGTGGATCTTTGGAGAAAACTCCGTTCTGTATGAAAGGGGGTATGAGAGGGAAAGTTTTAAAAATTGGTCAATTTCATGGATATGTACAAAAAATTAAAATATGGCTTCCATGGAAAAAGAGTCGGTAGAGAGTATGATTGAAAATGGTGGTGAGACATATTTTAAATTAGATAAATGGGTTAGGGGGAGCAATTATAGGACAAATAGTTATCGACCTTTAAAAAGAGTTAAGTATCCCATTAAAAATGTAATATATAAAAAATTCTTTGACAAACTACAAAAAAGAATAATAGTTCCTTTTTAAGAGTGTACTTTTGAAGAAACTTTTAGAATGTTTAGATAATCATTTTTTGGAAAATATTATGTAATCAATAAATTAAAATAATTTTAAAAGTTAATATAGTTTTTAACTTCTTATATATATAATTTAAAATAGGATTTAACGGATATATACGGACAATGTAAAAAATTTACATGTTGAGGTGGAATAAAAGAGAAAGGGAAGTAACTTGAGTTTGTTAGGATATATTGTTAGGGATGTCAGCGGGGCGGGGGCGGGTAGTACACTATCCGCATCCATACCCGCTAAGATTAACGGGTTCCCATGCGGGTAGCGGATATCCACGGGTACATATTAATCTTTATCTTTATCTTTATATATATAAAAGTAAGGTAGTGAAATCATCCTTTGAAACTTAAAAGAAGGATAAAAGGGTAGATTTCTTTCCAAAAGATTTCCAAAAATAGTAAGTCATTTTCCCTTTTAAAATTGTTAACATTAGTAATCATCAATAATTAGTTATAATAATTATGTTAGTGAAAATATCACTATAATTACTAACTTTACTAATAATAATTTATCCTCTTATTTACTTGAAAAGGCTACACTTTTGCTAATTTTTATCTTTTAAAAATAAATAATTTAATTTATTTAAGAAATTATAAATATTAATACCAAAAAATAAATAAATATTTAGAATTTAAAAATAAATAAATATTTTTATTCATTTATTATAAAAATATTTTAGAATATTTCATGAAATATATAAGAAGAATAAAAATACAATATGAAATTTAAAAATTCTAAAGCATTTATTAAAAACAAAAGCCTTTACAATTGTGATAATAATTATTTAATTTTGGTTATTATATCATAATTAAAGCCTTTTTATATTTTCAATATTAAAATTATCTAAAAAAACTTACAAATTTTGCTAAATTATTGTAACAAAAAACTTTTGCTAAATTATAGTCAAATGACAAAAATCCTTTATTTGACGTTGATTAATTGTTTCCTATTATTCTTTTCTTTTTTCAATGATAATAAATAAAAATATGGGTCAAATATTTAAGATACAAGTTAAAAATTACAAGAAAATTCTACATAACAATTAATTTATAGAGTAAAACCAAATCAAACGAGAATGTAACTTTACAAAAAAAACTTACTAATAATTTAGTTATGGAAAAAGTAAATCACACATGATTAAAAAATTTAAATAAAAATAAATTAATATTTAATTTACTCAAAGAATGGTATTAAAATAAAGTATAAATATTAAAATTTGTGTTCATCATATATTATCTGAAAATTTATTATTATTTAAATGATAATATAAGAAAATATCATACAAAAATAAATATTTTATATGAAAGCGCATAAATATCAAAATTAAAAGTATACTTTTTTTATAAGTGGGAAAAGAAATTAAAAATACACTTTAATTGAACTTTTTAATATAAATTTGACTTGATCGTAAATGTTACTTTTATTTTGTTGTTGTTTAGTTGTAAAATATATTAAAAAATAATTCATAAAAATTATTGAATTTTGTATTTATCCATAGAATTTTATTTAATCTTTTTTAAAATATTTGTTTAAATACCACATGGGAATAGATCTTTATAATAAGTTTATTAATATTTAATTGTTAATTTAGTACATAGATTACAAGAGGTAGATATAATTTGCTTGAGGATGAAATTTTTTCACAAATTATATATTTTAATATTTAATTTTAACTTATAGGGGTAAATAGACTTATAACGTAGAAATAATTTTTTTTAAGGAAAACACATTAATATCTAAATCATAATAGTAAATTTGTATTGAGACATAGTAATCTAAGAGTACAATTATAACACACGGGGATGACCATTCTATATAAAAATAATGTATTTTTAATTTATAATAATTCAGGTAAATACATATGTTTTTGAAGCAAGATTCTTATCAAGAAACAATGATAGAGAAATTTTTTTATCCTAATAATATTAAACTTTGTGTTAATTATATTCACTTAAAATTTTATTACCATTTTAATTATAAAGTAAAAAATAACATCTAGGATTAAAACATTATAAAAAAAAGTCATTAATATATAAATTAAAAGTATGCATTAATTGAATATTTTAGTATAAATTTTATCAATTGTACGTAACTATTTTACTTATACTTTGTTGTCTTTAGTTGTAAAAATATTAAAAAAAACACTAATTAATAAAAATGAATAACTTTTTAAAATTGAATTGTGTTTGTATCCATATAAATTTCTTTTTAAATTTTTATACATCATAAGGGAATAGATCTTTAAATTTAAGTTTATTCTTATTTATTTATTATATTAATATATAGATTACAATAAGTAAATATAATTCACCTTAATTAAGAAACAATGTTGAAATTTAATTTTTGTGTATAATTTATGTAATTAATATTGTAAGTACTTACGACATATTTCATACATGTTATTACATTATTTTTTTACCATGACTTATTTTATATTTTCTATTTTCACACTATTTCTTATTATATTTCATGCTCATTTCTTTTTTATGTTTTGTTTTACAATCATGTTAATCATATTTTTTATTTTTTTCACGTCTTTCAATAAATATACTTTTTGTCCATTATAAGCATCATAATTTATTTATGCATTATGTAATTAATATTGTAAATAATTATGACATATATTTTGCATGTGATGTTACATTATTTTTTAAATTATCATTTTATTATTTATATTTTGCCCCTCAAAACTAAATGTCCCGTGCAACTAGGGGTGGGAATAGGTCAGCCGGCCTGTCAGGGGCCTGCGGCTTGGCCTGGCTCGTATATATAAAAGTAAGGTAGTGAAATGATCCTTTGATATCTAAAAGGAGGATAAAATGGTAAATTTCCTTCAATAAAACTTCTAAAAATAGTAAGTGACTTTTTATATATTAAATTGTTAGCATTATTAATATCATTAATTATGTTAATGGAAAAAACACTATTACTAACTTATAAAAATAATAATAATAATAATAATAATAAAGATATATCATCTAATTTATTTCAAAACCTATAACTTTTACCACTATTTGTTTTGCTTAATTAAATAATTTAAATTATTTAATACATTACAAATACTAATATATGAAAAACGATTAAAAGTGACTTAAATTAATTGAGATAAAATGCATAAATCAATAAGTATGGGCAATGATAAAAATAAATATAATACCAATTATTAAATTAAGCACTTTTTAACAAATGAAAATGAAAAATGTTAGTCACATATGAATCTCTTTAATGTAAAATGCTTTTAGTTAAACATGGGAAGTGACATCGGGATATAAAAGAGGATATTAGAGGGAATAAGACTTAAGAAAAATTGAAATAAGAGTTTCATGATAGGAGAGTTGATGGATGAGGTGATTGGAAATGGGAGGAGAAGTTAAAAGATAGGTTTTATGCGTATTGACGTTCATAAGAATTTACCTCAAAAGCCTATAACTTTTACTCATCTTTGTTTTACTTAATTAAATTTAATTTATTTGAGAAATTACAAATATTAATACCTGAAAAATAATTAAAAGTGGCTTAAATTAACTGTGATAATATGCATAAATCAAATAGTGGGGGCAATAATAAACATAAATAATATGAAATTATTAAATCAAGTACTTTTTAACATATGAAAATGAAGAATGTTAGTCACATATGAATCTTTTTTATGTGGGGATAGAAAAGAGGATATTAGATAGAATAAGATTTAAGAAAAATTGAAATAAGAGTTCCATGATAGGAGAGTTAATTGATGGAGTGATTGGAGATGGGAGAAGTTAAAAGATAGGTTCTATACTTATTAACGTTCATAAGAATTTACCTCAAAACCCAATAACTTTTACTAATCTTTGTTTTACTTAATTAAATAGTTTAATTTATTTGAGAAATTACAAATATTAATACATGAAAATAATTAAAAGTGGCTTAAATTAATTGTAATAAAATGTATAAATAAAAAAGAGGGGCAATAATAAACATAATTAATATGAAATTATTAAATCAAGCATTTTTTAACAAATGAAAATGAAGAATGTTAGTCACATATGAATCTCTTTGATGTAAAATGCTTTAGTTAAATATGGGAGGTGGCGTCGGGATAGAAAAGAGAATATTAGAGGGAATAAGACTTAAAAATATTATATATATATATAGATATTTTTCAATATCTATATATATATATATAAGTCTTCTAAAAATATGATATTAATGGACATTTAGTTATTTAATTTATTGTTGCCATTTTTATTTTAGAAATATAACATCTTTTTGAATATTTTAATTCATATTAACAGTCCATGTGTTACAGATGAATAATTTGATAGGTTTGATGATGTTTATACTTTTAAAATTCTTAGTGCAATAAGTTATTCAAAATTTCAAAACCATAACATTAAAATTAAAGCAATATTTCTATCATATTATTGAGAAATATAAATTTGTCTTTTAGATTGTACAAAATGGTGCATGACTTATAATCATTCAAATGAACACGTGTGTTTTCAAAGGAAGAGTTATATTAAAAACAATGTTAGAGAAAAAAATATTAATTTTAAGGTTTTCATTAATTCCATCAAATAAAAATATTGTTTTTAAATTTCAACACAAACAATTTGTCATTCTATTTACAATTATAATAAATAAAAGACTTATATATATATAATTTGTCTTATATTTAACTTAATTTTATATTCTATTTTTTTTTGTTTAACCACATGTATCCTCCACGGGAGGCAATCCTGTTTGAGTCGGAAAAATCCACATCATGGTGGAGTTAATTTTATATTCTGTTTAACTCTATATTCAACAATTGTTTACTTTTTTATTTTTTAATATTAATTTATTCATTAATATTATTTTATTAATTCATATATCATGTCCCGTGCAACGCACGGGTATTAGACTAATAATAATATAATAATAATAATAATAATAATAATAATAATAATAATAATCCAGCACATATCTAAAAATTTATAAAAAAAATAATATAAAATTTAAAACATAATAAAATAATTTTAAAAAGGTTAAATTTAATTAGAAATTTAAAACATGCTCAAACAATTAAGAAATTATTTTATTATTATGTTAATATAAATTATAGGAATTATAATTATAGTTATCTTTGTTATATCAAATATCAACAATAAAGCCCATTTTAACAATTTCAATATTAAAAATGATTTACAACATAAATAAAATACAATATAAAATTTAAAACATAATAAAATAATTTTAGAAAATCATTTTATAATTATGTTAATAATAATTATTTAATTATAGTTATATTTATTATATCAAATGTCAATATTAATTCCCATTTTAATAATTTCAATATTAAAAAAACAATTATAAGAAAACTAAAAATATAATATTAAAAAATTATTTAATAATCAAGTTAATAGTAATTATAAAAATTATTTAGTTATAATTATTATATAAAATATCAATATCAAAGTCCATTTTAAAATTTCAATAATAAAAAAAGTTTATAACATAAATAAAAATATAATACGAAATTTATAACATAATAAATAATTTTAAAAAATATTTATAATTATGTTAATAGTAGTTATAATAATTAATTAATATTTTTAAAAAGTTTTATAACATTAATAAAAAATATAATATGAATTTAAAACATAATAAAATAATTTTAAAAAATAAGATAAAACTTAACTTTAAAAAAAATTAAAATATAATACGAATTTTAAAAGAAGCTCAAACACTTAAAAGGTATAAGAAGAAATGAAAATATACTATGAAAAATAAAATATAAAATGAAATTTAAAAAAATTTAAAAATAATTTTATAATTAAGTTAATAGTAATTATAAAAATTATTAGGTATAGTTATTACATAAAATTTAAATATTAAAGTCCATTTTAACAATTTGAATATTAAAAAAGTTTTATGACATCAATAAAAATATAACATAAAATATGAAAAAAAATTAAAAATATCAATATTAAATGATCAAAATCACTTTTATAAAAGATCTTATTCCTTGTCGAAATGATCAAAAGCTTGGAGTTCGTATTATTAAGCTCAGATAGTGATAGGGACATCATTGTCCAAACTCAAAGTGGATAGTTGCAGCGAGTTTAACATTAAGCCCCGGCTTATTTGCCTTTGCAATACCCATTATTGTTTACTTAAGGTAAGGATGGATATTTAGCTATGATATTCCTTTGAATTAGCGTGCAAGTTCATCTTCTAACAAAAGAAAAACAATATCAAAAAGAGAATTATTTGCATATAGAATTCAACAAAAGTCAATTGAGCAAGCAATATCATTGTTCTCAAAAAGATTATTTCAACAATTCTTAGTCATATTTTTAAATTTTAGCAGGCTAAAGATAAAAAATGGAAATTGTGCTAACTATTGCATCAAGTGGAATAGCAGTTTTGTTAATTCCTGAGGGAAGGAAGACACATTCCATATTTGCTATCTATAAATATTGATGAGAACTCCACTGGTAGTATAAAACAAGAAACTCCTTTGGCTAAACTAATAGTAAAACCAAACTTATTATATGGGATGAGGCTCCTGTGACTCATAAGCATTGTTTTGAAGATGTTGATATGACTTTCACTGACAGACTTCGATTCACTTCCACAAATAGTGTCAACCTTGTTTTTGGAGAAAAAGTTGTTATTTTTTGTGGTGATATTTGAAAGATCCTACATGTGATCCTTAAAGGGACAAGACAGGATATAGTTTGTGCTATCATCACCTCTCCATATCTTTGGAATTATTGCAAGGTGTTAACATTGACAAAAAAAAATGATATTGCAAACTATCGATTCAAATTTTCATGCAAAAGAATTGAAAAGATTTTTTGACGGGGTGTTGAGTATTAGTGATGGAAGGAATGAGCAAGAAGTTAATGACGAGATCCATATTGAAATTCTAGAAGATTTGTTGCTAAATGATTTAGGTGATCATCTTGCTTCCATTGTTCAAAGTACATATCCTACATTATTGGAAAACATGAAAGAACCAAGTTTCTTTCAAGATCAACCTATTTTAGCACCCACAAATGATATTGTTAAGACTTTGAATGATTACGTGTTATCACTCATTCCTAGTGAGACAAAATCTTTTCGTAGTTTTGGCAGTCCATGTTCAGTAGATGTCCACTTTAATAACCCTCATGATGTTTATACTCTCGGATTCCTCGATACAATAACTTCATAAAGACTTACAAATCATGAGGTTAAAGTAAAAGTAGGTGTTCCTGTCATGTTGTTGAGAAATATAGACCAATCTTTTCGATTGTGCAATGGTACAAAACTCATCATTACTCAAATGAGCACATATATTTTAGAAGGAAAAGTCATATCAAGCAACAATGTTGGAGAAAAGGTTTTCATTTCAAGATTCTTATTAATTCCATCAGATAAAAGGGTCCCTTTTAAATTCCAACGAAAATAATTTCCAATTGCAGTCTCATTTGCAATGTCAATCAACAAAAGTCAGGGACAATCTCTTAAACATGTTGGAATTTTCCTTCCAATACCAATTTTTTCTCACTATCAGTTGTATGTTGCACTCTCAAGAGTAACATCACGTAAAAGACATAAAATTCTTATATGTGATAAAGGGAAATCCAACAAACACTACATCTTTTCTTTTTTTTTCCAAAATTACAAGGATTACATCCATCTTACTATCTCCAATCAATAGAATTTATCTTCATAAGTTAGATACTTCATCCAATATATGTTTTTTTTTTACCCCTTTTTTAAATTAAATCTTTTACCATGTATAATTTTTTCTCATGTACATATTTATTATAAATTATAAACACAATCAAATCAAATTATATTTTAAAATAATTACAATATTTAACTTAAAATCTTATCCGTCTAACATTCTCATTTCAAGTAGCATCACACATGCACCACCAGACAAGTTATTCTAAAATATGGTTGTTATTACATGCTTATATGTACTTATTTAATAATGTAATATATAATTTATTTATAATATTCTAATCTTTAATGTTACACTACTAATTTTCTATAATTGTTAATTTGCACCACCATAACTTTTTAAGTTTCACAGCAATGTTTCTGAACAACAAGTTGATCGAGGAAAGTAAAAAAGGTTTAAAAATTAAATCCACATAATCATCGATCATAAATATTCTCTTTTTATTTTTTTTTAAAGTAGCAGCATAGGTATGAACCCAAGAAAAAAAATAAAATATATATTAAACAAATTGGTTGGGAACGCAGGATAAAACAAATATAAAATATAACTAATATTATAAGTCGGCCACACCTTCACTCTTGGAATCTTTTAGTCTTCAGGAGAGCTAAACGGCATCGACGTCAAAGAGAAACGACGACAAATAAAAACACAACAAAGAGCAGCGACACGTGACACGCGTGTGGAACCCACCACCTTGGTTAACGACAACGTCCAATTAAAACGCCGCCGTCCGCTCAATTCAACGCTGTGAGGTTCATAACGGGTCCCTCTCTCTCTCTAAAATCCAATCATTTCCTCTGAGAAAAAAAAAAAACAAAAAAAAAAAGAAGCTTGCGTTCAGATACACACACAAACACCACCACCAATCCCCAATCTCAAACTTTTCCCGAGAAAATTCCCATTTTCTCTCAGATTCCCGGAAAATTTGAAACGCAGCTTGTGGGAGCTCCTGCTTCCTCAGCCAATTCAATTTCTCGCTTTCAATCCCCAACAATTCAATACGTATTGGATCCCGGATGCGTCGTTTTCGCGTTGAAGAATGAGTTCTCGGAGCCCTTATTTTTGTTGTTTTTCGGTTGCCTTAGATCTCTCGTCAAACCCTCAACAATCTCTGCGTTCGGATTCGCTTGTTCAATTTTAAGTCTCTCATAGGTAAATTTCCTGTGTTATTAGATTTTTTTGTGTTTGTTGTGGTTTCCATGAATTGACCAAAGTAATTTTTAAATTTTATAAAGATTTTGAGGATTTTAGTTAATCCTAGCTTGTTTTTGAATGGTGTTTGACTTGGATTTTATTATTGTCAAGTGCATGGATATGGTGGGTACTGGGTACTACTACTAGTGTTAAATTACCAATAGGGTGGACCAAATTGATGATTTTATTTTGTTCTTCTGCAAAATTCAACACAAATTGATTTCTTTTTATGATTTTTTTTCTTGTAAATTGTATTCAGTATTAAAACTATGTATCATGCAAAGAAGTTTTCACCAGCAACCATGGTGCCACATAAATCTCAAAGTGGAGCTGAACAACTTGCAAATGTTGGGGTTTTGGATGGATCTGCAGTGAAAAATGCCACACCTACTGGGGGAAGTGGAAACAACGTTTACGTTGGACATCCGATCTTCATGACCGTTTTGTGGATGCAATTACACAACTTGGTGGACCAGATAGTGGGTATTTCTTTTCAGTATTGAGTTAGCACATGTCCTCTAGGGGAAAAAAAAAACTTTGTTTTTGGTAATACTCCCTCCATTCCATTTTGACAGTGGTTTAAGGTTTCTACACATAAATTAAGAACAATAATAAATGACTTAAAAGACATAGTAATCTTACTAAATTACCCTTATTAATTTACTACACATTTTTTTTATTTTACCTAAATATATTAATAAGTAGTGTGGTGCACAGTTTTTAAGTTTCTTTTCCCATAAAAGTGGGAGGGTAAAAATGGGAAACTAACATTAATACTCACATAGAAACTAGAGAACGACTCATATTATGAAAAAAATTTATTTTCCTAAACGACTATCAATATGAAATGGAGAGAGTAAGATCTTAAAAAAACATGTGAGAAAAAGCATGCTTTTTGGTAATTGCTTGTCATATTTTCACGTAGGTAATGCAGTGTGTGCGGTCACTTTGTTTGACATATGAAAGCTGGTTATTTTGTTTTTGCGAAAGCTTTGATCAATTTATTCCTGTAACTGTTTAAGATATTGCTCATTGTGTTACTTGTGTCCCAAGGATTGCATTGAGTTGCTCACTTATTGACAATACCATGTTGGACTGTATGGGTTGAATGCAATTTAATGTAAACATTAAATAGGAGAGCTAATGCTCCAATTGTATGACTCAGAAGTTTTATTTTACCCTCAAATTTGGTTAAGCTTTTGCCACCTTTTAATGATTTCTGAAAAAATGCATTCTCAAGTGCCGAAACTTTTTCAGATAAATAAAAGCCAGATCAGATACACATTCTTGAGTGAAACAAAACGAGCAATTGTAAGTTGTACTGGAATAATTCTTGTTGTTTCTTCTTTTTGGTGAATTAATTGTTTGGCAATTGGCAGTACAAGTTTTATTTGAAACTGCTGGCTTCAACTTTGTGTGCATGCTAGGGTAGGCAGGCACAGTCACATAGAACTTTTAATATTCAGTATCTGATTATTTTTATTTGACATAGACTCATTAATGGAAAGTGCTATTTTTTTTTCTCTTTCCCCATTTCATTTTGGCTGTTACTTCTTTAGTGTGATGATCTGCAAAAATTTAGCTAATTTCATGAAATGTTTTTTAAAAATTAATTATTCATGACAGGGGCAACGCCAAAAGGGGTTCTAAGAGTGATGGGGTACCTGGACTTACCATTTATCACGTTAAAAGTCATTTACAGGTATTGTCATGTGGTCTACTAATTTAGGTATATGCACATAAATGTCTGCTTTTGTACTAATTGAAATTAAGAAAATTTAGATCTAAATGGTTTATTTTTTAATTTAATACATACATGACACAATACTATGGCATCGTGTGATCCATGTAGCAAACCCTGCTCAGTATGAAAGGCTTGGTTGTTGTTATTATTTTTTGTTTTACTAATTTGAACATTGATTCCAAATTCTCTTATATCATTATATGCAGAAATATCGCCTTGCAAAGTATTTGCCAGAATCACCAGCTGATGGAAAAGGTGCCTTGTTTATTTCTTTCCCTCCTCCCCTGAAACAAATTAATTAGAAATGCCTTGTTGTTTTCATTTCACTTCTTCATTGAGTCAGTTGGAGTTCTTTTCTGGACTTTCAGGCTCTAAAGATGAGAAAAGGAATTCTGGAGATAGCATTTCTGGCACAGATTCTTCCCCGTGGGTATCTTAGTTGTTTTCCTAAGATAATTTATAACTTCTCAACTGTGCTGCCTCTACTTCTAACATTTAATGAAACCTTCATGGCCTTCAGGGATTGCAAAATCAATGATGCTTTAAGAATGCAGATGGAGGTTCAGAAACGTTTGCATGGAACAGCTTGAGGTTTGATACCTGGCCTTACTATATTTTCTAATTGCCGAAGAGTTAAATGCTAGAAGACCAAAAGAACATTTTTCATTTAAAATGACAATAATACATCTTAAGTCGGAAGCAGGAAGGAAATAGGGCAGAATAATAGTTGAACAAAAATAGGCAAAGACATACTTCCAGTAACTCCCTAATGCTAATACACAGATCATTCCTCTTAATTTTAGAGAGTTCACATCACATTGAAAGCTTTTGCAGTTTCTAATGTTCACAGCACATCTGATTTTCATCTGTTGAATGGTTAAACTTGGATACTCTACCTTAACCATCCTTTATTTTCATTTCAGTAGTGACAACCATGGTAATTTTGTTATAGTTATTATACCATGTGGATGATTTTCTTTTTGTTGATTGAAAGAAATTAGAACAGTGACATGTATCTTAAAGAGGAATAACTAAAATAAGCATTCATATGGCTGATTTATTGATTGATTTAAGTATAACTTGCAATAGAAACTTTAAATGTACTATAGTAATTTGAAGATGGGTCAAACTACATTACTGGTTTAGCTCTAAATTCAAATTCAATTATTTTTCTTCATTACCAACATGTTTTATACTGCCCATTAGCACATGGGAATAAACAGAGGGGGCGCTTCTTAAATGTTGGCCTGTAATTTTTCTGTAAGTCTTTGGAATACACCGATTTTGTTTGTTTGTTTGATCCGTGAGTCATGCATCTTTTTCTGGCTAGGTAAATCAGTCACATATATCTATTAAATTAGTCTTCTGATAAAGAAGAATAATTAGCTTCCATTTAGTCTCAGACTTCTGTGCAATAATAAGATGCTGCTCGATAACTATCATAGTATTGTACTTCTATAAGCATTTCTGCCATGGTAAAGCCTTGCGTTTGGCTTCAATGATATTTCAGGTTCAGAAGCAGTTACAAATGAGAATTGAAGCACAGGGTAATACTTGCAGAAGATTATAGAGAACACAGAAATTAGGTAGTACCATGACGACCTCAGAAACACTTCCATTGTCCATGATAAGCAAATCATCCCCAGTCAGAGCCTCCTGGATCTAGTGATGCCCTTGCAGGCACTTTTCCTCCACATAAAAAACAGAGAATTGATGATGGTTCAAAGGATGTCCCACCAGAAGAATGACTGTAATGCTACATTGGATCCGAACTTATCTGAAAATGATGCCGGTTTGGATTTGATTGGAGGCAGAAGAGGATGAAGATAAGAGGGCAGTAAGAATTAGGTTCCGTTTGTAGGTCAACACTTGTCTTGTTGTATTGTTCTAGTGTATTTTTTTGTGGTACAAATACAATCATGCTTTGTAAATTATATTTTGTGCAATCCTTTGTACATATTAATGTAGATATTAGATGCATTCTTCTCTACTGTTGTGAGAGCCGTAAACACGCGCTCTCACACCCAACAGAAATGCCTGACATGCATTATACATGTGGTCATGGATGATGAATGTCGGGAGCAGGATTCTGTCAATGGCAGGTTGTTATGGTCTAAAGTCAATATCAAGTTATCAGTAGCTCCTATTGTCATTATTTGATCCTTGTGCGAACCTCATTTGGAGATATAAACCATGGTTGTTTTTATTGTTATAGGTAGTGAAGGCAGGCTTACTTTTAATTATTATGTGTTTACTTAGAAGTTTATCGATGTTCGGCAATATTCCCTCAAGACTCGTGTGAATATGGTGTTGTAGAGTGTTTCCCTTTAAAGAACAAATGATACTGCAAATATAAAATGGATAGAATGCGTAGTTGGCTATTATCCCTTTTGTTTGCAATGAAGATCTGAAATAGATACCGAAAGTTCCATGAAAATAATCACGACCATGATAGTAACAAATAATGATATGCACCCTGTTAACAAGCTCAAGGAAAATTTCAATAGGGATGTAAATGAGTTGGGGTTGGTATGGGTTTTGGTGTTTGTTGCCCAAACCAATGAAATGTTACGGTTTCGGTTTGGTCGAGTTCTTTATTTTTGGGAGCAACCTGACTGCAAACGGGTTAGTTGGGTCGGGTCATAGGTCAAATATAAAAAATAAAATACTGAATCATGGAACATTGAAAATGAAAAAGGCACCCATGAAGAAAGACAAAGGACCAAACATCCAACACTCAACATAGCTTAATCCTTCACCTGAAAGCCACAGAAAAACCGCAGTGTCAACTCCATCATGTACTCAGTCTTAGGGTTTTGATTTGAAAACAAGCCAAGGAGATGGGTGCGGCCAACAAAAGCACCACTGCCATGACAAGCCCAGCAGTGATTGAATAACAGACAAAGGAAATGGCCGCACTGCCATCACGAGTCCAGCACGCGAATAGAACATGGGTAACGTCCTAATTCCGCAAACCTAGAAATAATGCTCATTGGAAGCATATTCCTAAATTTACAAATTTTTTTTCGCGACATTACCAATGTCGTCAACAATCACATACAATGCGCTCAAGTAACTCCAACGATTACATGAGCTCAAATCATAATTTACATTTCACAATTACAACCCAAATGCCACTAAGTGGTCCAAAATGTACAAATAGATGGGTTAAGTCTAATCCAATACAAGTCCATGGAAGTATGACTATAAGTAAAAAAGGGATGTGAATAAGTGGAAGGATCCACTTGTGAACTCGCAATGCTCTCCGATCAGGCATTCGGCCGAGAACCCTGCATTTTTAAAATGAAACCACAAACGTTTGGTGAGACTAAACTCCCATGAGTGCATACATACATACATACATACATACATACCTACAGTGTGGAAAA
Source organism: Sesbania bispinosa (assembly GCA_026901365.1). NCBI lineage: Eukaryota > Viridiplantae > Streptophyta > Magnoliopsida > Fabales > Fabaceae > Sesbania > Sesbania bispinosa. The sequence goes on along the minus strand of QLOH01000673.1, from coordinate 263,171 downwards.
AGCATGCAAATGTATATGCAACAACGAATGCATAATCCATCATAGAAGGTACAATTTCAACAAACATAATAAACACACACTAACTATAGGTGTCCCCTCACTTATCCATTTTCCAGTGGCCAGATATGAGCTCAGTATCCGAGTGAGGAACATCTTCACCACGGTCATAAGACCTCTCCGTTAAACATGAGTTTTCAAAATATATATATCCTTTTTCCATTTTCCATATTGGTCAAAGACCCATGTAAGGTTCATTTCGTATATATGTGGAATGTCGTGAGTGCATAATACATACGTAATAAAAGTATATGGTCATTTTCCTCAATCCTAGAATACATTAAATCATGGTGATAAACCTTAACCTAGGCATTTTAACCACACAATCACAACACTAAGCATAACCACCAAATCAAGCCATAATCAAGGGAATACAATCATTAACAGACATTAGAGAAAGGGAATACAAGAGGAGGGGTCATAGAGGATCATAAGGCAAGATGAGAGTGAGTGGGTGGTATACACATAGCTCTAGAGACAAGCAAATGGGTTTGTTGAAGGTTGGGGGAGCTTCTTCTTCCTCTTCTTCTCCTAGGGCAAGCACAGGGAGCTTCTCTCTAAGATGTAGGGTGTGTGAGAAAAGTGATTGAAACCCTACAAAATTGTTTTTAAAAACTAAGCTGGCGCAATTTTGCTCAAGCGAGACATTTCTCACTTGAGCGAAAACAACACAGGAGCTCTCTACCGCATTATTTTTTTGAGCAAGAATTTGATTTTCACTTGAGCGAGCTTTTCTCGCATAAGTGAAAATCAGGCAAAAGCAACACAACCTTGCCTTATTTTCGCTTGAGCGAGAATTCTCGCTCAAGCGAAAAGATCAGAGATTTTTGCCCCATTTTGTCTGATATTTCGCTCAAGCGAAAATGCTCTCACTTGAGCAAAATCTCATAGAATGCATTACCAATTTTTCATTTCTACATGCTCAAGTGAGCCATTTCTCGCTTGAGCGAAAAAAGGGACAGTGTTATGCCCTTTTAACAGATTTTAACGATCTTTCACCAAGATCCTTTTATAAAAACCTTTTATACTTCTAATTTCACTTATGAAACTGATTTTAAAATATGGGATGTTACAACAAGCACAACAGAGATTGAACGATACAGGAAAAAGGGGTCGCGCGCGAAGACAAATCACGTGGCGGTGGAGCTGGTTGCGGGGGAAGGCGCTCTACGCGCGAGAGAACAGGGATGGTGGCGATTGAGCAGTGTGCAGTGATGCGTGAACAAGGGAGAGGTGATCCAGTATAGTGGTGTGCGATTTCCATCATGTTTTTAAGCACAAAACAATGGTGGAGACGGTACACAGTGGCTTCCATCAACGACGTCAAGCGAAGGTGGAGGAGAAGTGCTTTGATGGAAGAGAAAAGAGAAGAATGAAAGACTGAACTTTGTTACATTATATAAAAGTATATATTTATGAATCCAATAAAGATATAAATAAATATTAACAATATAGACAACTATATAGAAGGAATACAATATAAAATAGTACACAATTTTTGTACAAAAAGTAAAGTTATAGTAAATAATAAAAAAAATCAAGGAAGATGATGACGACACTGTTGAGGTGGACCACAACCATCATCGAGAGGCTGGTCATCCATGTCGTCGTCATAATGAGAGTGCACCTGAATGACACTAGTCGAAGTCCTTATGTTGTGGTGGTCCAACACTATCTGTAACTGTTGTCGGAGCCGTAAGAACTCCTCCTCCAAGCCCGCATACATCTCATGCGCTTGTTCAACGCTTTCATTATCTTGACTGGCTTGCTGCCTAGCTAGGGACCTTATGTCGCAATGCCTTTGAATCTGTAGAATGATGAGACTCGTCACTAGTGCTGGTATGGGTCCGAGTCGACCCCCGAGTGAGGTTGGTAACACCAAGTCGAATGTTTGATGCCAAGTCCCCGGTGCCATAACAGCGGCCTTGCGTCTTGCCACCATCAACATCCTTCCATATCTGTAACTTAGTGGACCCATCTACATCAAGTGCCCCGTAATGGAGTTGTCCCCCATTTGTGACTCCACCTCCCTCAAGCGGTCTAGGTATTGTGTCTTGAATAGAGAAAAAACTTATACTTAGTTACTTATTCTATTACAAAACCAACTTATAACAATATCGTTACTATAAAAACCAAATGCTTTATGTATGTGGAGCGAGAGCGCTCATCTATCCAATGACCTTCTTTCTTTGTATGGGTGAAGACAAAAACTCTCCAGGATCAGTAGACCTCCCAAGTTGTTGAGCCTACACAAAATATTACACAAATCAAATAATTTATGACACATAAATATTTTATGGAAAAATAGGTTTATACATACCATATCAAGAGCCACCTCTATGTGAACCTTGCGGCCCGTCGTGTGGACTGCTCCGCCTCAACATGAAGCCCAGTTGGTCTTATTACGAGCAGACTTCCCCTTGAATCATCAGAGACCAATAGGATAAAAACCTGCCCATTCCTCCTCATCATCAGAAGGCACCCAAGTAATTTGCTCTACAAAAGAAAATAATATTATAGTAAGTATTTATAAATGTCATAACCTTAGTACAAGTAAGTTAACATAGCTTACCGTAAACTCCTCCCACCACTTCTCCTTCACCTACTTCGGGGTGACGTACCTCCCATAAATAGTGAGGACACCAGAATGTGATCGTATCACATAACCAATGTTCGCGATGAGGGGATTGTTAGACATCCAACTACAAATATAGAAATTCAATCTTAACAACCACTTACAAAAGTAAAAGCATTTGTTTATTATACAAAAGAAGTGAATGCAAATATACAAACTCACCATATTCCATAAGGTCATATAACAACCCTACCTTGAGGGTCCCACTCAAGACCAGAACTATTGTTGGACGCTGACCCGGGACATGCCCATTTTCATCCTCAGCCTCATCCTCGGACGGAAACTCGTCCTGCAATAGGTTGGGCCTATGGTGGATAGGTAGGCAGGTCATTTGGTGGAGGGGTAGGCTACCACTGGTTGAGGGGTAGGTTGGTCATGTGGTGTAGGGATAAGGGTAGCAATCTTATCGCGACGTAGGCGAGCTGCCTGTGCTACAAGCTCACCTGGAGAAATGGAACTCATCCTAATAGGTGGAACCTCAAAAATTAAGAAAATTCAGGAAGGTCAATGTTGACCATGCAAGAAAAGTCAACTCCTCAAAAATTAGGGAGAAGTCATTCACGCCCAAGCTTTCTTCACACATGCATTCAATGTCCTTGATCTTATGGCATTTGCTATCACCACCTTGACCACATGTACTCATCTAAAAAATATAAATAAAATTAAAAAATCAATCCCTGAAATTGTATTTCATCTATCAAAGTAGTCCCTCTGTTAACAGAAGTATAATTCAGTCCTTGTAAATACTTGCTATCAATTTAATCCTTCAAATCTTAGTACATAAATTCAAATAAATCCCTAAAACTAACAAATCACTATCAAAGTAGTCCCTGAAAGATTTGCGTTTGTTAACAGAGGGACTAATTTGACGGACGAAATACAGTTTCAGGGATTTAATTTTAATTTCTATCATTTCATGGACTAACTTGACAGCGAGCAACATTTTTAGGGACCAAATTGACGATTTACTCAATTATTTAATTAAAAAACAGAAAAAAAAATATACCTAAAACGAAATTCAATTACAAAAAATCATAAACCTATTCAAAACAAATCCTAAACTAACCCTAATGCACTACAAAAATAATTTAATTAAAAATTTAAATAAAATAAAACTATAAAATAATTATTTATATAGTTATCTAATTAAAACATAGTTCAAATAAACCATAATTACCTATAATAATTAAAATAGAATTATATTTAAAACATAATTAATTATTATATAATTAAAACATTATAATTAATTATATTTATAAAAATGTATTTAATTATATAAATTAAAAAAAATAATTTAAACAGAATTTGAAAAAAATAAAGCCAAAACTTACCTCTGGTGGCTAGGGGACAACGACGGATGATGGCGGTGCAAAGGTGGCACGCAGCGGATTGAGAGAGGGAGAAGGTTTGGGATGGTGGAGAAGGAGAGATAAGTAAGAGGGAGAGGGTTTAGGACAGAGAAGGGGAGTTGCAGGGAGGGGAAATGCAGAGAGGCGGTGGTAGGGGTGAAGAAGAAAGGAAGGAGGAAAGGGAGGGAGAAAAAAGTTTTGTGGCGCGTTATGTTTAAACTTAGCGTCGGCCACTACATTTAAACCTTTGTCGACACTAAGTTTAAAGCTAACGGAGCAACGTCCAGGTCGTCACACACGTGTCACAGCCCAACCAAATTTGAATTTTAACCTTTAATAATGACATTTAAATATTGTGTGTTGGCCTGGCCGTCGCTACAATTTTAAACCTAGTGTCTATTGAGTCTCGAGACTTTAAATGTCTAAGACACCCCTACATTAAGATTTTGATGATAATAAACTTAAGTAAACTTTTATAAGTCTTCATGAAAATTCTAATGAAGTTATGATGTTTCAGATAAGGTCAACTATCTTAAGTGCAAAGGCTAGCTATCTGAAGCAAGTCATGGATCTGGAGGAAGCACATTCTGAAGTGTTCAAGGCGTTCTGAATCAACAAGGTTCTGAAGATTCATCTGAATTCTAAAGTGTGCTCTGAAGACTGAAGAGGTATCTGAAGCCAAGTTGTCTGAAGCCAAAGCTTTTCTGACGTGGCAAGTCATAGTCTGACCCATTCCTTCACGCAACCTCAGAACACAAATTTGGAAATACAAAAGATCAATTTTGGTTAAGGTTTGAAAATCAAGAACAAATAAGGGAAATGTCGCGCAACAGGTTTTGCAGAAGACAGAAATAACACTACAACCTTTTACTGTGTTAGAGTGTCTCACAACGAGATGAAGAACATTTAATGCTATCTCACAATGGACTTCTCAACGACATTTTCAAGCCAACGAAGCCTTTAAATACAAGTGTATCTTCGTTAAGCAAAGTGCAAGCAATCTATGCAATTTCTTTAAGAGAAAACACCGTCAAATCTTGTATAGATTTATACTCTGATTTATTTGGACAAAATTTACATATCATGTGTCTTACACGGTTTTCTGTACAATATTCTTTGGGACAAAGAACTTATCTTCTAAGTTCTTGTTTCTTTGTAAACACTTAGTGTTAGAGCGTGAAGAGGCTAGATGAGCAAACAATACTTGGTAGAGCCTGGAGGAGGCTAGGTGTGCAAAAATACTTGGTTGTTAGAGCCTGAAGATGCTTAACTATAAAAGAATACTTGTATCTATTTCAGATTAGTGGATAAATCCAATAGCTTGTTGGCACAGGGACTGGACGTAGCTCACAAGTGGTAGTGAGTGAACCAAGATAAATCTATGGCTAAGTGTTTCTTTCCCTCAACTATCTTTATTATATATGCACTAACAGCAAAGGGGAACTGAACGTAAAGTTTACAAACTATTTTCTTCTATTAACAAAGAAAATGTTTTCAGTGAATAACCTCCTATATGAATTTTTCAGATAAGGGATAAAAGTTCAGACAGCTTCTGAAAACTTGTCTGAAGTTTGTAAACTTTGATTTTGAAAAGGTTTCTAAAAACTGCAAAGAGTTTGTAAAAACACTATTCAACCTCCTTCCAGTGTTTTCCTGTGGTTCTACAATGTCGACTTGGCTGACAAAACGTTCAGATGCCCAATCAAGTTTTGACCTTTACATTTAATTCGCTTGCGTCGGCCTAGGGTCGATTTGGCCATCGCTAATAGCGACAGTGTTGTTGCCAACGCTACGCGTTCGAATCTAATTCGATAATTGTCGTAGTAGATATAATTGATATGCTCAAACAATATAGTGTATACAAAAAATAATTAGTATGGATTTAAATTTAAACTTGTAATCTTTTTTTAAAAAAAAATCTTAAAAGATTCATATGAGAAATATTGAATTCTAAAATCTTTTATAGTTACACCATTATCTTTTATTTTACCATTTCCTTTTAAAATTGTGAATCTCGCTTCAAAAAATTTCATGTAACATAGGAAAAATAAAATAAAATGGTCATAAATGCACCTAGCCGAACCCGATGAACATTAATTTTAAATTTGATCATAAATGCTTAACCTAGCCTATCAGCTGTTTAGAAAGTTATATCATGAAGATTTTAAAATTATTAATAGGGTTTAGAATAGTAATATATAAATTAAATTAGTTCAATTTTTTAAAAAATATATTAGAAAATTATTCAATTAGAGGATATGATTTATATGCTCGAACAATATATTGTATACAAGAAATAATTGGTAAAGATTTTAAATTTAAACTATCTTTTTTAAAAATATTATGAGATTCATTACTTTTGATTTCAAGCAGCTTTAATGGAAATATGGTGGGCAACTTTCACAATAGGTTAGATGCCTACCTTTTGCAAAAACTAGACATAAATCATTATTTGGTATCACCAATAATCTAAATGTCATGAAAACATTATCACTCAGATTTTTTCAATTTATTTTAAGAATAAAACATACCTTAAAAGAGATAAGTCCTTACCACTCTCTCAGCCTGTGTAGTGTGTGCAAGTGTGTTACAATAATTGCAAGCACTACACTTTCACTTATTGTCATCAAGACTGATTGATATAATCCTCCTGATTGTATTCATTGGCATTCATGAAAATATAGGACTGGTATCCTCTCTAGTATTGGAGAGGATCCAGTTCCGAAAATATAGCCAATTGTCCATCCTCCAACTATTAGTTGTTCCTTCTCTCTCTATACATACACACAGAGAGAGGGAGGCAAAGTCTGACCCGAGGGGAGGCTGATAAAACAATCGCTTCAGTTTTCCCCTGTCACAAGACCTCAAATTTTTTCTATATATTTATATATTAAAACTAGCATCGGTCCTGTGGTTTTCACACAGATTGATTTAAGATAAATTAGGCATTTAAAGTTAGCTATATATAAAAACAATAATTGATATGTGCACAATAATGATCCACTTATAAAATGAAGTTGACAATAATTATAAAATAATATCATGCATAGTTATAACTTATAATTTTCTTTGAAATCAAGATAAAAATCAACTGAAATTTATAAAAAATCTCAATATATTAGAGTAAAATATGAAAATAAATTGTATAGTCAAGTGAAAGAATGTCAAAATTACGAATATAAATAATATTTTTTATAAGGTAGTGAGTGATTATTTTTTGATTGATTTTTTTAATATTTTTATACAAAAATTCTAATTCCATACATGTAAATATTAAAATATTTTTATGTTTTGTTTTCATTCTCTAATATATAAATATACAAATATTAAAAAAAATAATGTTTTCATTGAAATAAGCAATTTTTAATAGTTATATATTCAAAAATGATACTTTCATTATATGAAATTCTGACGTTGTTGGATGGTTAAATACTATATATTGTGTATGATATAATTATAGTAGCAACCTTTAGTCTAGTCCAATTGCAAATTTAATTTATCATTATGCAATGGATATTTGTTGGAATACTTAGTAGTACAATAACTTGTACTATATGTATAAGACTATGAACATGGATTTGAAGAATGGTTAGTGTGACTCCTTTCTATTGCAATATTGCTTGTGATGTGTGCAAGTTTAAAGACAAAATATATTCAGCCATCTTTTGTATTAGCCATGTATTCCCCGTTTATAAATCGTTTAGATAAAAGTGAAACTCCCTGAGTATATGAAAACTAAACTGTAGTACCATATTAAAAATTAGAATTGAAGATATTTTGTTTAAAAAAATATACTAAATTATTAAATTAAAAAATATAATAAATAATTACATAATGTCAAATTTAATAAAGTAAAAAAAAAAATGATTGAACTACACAAGTGGGACCAATAGTAACTCAGAAAAAAACTATGCTACTTGCAATGTATTCAATCCATTGGGTCGGTTGAAACTAAGAGACATTGGTCTTGTACAATAGTGAAAACAATGCAAACCTTCCTGCTGATACATTGTTGTTGGTGCAAAAAGCCAACCTATATATACAAATACAAACATATATAAGAAATAAAAAATAAACCTAAACAAAATGGTAAAGAAAGATATATAGTGATAATTTAATAATCATGCCACAATGGAAATGATAATAATAATCAAAATAAATTGACAAATGATATTTGAACCTTATCCATAATCGCACTATTCATTTTCGCTTAAGAGAGAGAGTAAAAAAGATGCTACATACATATGATGACTGTTGTTGCTATCCTTGCATATGTCATTGATAGCCTGTGCAAATGGGGATAATAAACATCACCGGATGGATTTTTTTTTGGCATGGTTAGTCAAATAGATTCTAAATGGAGAGGACTTTTACAATCCCAATTTCAAGGATTGTCTAAAAAAATGCTTACCCAGTATAAATAAGATATGATATGAAAATAGTAAATTAAATGAAAGCAATTATTGATAAAAAGTGAGAAAGATAAAAGATACTGAGTGGTTTAGAGAGTATAAGATGAAGAAGGATAAGAATAGAAAATGAAAGTTTTGAGCGGAGCGGTTTTTTTTTTTTTTTTCATTAGTAGTTACCTCATTTGAATTTGAAAGAAAGCAAGCAGGAGAAAAGTGGGTGGTTAATGGTTGTTTTGGAAAAACGGGAAGTGAAAGGAAACTGATAAGTGAGATGAGAACTGGTCTCTAAAATGCTGACAAGTGGCAATTCAATATACAGATTTACTATATATTTAGATTAGGGATAAGATGTGTTTGTAATTCCGTAAATGTAAATGAATTTAATTTTGGTCCTTATAACTTAAAATTTGTGTGTTAAGTCTCTTTCTCTTTCTTTTTTAAATCACCCTAAATTAGTTTTTATCAGGTGTGTTTTTAGTATTTGATATTTCTTATCAGATGTGTTTTTAGTCACTAGCGAAATGGGTGTTAATGGATAATTTGAGGTGATTTCAAGAAAAGAGAAACACAACACAATAGTTTTAAATTATGAGAACAAAACCCAAATATGCCTAAATTTATAAGGATTGAAAACATATATATTTTAACCCAAAAATTAAAAAATCAGTTTATCAAATATAAAAATATAACTAATGATTAGATATTTTTTTCATTGAAAATAAAATATCTTACTAATTATTAGTTAATAGATAATAATTGATTTTTTTTCTTAAATTTTTCAATTTAATATAGGTTTCTTTTCTTAAAAACAGGCTCATGTTTTTGTTTAAAGTAAATAAATATGTCATTTAATTAAGGTCTTAGAATTTGATTTAAACCTCTATCTTATAATTTGCTTTAGGCCTACAAATATGTTGGGCCGGCCCTGGGGGAGATAAGGACTTATCTCTTTTAAGGCACGCTAGATAGTTGATTCATGAATACTATGGATAAATTTTAATGATAATGTTTTCATGCATTGAGATTGGTTATGACCCAAATGGTGATTTATGTCTACTCTATGGAAATGTGGACGTATGATCTGTTCTGAAAGTTGTCACTTGATTTCCATAAAAGCAGTTTCGATACAAAATAGGTATATATCTTCATTCATGACCATGGGACCTTTTAATTGATTTTCACATAATTGGTACTATCATATTACAATTTGAATTTGGCTTTTAGAATATCACTTTCTTTTATTTAAAAATCAACATTTTAAATTTAAATAACTTGATATTTTTTATACATATGCATGTGTGATCACAATGTTCACTGTTTATTTTAAAACAATGAGTGTAATTACTTATTTTACCTTTTATATGATTTCCTCATTTTAGAGATAGTTGATTCTCAGAATTCTTTCTTTGTAAATTTTTAATTAGGATATATCATACATATTATTACGAAATATCATATTGCTCAAGCTGCCTAGGATAAGCTTGTTTTAGCAATTATGGAGCATAACCTATGTATCCTTGGGTAATAGGCATCAATTTTTTTTATACCATTGAAATTTTCTAAACCATTTCATGAAAAGTACATGAAAATTTTAGTTATGCCTATTCTATTTAGTTTCTTGGTGCATCCATCATAACAACAAAATATAAACTATTCATTTACTTTTGCTTGCATATTCTTCCATCTTGTTCTGCATTATCTTCTTGCTTTTCGATTCATATGGCTAAACCCAAAACTAGAAGTCCAAAACTAATATACACCTATTGATTTTATTTGTTGCAATTCACAAATATATAGATAATTATCCAACTTGCATCTATGAATTGTTCTCTTATAATCTCTCTCCGAAAAAACCCTTCATTGTTTTATCATTCTCCTTTTTTACCATCCTATTAGACCCACCACCAAAACTACTACCATTACTACCATACCATTCTTGTCTGGCCACCATTGTTACCATACTTTGGACAAGAAGAATATGGTAATAACGGTGGTTGTTTTGGTATGGTGGTTTAAAAGGATGGTAAAGAGAGGAGAAGATCAAACAATCAAGGTTTTTTTGGAAGGGAAATAAACGGAACAACTCATAGCTGCAAGTTGGATAATTGAATCTATATCTACGGATGGCAACAAAAAAACAAGAGGTGTATATTATTCATTGTCTTCAAGTTTTGGGTTTGAGCCACTTGAAACAACAAGCAAGAAAATAATGAACACAAGATGGAATCTTCTTCAAGGAAAAGAAAGTAGAGATATGGTTATATTTTGGTACAGACATTAAGTTGAACTATTTTACATATGTGGTGTTATGATGGATGCACCTATAACAAACTATATAGAATAGGCAACATAAAAAAAATTTCACATTACTTCTCATGAAATGAGATAGAAAACAAGAAGGAATATTGTTCACTGACCAAAACCATAAAAACATTTCATTTGGAGATAAAAAAATGGTGACCATTGTCCAAGGGTATATAGGTTATGCTCTGTACAATTGTTGAAACAATTTGATCCTTGGCAGCTTGAACAATAGGATATTTCATAACAACATGTATGATATATCCTAATTAAAAAATTTTAAAGAAAGAACTCTTTGGATTGGTTTCCTCTAAAATGAGGAACCTATATTGACGGATAAAATAAGCAATTACACCCATTGTTTTGAAAGTAAATGATGGAGATTGTGAATACATGTACGCATATTTTAATAAATTGTCAATAGATTTAAATTCCAACTGTTGATTTTAAAATAAAAGAAAATGATATCCTCATGGCCAAATTCAAATTGTAATATTATACTATCATTTATGTGAAAAATCAATTAAAAATGTGTCAAAAACGATGAATAAAGATAGGTACTTTTGTTCATAAAAAAAGATATGTACTTTTGTATCCATACGACTTATGGAAATTTGGTGGGCACTTTCACAACAAATCAGGCGTCCGCCCTTTTTTCACAAACTAAACATAAACTACCATTTGGGTCTTAACTAGCTATCTCAATGCCATGAAAACATTATCATTTAGATTTATCTAATATATTCCATGAATCAAGCATGCCTTAAAAGAGTTAAGTCCTTACATCTCTTTCATCTCCTTTCATGTTGTCATACTACTAGCATAAGATAAATATTAAAACAAAAAAAAAAACCATGAAGTCTAAAGAGAAATGTTAAATTATGTTGTTAGTAAAATGATTTCAAGTGTGGGTCTAAACAGTAATGTAACAAAGGAATTGGGACGGTGGTCAGAGGATATTTTGGCTTGGTGGTCAATCCTCGTTCATGATATATCAAATGAAATATTCTAATTGAAAAATTATATTAAAAGAGAGATGAATTAAACCATGATAGAAAAGAAAGAGCAAAAAATTTTAATGAGTCGTAGCAAACAAGAAATATGGTGAATAGTTAGAAGAAATATGGTGAAATCAAATAAATTAATTCAAACAAATTCAATAAACAAACACAACAAGAAGAAATACTGAGATGAAATGATGAGGAACATGCCTTGCAGCAGAAATATAAATCAGGTGCAACGAGAGTGATGAAGACGGATCATTGAAGCGTCCTACAACAATGTTGAGGTTAGATAGAGAGAATGTTGGTGAAGAAAATAAGGACTAAACTCACCTCCGGATAAGCAACTATGTCTAGTGAGTCTACCTCAAATACGAAGCAATCTGGCAAAATCAAATAAATTAATTCAAACAAATACAATAAACACATAGTAGGAAGAAATAGTTAGATGAATGGTATGACACATGCTTGCTGTAGGAGAAGAAATCAGATGCAGCTAGAGCGCTGAAGGCGAAACATTGAGGCATCCTACAACAATGTTGAGGTTATATATATATATATATATAGAGAGAGAGAGAGAGAGCAAGAATGGTGGTGAAGACAAACAAGGACTTAGCCCACCTCTGAAGAAAGAACTATGTCTAGTGATTCTGCCTCAAAGACAAAACAATCTGGTGAAATCAAATGAATTAATTCAAACAATACAACAAACATGCACAACAAAAAGAAACATTTAGATGAAATGGTGTCACACATGCCTTGCACCAAGAGAAGAATTCAGGTGCAGTGAGACCGATGAAGACGAAACATTGAGGCAATGCAACTATGTCTAGTAATTCCGCCTCAAAGACGAAGCAATTTCTTGACCGTAGACACTTAGGGATTGAGAGTGATTCCCACCTCAAAGACAAAGCAATCTGGTGAAATCAAATGAATTAATTCAAACAAATACATCAAACATGCACAACAAAAGAAACATTTAGATGAAATGGTGTCACTCATGCCTTGCAACAGGAGAAGAATTCAGGTGCAGCGAGAGCGATGAAGACGAAACATTGAGGAAATGCAACTGTGTCTAGTAATTCTGCCTCAAAGATGAAAGCAATTTCTTGACCGTAGACACTTAGGGTTTGAGAGTGGTTCTGCCTCAAAGACAAAGCAATCTGGTGAAATCAAATGAATTAATTCAAACAAATACATCAAACACGCACAACAAAAAGAAACATTTAGATGAAATGGTGTCACACATGCCTTGCAGCAGGAGAAGAATTCAGGTGCAGCGAGAGCGATGAAGACGAAACATTGAGGAAATGCAACTATGTCTAATGATTTTGCCTCAAAGACGAAGCAATTTCTTGATCGTAGACACCTTAGGGTTTGAGAGTGATTTCGCCTCAAAGACAAAGCAATATGGTGAAATCAAATGAATTAATTCAAACAAATACATCAAACACGCACAACAAAAAGAAACATTTAGATGAAATGGTGTCACACATGCCTTGCAGCAGGAGAAGAATTCAGTGCAGCGAGAGCGATGAAGACGAAACATTGTGGAAATGCAACTATGTCTAATGATTTTGCCTCGAAGACGAAGCAATTTCTGATCGTAGGCACTTAGGGTTTGAGAGTGATTTCGCCTCAAGACAAAGCAATATGGTGAAATCAAATGAATTAATTCAAACAAATACAACAAACACCGCACAACAAAAAGAACATTTAGATGAAATGGTGTCACACATGCCTTGCAACAGGAGAAGAATTCAGGTGTCGCGAGAGCGATGAAGACGAAGCATTGAGGAAATGCAATTATGTCTAGTGATTTTGCCTCAAAGTCGAAGCAATTTCTTGACCGTCGACACTTAGGGTTTGAGAGAGACTTTGTTTTAGTTTAAGGCGAGGGGGAACATTGAGAGCAAAAAATTGTAACTTTTATTGTTAAATATTTATTTTTAATAATTAAAAACATTAACTTTATCTAGCTTCTGTGTACGTGATGGGTGTGTGTAAATTTAAATATTTTACATATATACATACATATATATGAGTTTATGTGTATATAAATATTTTAACAAATATATTTTTACATACTATTTTTTTTATATTTAACTTTCTATTATATTATAATACATTATTAATCAAAGTTATTAAAAATTGGTTAAATATGTTTTTAGTCATGAAATATAGTCAATATTTGATTTTAATCCTTCAAAAATTGAAGATATATCAATTTTGTCATTATTGCACAGTTTTGCTACATATTTTGCTACGGATTAGCTACAAAATTTTATCAATAAGGACTTAAAAGGGGTATTTTTCACTTTTTGAGGGACCAAATCCAGTAGTTTTGAATTACATAGACTAAAACTAAATCTCGACTATATTTAAAGGACTAAAAACATATTTAACCCTTAAAAATTATATAGATAAAATTTTAAATTTAGTAGATATTTAATCAAAATAAAATATCTTAATTTTCATATATGTTTTTAGGAGTTTATGCAAAATATATATTATAAATAAAGTTGGATCATATATATATATAAGAAAAACTTAAAATTCATAGCAATCTAATTCAATCAATTAAACCGAATTATTCTCGAAACCAATTCACTTGAGTGAAATCGAAATCCGCAGATCTACGAAGGAACGCCCAAAGCAAAATACCGACGCTAGAGTGCGAACAGATGTTAGTCACTCAGTCATTCAATTCAAATAATATGGAACAAATGTTATGTGCTAAGATCATGACATTAGTTTAAAACCCAAAATTTATCTCATTTAAGCGAATGGTTAAAGTTGCACCACACACACAACAGTTAGAAAAGTCACAAGGTGAATTAGATTAAATCATATTTATAGTGCAAGGTAATTTGGAATTCAAGTCAGCTATAAAATGTACATACAGGAAAACACTCTTACAAGAGGGTAAGCTGAAGAAATTAATAGTAGCACTGCCCAGACAAAAACAGTGTTCCAAATGTTGAAAACTATGGAAGTGCATCAAAGTTGATAGGAACTCATTTGCCATCAAAGGGGAGCTGAGCTAGTTCTGCGAAGCTGATGCTTTGGATCAGGTGGTGGCACACTTGGCACACCCTCTCTATCTCCTGCAGGAAAGATTTCATCAAATACCATCATTAGTACTGTTATCTAAAACATTATTCATGTGTCCTTTATGCTTCAACAACACAATTCAGCAAAGTGAAGATGAACAAGTACATGACAGTGGTTAGTAAGTTGCAAAGTCAAAGAACCAATTAACCATATACCATATTGTTGGTTCAAAGATCATTTGCATAGCTTAAGCCATGTCACAGACACAGACGCAGACACCTATGTCTTTCTTCTTAAGTTCTGTGATCCTGAAGCTTGCTTATGAAACTTCTAGCTTATAATTGATGTAGATATTTTCTGGGATTACTTTCAATTTCAAAGCAGGTAATCCTTTTAGTACATGAAACCTCTATATTTGCAGTGTTTTTCAAAACAGCAGATTGAGTTTGAATTTTCAGAAAATAAATGCTGGTAACCAAATCATCTCCAATAGATTAGGGTTGAACCTATTTCTCTATCATTTAAATTCCTAGTTATAATTTCCTGCAGTTAAAATTAACAATCTGGATCAGTTATGCCTCCTTATCTGTTATTAACTCTAACTACAGATATTTCATATTGATTCCATGAACAGAATTAGGCAATCCAGCTTCAGCCTGAACATTGCAATGTTATCTTTCTTTTTTATATCTTATCTTGACCAATTTAGGATCTAAGTAGTTGTGATTTTCATGGTCCTCAGTTGAAATCATATGACTCAAGTTTCATTATAAGATTTGCATAACTGTTAAGGTTTCCTTTGGTTTTGCCAGCAGTAAAGTCAAAGTGAAAACTGAAGATAAAAGGATTTATGCCAAGAGATATGAGCATAACATAATAATGGACAATCATATGAAGGCTCATAGATAAGATTTTAAGATCAGCACAAAAGTTAGGTGATTCCAAAGTTGCATACACAGTTCTTAGTTCTGAGTTCTGACACATAATTAAATGCTTTATAATTCAAATAATTCCAGAACAGTACTATTCAAATGCCAAAAGAAAGCAGAACTATCTGATGAAGGTACTCACAGGTTATTTTATTCAATTTCAATAGCATTGAGTTTATATTATCTACATTACTATTCATTCTTATAGAATTGACTTGAAATGTGTCACCAAGACAAAACTACGCACAAAATGGTTGGACAAATCTTGAAGCCACAAGGTAATCCAAAGTCCAAACTAGGTTGTCTGACTATCTTAGTCAAAGTGTATCTACTTTAACAATTGAAAACATCATATCTTTTTCATTATACAGAAGATATTTCCACAAAAGGAAGTAAGGTCAAACTACTATTCTCAAATTTGGAAACAATTCAAATGTTGGAAGTTAGTATATAAAACCAAATTTCTCATGAGATGTTTGTTATGGAATTACTTGTAACAAGGGCTTAAAAAAACTCAGAAGTCTTGAATCCCAGTTAAAAGTCCTTTTTTTTTGCACAACAACGAGCATAAAAGAAGCCTGCTGAATTACCTCCTTATTATCCTTCATAATACTCTTTTCTTCACCTGATATAATCCCAAAAACTTAGAGAATTTATCATATTTCCAACTTCCACCCTGATCTATTCATCTTATAAGTGTTTAAAATATGTACTACAAGTAATATTCCAATGCTATTATATTACACTTTTGTCTTCTGGACCACAAACTCTCCAATCAAGTCATCAACATAAAGTCCTCAAACACCTTCTGCTACAATTTCACACCCTAACATTCCAGATTTGAAACACTAAAGTAACCCTTTGAGCCATGGAGGACAAAGTGTTAATAATATACCCTCTAAATCATTATACAGGAAAGGAGAAAATATTTCATAGCTCGGGTAAGGAGAATACATTATAGCATGCCAAGATACAATAGGTATCATACTTCCAATTTTAGAAAAACAAAGTCAGAAATCATCAATAAACCAGAGCCCATTTCCATCAATGAAACTATCAAACCAGTCAAATGGAGGACATCTTCTAAAATCTGCAATTCTTCTAATGCTAATGTCAAGAATTCAGGCATAGAAATAAGTATCAATTATCAAATAAAGAAGACTCTGAAAAATGTATGAAGTAGGATAGAAATGAACAAAGTGAAAACAGAGAGTATCCTAAATTTATTGGTTGCCTTGCTAAGTTGCTATACTTCGATAGAATAATAACTAACCAAGAGAAAGATCAAAATAAAGGTACACGGGAGAAAATAAAAATCTGACATTTGTGTAGTGGTTGATACAAAAATTAAATGGATCATTCAAATCTATTTGCAATTACTAACCTAGAACATTCCATAATTTTCATGTAAATCAATTTCTTGTTCAACTGCCCAACCTTCTATATAGTTTAACAAAATAAGCTTGTAACTCAAATACTTCGATTCTGTTTTTTCCAGAATGACTTCCATGGCTACAAAAGCCAAACAGGCAACCACAAAGTACAGTGAAATATCAGTATAACCGAACAACGGAGTTTTCTGCATTGTACCAAATTGGCAGTTACTAATAGCAAGTGAGAAATTTTGTTTCACTCAGATATTTTTGGTAGATGTTTCAAACAAAGTTCAATAAGTCGAACACAGATTCATATAAAAGCAAAATCATAATGCAAAGGAAGGGAATCCTAAATATAAACAATGATAAAGAAATGATCAACCAATCATTGAATTATATGTTTGAAAGTTCATCTAATTTAAACATTCCATCTTATAAGCAAGCATTGGCCATTTGAAGTCCTCATTAACAACAAACATATCAACCATTTATTGCCCCACCAAGATGGCAAGAAGAAATCTAACCAACAATATCACCAAACAAGAATAAAGTAAAGACATAAACTGACAATGGAATTGAAACATACATGCTGTCTTTTAAGCCTTTCATTCTCTTCTTCTAAACGTGAAACTTTAATCTCCAGCTCTTGTGTGTAAGCCTGTCCATTAACACACACTATAGCCTTGCATCAATATAAAAAATAAAATACACTTCAAAGAATAAAACTATGCAAAAATATATAACCTGTTTTCTAGCCCGTGACCGAGCTGCAGATTCCCTATTTTTAATCATCCTCTTCTGCCTCCTCTCCACAGTTTTCTCAACCACATTACAAGACGCAACCCTTTTCCTACTCGGAGTTTGTGTTCTGATGGGTACCCATTAAAGAAGATGGTGACACAGTCACCATTGCTTCAGAGTATCCTGCATCCAAAACTGGATTCACCGCAACTGAGATAGGCTGTTGGACCACATGACCAGCCATAAAACCTGTAAAACCCGGCATCATATTGTTCTGCTGATTTTGATGTTGATGCTGTTGTTGTTGTGGTGCCTGCTGCACTGAAGGGAGCTGGTATTGCATCCAATGGGCATGCTGGGATGTGTTGTGTTGGGAATCAACCCCTCCTGACATATCATTATCCTCAGTAGCTAAAGATTCAGTAGCCACCCCTGCCTTCACCAAGAAATCCTCCAGGGTCATCTCACCCAATGTAAGTTGTCTTTCTTGAGTTTTCCTATCCTGATTAGTACTCTTCTTCTGTTGCATATCTCTCCAAACCTCATCAATAGTTTTCTTGCTAAGGTCCCCAGACAATGTTAGGGTCCCCTGTGGATTCATAGATGACCCAGAAGCCACTTGACCATGCTGCATATAAGCATCAGTACCAGAATCCAATCCAGAGGCCTGAGCAGCTTCAGCAGTCCACACACTCTTGAGCAACTCATCCAGATTCATGCTTCCTAAGGGTTTCCCTAAATTTCCAAGCTGGTTTTGCACCTCATCAAGGGTGAGATTGTACAAGGACCTTGCCTAGCCAAAGGTCCAGTCTTTGGCTCTTGAATTGCCCCACCTTGAGATCCCATTATCTGAACCCCCAGTACCAGCCTACAACCCTATATTATATTTCATTTCCCAAAACTAATCCCAATACCCAGAACTCAATTGCAACACAAAGTGACCTTAAAACCCAGAGTAAAGAAGAGTCTATGCAGTGATTTCTATATCCAAATGAACAACCTTGGCACCAAATTTAAAACCAGAGAAACAAAACACAACCAATTTCTCTTGAATTCTGAGATTTGGTGAGAACAACACACAAACACAAAGCAAGCCGTGGAAAATGGGGTGGGTGAAATTTGGTTCCAGAAGAAAAAGAAGATGGCCCAGATCAGATATCAAAGGGAATTATAGGAAATGGAGCAGAAAAGAAGCTCCAGAAACCAACAATGGATGATAGTAAAGAGAAAAATCCATTAACTAAATATGCATGTCATCATTCATCATTTCTATAATCACATTCACAAACTGTGTAACCAAGAACAAAAGCCTAAAATTGATCCTGCAAAAGGCTCAGCATAAAAAGAACATTTTTTATCTTAGAAACAGGAGACTTGAACATTCTGAGAGAGAACATTGCTTACATGAACCAAAAGAGAAAAAAGAATGATTAAGTTTTCCCTTCGAAGGGAAAAAGAAGAATTTAGAAATGAATAAATTAATTTCAGAAACTGTTGAAGGAATAGACTGTTCTGACTTAAAACAAAAAAAATCTGAGGGTACTACACTTTCAGTCTTCCACCTACTTGCTTGCTGCTCATGCTGCAGGATCCAATCTGAATCTTAAAACAAAATTTAGGCTTTTCAATTTTTCTTCCTTGGGAGTGGGGACACTAACCACGCCAAGCGAGGAAGAAATGTTAAAAGTTTTAGAAAAGATGAATGTATTTTATTGTATTATTATATTTTAATGGTATTAGTAAATGGGAAAATGCCTACATTCTCTCTTTTCTTTTAATTAATTTAATTAATCAAGATTTGATATTGCACCACACATTCAGGTGGGATATGCATGTTTTAAGCCTTTATGTGTGTTCTCTTATATGCCTTGCTCTTCTACAAATTTATTCTTTCAAGTCTTTGGAAGCTTCATATGATTGTGAGGAGGGCTAGTAAGAAATTGATACGCCCTTTTAAATACTTTGACTAAAATTTATGAGTTTCATTAAATTATATAGGTTTTACTTTTAATATAGTGGGACTATTTTTTTCATTTGATAATAAGATCCATGTGAATTTCAATAAATCAGTGTGTTAAAGAATATATTATTAAGATTTCTCAAGTGAATATTATTGTTACATTGAAATTTCACATCATTAGGTTATATTTAATTTTTGTGTTTAATTATCTCTCTTTTTATAAATATTCACAAATTTTGATAATGTCTCGCATATTTAATATCTATAAACAAAAAATAAATACAAAAAAATTAATATGGTTAGATCATGTGAAACTTAAATATGAGAGTAGCTCACATATTACCTACATACCAATCATAAACTATAGGATGTTCTGAATACGAAACTATAAATAAATGGTTTGTTTGTTTTATAATTTTTTTCTCTTTTGGATGTTAAATAACTTGAGCAGTCAACTATTGATTGAAATATTCAAGAAAAATAAATAAAAATGCATGAATTTTATGAATTATAAATCATGGGACTTTAAACATTTTTTTAAAAAAAAAAGAGAGAGAAAGATATGTTAAATATTTAAAATTATAATTATTAGCATTTAATGCTTGAATTTAGCAAAGAAAATGAGTATGTAACAAAACTAATATAATTAAGTGGCTACAAGATGATTTGTTAACAAGTTATTTGGAGTGAATTACAAGTTTCTATTATAACTTAGAATTAAGTTTTTATTCTTATATATCTTAGGTGGATTCTTCATGTATATTAATGTGCTTACTTCTTTTAGTTTTATTTTCATTTCTTATCCCAACATCAACTAGTTAATTATTGTTGTACACATTTTGGTTATAGTTTTGTTTGAAAGAAATAAGGGAAAATAAAAACAAAAAGACACAAGAACAAGAGATTAACTATTCCAAAATATGCCGAGAGCAAGTAGAGAGTGCAAGGAATATTACAAAGAGAATTGTAACCTTGTACTAAAAGGGAACCATGATATTAGATTCTTTTTCCCTCATTGTCCATGGCCCCCCAATGGTGCTGTACATGGCCCGCATAGATAATTAGATATCATTAGTGCAATTGCAATTTGCAACACCTAGGAGGCAAAAACACTTCCATAATTCACCTCTTTTTTATACCTTATTTTTTTAATCTCTTTTTCATTATATTATTGATCACATTTTTTATTTTATTCTCTCTTTTTTTTTTAATGCCTCTTATCTCAACAGGGTACATATATACAATTTGTAAAGTGTACAACAACCAACCATTTTTCTAGATTAAATTAATTTGTTTCTTCCTGTGAGATTTAATTGAGTATAATATCTCACCTATAATTTTCTAGCTCATCAATATCCCTAATTCCCTCCAGGGAACATGGCACGTACCTATGAAATTGTTGGGTACTTTGGGTTGAAAAGCTTTGAGGTTATGTTAGTTTCGATTAGTAGGTCCAGAAGGTACTGTAGGGAGGTCATTTCCCTGTATGCTGCTTGTGCTTGAGCATTCATAGGCACAAAAGCTAGAGTGAACCTTGCTACCAAGAAAACAGTAGAAAAAAATGAAAAAAAAAACACAAAATAAGATAGGATGATTGTCCTATAAGATGTTGGGGGTGAGGGAGAACCTAAACAGAAAAATCTACTCTTTGTTTGGATTCCATAAAACCACGTTACAATTGTGAATTTGAATCCACATCTGTAACGTGGATCTATATAACATTTATTTGGTTTCCATTAAAATCATGTACTATACGTGAATTTAGACTATTTACATGTTTGGTTTAACGTGTTGGATATTTTGAGTTTATTTCAAAAGTTTTAAAGTGACAGGTCTATATTGCCTAGGATAGATAAAATGATTTTTATTTTATAGCAAAAAATTAATATTAGTTTTATTTTTTTTTATGAGGCAAACTTTGACTTGATCAAATACTAATTCTTCTTATACAACCCTATCGATTACATAAACTTCTTTATTTTCTCGACCTAGTAGTGTAGCTTTCACCCTCGTCACCTTTATCATCACACTTATCTGAAATTATCCCTGGGTTGAGCAATTGATAACTTCTTGCAGTTCTGATACTTGGGAATTTTCTGAGAAGCCTAATATATCCCATGGGATTTTCGCTCCGAGCAAGTAAATCTTTGAGGACAGTGTGATCTCAAGCTATGTATTGATATTATTTGCTCATATTTTTCCTACATAGCGTTGAGAGGTGACAAAACTCAAGTTTAAACCTCTAAATGCAACTATTTATAACATTGAAAATGTGTTTTTATCACGTTATTATTGGCTAAACATGGATCCAACCAAACACATTTATAAAAACCAAACACACTCTACGTCATGAGTTAAGACAAATTATTAACACAAAATCTTAATTTATAAATAGTCATATAGTTATAAATGTTCATTTATATTGTCTTCGGTTTAATTTATTCTTAACTAACACCACATTTCATTGCTAACACTTCAATTTTCAACAAAAGAAAAAACCCTTTCAAATTTAAGTGTTTGGAATCAAGGCTATGACAGGCTCAAGCTGAAGCATCAAAAGCTTACACGATTTTGGAATTCTCCCTGTTTTCTATTGATCATATAGCAATTTATACATTGTATATATCGTATTTGAAGCACTTTTATACACGAGCTCCTTTGAACTACCAAAACAAGCACAAAAGGACTGCGACTTCAGTTACAGCAGACACTTCCCTTCCCTGCATAACTAAATATTGAACTACCAAAAATAAATATAATCACTGACAATTCTGGAGACTTCTAATTGTTATATTTATTTCATCAAATATTAATCACAATTTCAATGTCAGTATATATCTTCATACCTTAATTTATAGTTTTTAGTTTTGTAGAATTGATTTTGATAAATTTATAGAATCAATAACAGCAAATAAATAATGGATTACTAGATAAAAGTGACTTAAAATGAATTCCACAAAATTGATTCTAACTGTTTTCAATTAGGGTTTTTGAGTCACAAAGTGTGTATCTGATTTAACGTTAAAACTGATCAAACTCAAATTTAAATTTTTTAATACAACTATTTGTAGAACGTGAGTTTACCAAATATACCGAAACTCTCTTGAATTTGTGTCAGAGCATATTGTAGAGTGGGTGCAAGGTAGCTAGGAAATACATAGAGGAATCTGAGCAGCAACATGAGCATGTGAAGTTGAAGGCTGAGGAAACGGACAAACTCATTCAAAAGCACATGTAATGTATGCATGAGAATCCGCGTGCGCATTCCACCGAGGAGGAAATCCACGTGCTTGTGTTTTTCTTTCTTATATAAAAAGGAACAAACATTCATCATTTAACCTAACCTTACGTGGATTTTTTTAATTTGTGGAAACCAAAATGCTAGTATCTTATTCTTATATATCTTTAAAGGCATAATAGCCGTTACTTCTTTAATTTAATTATTTACTAGTTGTCTTGATAAGACTAAATATATAATGTAACTTTAGAAGAGATTGTCTCTCTGTCTACACAATTTCATTTTAACAAAGTAAATCACTCATTTTCTCGAGGAAGTTGGAAGCCACTCCTCTGTCACAAGCAGATATTCGAGACCACGAGTCACTTGACGGCTGGCGGCAGATACTAGATAGGATTTCAGAGTGATTCTTACTCAGAATATATTATTGCGTTGAATAAAATTTCCACTATAATTTTTTTAAATATATATATATATATAAAATTAAATATGTGCTTCCTGCTAAAAGTGTATTCAAGTCAGATATAGTTGAATATATATGGTCAGAGATCCCTTTTCATAAGTTAGAGGTATATTTACTAAATGATAAATTAGCTGTCCCACATGAAACTAACTGTCAATAGTAAAGTGGAACTATATTTGCTTCAATATAAAAAAGTGCAGCCTTTATGTATACAAATATATATAATAAGATTAACATTCCAAAGCTGCAAATCATATTTGGCAATACCGTGGAAAGTGATGCTACTAAAAAGAAAATGTCGATTGTGGTCGAGATGTGCTAAGCTCGTCTAAGATGGTACTCATTCAGATGGTGGCTTTGCTTCCTTTGAACAATGATTCTGGTGGTGAAGATGGTTAATCTACAAAGACACTCCAACATTTAAGTTAGAAGAGATTTAAAGCAAAGTGTAAGCAGATAATAGTTAGGGTGACAAAAATTATTTTATTATTTTATAATGATATTTTTAATACATTAATCATTAATATTATATAATAAATTATATTATATAATATTATATAATAAATTATATTATATAATATTAATATAATATGATATTATAATATTATATGACATTGTACACTTTCTTTTTATAAATTTTTTAATTCTTAAATATTAATGGATATCCGTGAAAATGTGTTACTTGCATGGGTACCCATTAATTTTAGCGGATATGGATACGAGTAGCGTACTACCCACCCCCCGCCCCGTTGACATCCTTGAGAATATATATTGTATCTTAATCATTGTGATGATGGCTATTTGTAGATGACAGGGCATTGTAGACAGAGGTGGGGAGCTTCGCATGACAACAACTAGCCTAGCTACACACTTTCTTTGTAATCCATATTATCACGTTGTAATCTACCTGAGCTACCGTGTAATCCAACCCAACTTACATCTAATTACTTGTGTTTGTGTGGTTAAGTTGTTCAGCCTAGGTGATGGGAGGAGTAAAATTCCTCTACAGTTATTGGACACCTCTAGTAAGAGAGAGAAAGACATATCAATATGTGGGTCCAAACCATGTATGTGTCTTTCTATCTCCTACTAGAGGTGACCAGTGCTAAAGAGAAGTCGTATTTGATGGGAGGTGTCTTTAATGTTATGGGTACTCATAGGCATAGATAAGTGGCGGGGGTGAAACATCAATTTACAATCTTGGTCTGCAAGACTAGCGAAGGTTGGTCCGTCCGAGGTCTATACTTGCCCAAGGTGCTAGAACAAATGTACTTCTAAATTAGGCTACAATTGATTTATTACCTCCTACATCTGACTATTACAAAGTAAAATATTCATACATACAATGTAATATTCTACCTAATTCACATATTCTAAGAGTCCTAAGCATAATTAGGTTCCAAATATTGATTTATTACCTCCTTACTAAGAATATATTGTTAGGTCCAAGACCCTCTTGCACATAAGTATTAATGATAACAAACCTCTCATACTCATATAATAAACAATCTGAATGTGATAATGATGTTTGAGAATTGTTGAGAAGGAATAGGTACAACTGAAAAGAGAATTTAAATGTATCAAGAAGTTAAAAATCAACTCCAAAAGCATGAACTAATATTGAAAATCAAATATGTTCAAGTCTAGATACAACAAAGGAATGATGCAGTACATTATTTCAAAGTCTCAAACAGAACAGAATCCTCTAAAGAAAGCTTAATACTAATTATGCATAAAGTACTCAAGACTGACAAAACTCCAGAAGCACAAAATCATGCCCATAAGCATTAAACAAGTTAATTGATAAGACTTCATTGATAATAAATTACAAAGGCAAAAAAATCATAAATAGAAGACTGGAAGCGCTAAGCACATTGAGTTCACGTTCGGAAGCAGAAAACGGACATTCTGTATTTTTCTAGAAACGCCAATCTTCTCCAAAAGTAGGAAGACATCGCAGATTTCATTCTGAAAGGATGCAAGTGTCATTTGTTGAATTGTTTGATAAAATCTTACATCTCTAGAAGGAAAAATGTGTTAATGTAGCAGAAACACAACTAAGCAAGTTAAAGGTGCATTTCATAAGTGAGAGAAAAGTCACTATATGAAAGGGATGCTGGGTCTCAAAATCAATTTAAGTATTCAAATTGGATTCAAGACTCATTATCATTGGTTTTAATGTTTAACAAATTTGATTGCATAAAAACAGATTCTACTGAGAAAGGTAGTTGTCTTTTTATTTCAGCAACTCTGAAACGAACAACTCTCCAAATGAAGCAACTCTCTGAAGTTGATCAACCTGCTGAAATAAAGAACTCTGAAGATTTTGGATCTGCTGAAGACTATTCAACCTCCTGAAATAATGTACACTCTGAAATTCTGAGAAGTCTTACTGAAAACGTTCAACGTAGCATATGTCAAAATCAGAAGGCTTTTTGCGCAAAGACTTTTAAGTCTTTAAACGTCTTTTGTCTACGTCTACAAAAAGGAAGTTTACAGAGTTTTTTATGCGTCTCCTAGAACATAGTGCATGAAAAAGGAAACTTTGTACCTGTTGTGTGTCAGAATCGTACTATCTTTGCACACCTATTGTCTTCAAGTCAAAAGCTACCAAAAGATTGTCTCTCAACAACCATTTGCCATCTTCAACGGTTACATTTCTGGATTCTATAAATAGCTTCATGAAAGACTTTGAAGAAGTCGGCAAAGCTCAATAAGAAATCTATCATGCCAACATTTTGCTAAAATTACTCTGATTTTCCTTGTACTTAGAATTTCATCTTGTATCCTGAGTTCTACTCAGTTATCCTTTGTACAAGTTCATTTGAGTTTAAGTTTCTCAGAAGCTTAAACAAACACTCATTGTAAACACTGTAAAGTGTCTGAGAGCCTGAAGAGGCTTGGAGAAACAAAGAATACTTGTTGTCGTTAGCCTGAAGAGGCTGTGTCCAAAGATTACTTGTGTTTAAGCCTGGAGAGGTTGTGTCCAAAGAATACTTGATGTTTTAGCCTGAAGAGGCTGTGTGCAAATAATACTTGTAATCTTGCGGGATTAGTGGAAAATTCAGTGGTGTGTTTGCCCTGGGACTGGACGTAGCTCACTGTGTTAGTGGGTGAACCAGGATAAATTCTCTGGCTAAGTTTTCTCAACTTTTATCTCTTTACTTTCAGTTTTAACTAACAAAGGAGGGTTCTGAAAAGTGATTTTATAAATCCACGCAGCTAAACAATCTTCCTTTTCACACAAAATATTCAAAATCAATTTTACTCAACTTACTGAGTTATATCAGCAAGTTGCTGAAAGCTCCAGTTTCGGAAGGTTGATCAAAACTCGTTTCAAACACTTTGCTTTTTCAAAAGGTTTTCAGAAAATCTGTAAAGAATTATAAAACACTATTCAACCTCTCATTCTAGTGTTTCCTGTGGTTCTAACAAGGGACACCTCACTAAAAGCCACAACTCACTTTTGACCAACCTTGTTGTATTTCTAAGGACTAGAAGGACTCTAAAACAATATAATAGAGGCTTGGTCGTGTAGAATGATATAAAAAAGAGGCCTAAGATAAAAGGCTAAGAATTCCAGTTTCTACATTATCATTTTTCTTCTTAAGAAACCTTTTTGCAGACTGTTTGTGCAAACACTCAGAAATATTTTTTATGCATTAGAAGTGTTCTCATATAGCTCTGTATTGTCTTACATTATCCACTCTTGAGTGTTGAGAAAACTTTACACCGAAAACCATTGATCTTTTATTTCAAGTGTATTTCTGTCAACCTTAATTTGTCGATCTCTTCCTCTATCATCTTGCTTCATTTTCCGTCAAATCCCAAGCATCCTTGTGAAACCATTATGAAATTTTAAAGCCCCACACCCCACTCATCTTATTCTCTCCCTTTATGAGTTGGGTTGTGGCAAATTTAAGAGTTTGGGATAGTGCTCTGAGGAAGGGAAAGAGTACACACGGTAAAAATTGTTTATTTGGACTCTTTGAAGTATGTCCACAACTTTGAAGCTTAAAAATTAGGTTATTAATGTATATTAGCTTTGGGTAAAATTTATGGAGCTTTGAATATAAATTTTGAGATTTTATGGCTATCCGTATTTAATAGAGTTTCAAATAAATTTTTAAAGTTGTGAAATTACTTGTTAATGTTCAAATCTATCAACTACTTGGGAACACCTTACTTGATTTTTTAAAGTTTGTGAATATGATGATTATCGTTACACATTTTCAATTATGTTTAAAATTGTTATTTTTATCTTTCTTGCTATATTAACATATTTATTTAATTAAATTTAGGGAAATTTATTTTCATCATCTTTGAATTTCTTTAAAGTTGAAAATTTTATTTAGCTGATTTGGTTATATTTGTGAAATAGAAAAGTGAGCAAATATTTGAAAGGTGTTTTTTTTAGTCAAAAAAATTTGAATGGTGCTGAATTGGCAAATTATGACATTTAAAATTTTATTCTTAAACTAAAATTTGTTATGAATTGAAAATTATTTAAGATTGTATTTTCAGGGATCCATGTAATGACCAAAGTGCACCTAGTTAAATGATTTCGGGATGAGTGGGAAATTTGTTAGGATGTAACCACTCTCAATGGTATGATATGAGAAATGACATGATTTGTATGATTCTGGATGGATAGGCTATCCATTAGATAAAATCGCCATTTTGGGAGAGGTCACTCTCAACAAAAAATAGTTATCAACCACCCCAACAAGATAACATGATACAATTAACATGACTTGAGAGAAGAAAGAACTATCTATTAGATGGAACCACCCGTAAGAGAAAAAGGTTGTCAGGAAGATGAAATTTTATATTTGGTGTATTTTTCTTCTATTTTCATCACTTTAACTAAATGGTACGAAAAGATCTATTGATATCAAAAAAATACAAATTTGATTATTTCTATGCAAATGCTTTATTGAAATTATTTGTATTTATTATAACGACACTTTTACAACTACAGTGACTTAACAAGACCAAACCTTCATAACTATGGAGGAGTGGAAACAAATAAACAGTGGATAAAATAGATGGGGGAAATGGAGTTTTGTATGAACTTTTGTACACTGAATTGGAGAAACTTCACAAGTAACGTTTTTGTGTACAAACATTGTGGTCTTTCTGAAATTTACTAAAAATGAATATTTTAAGGATAAAATTCAGAAATCTTTTTGAAATTTACTAAAAATGATTTTTTTTAAGGATAAAATTCGGAAAAAGTCATCATGGAGTTTGAACATAAACAAAAACTTTAAAATTAAACAAAATTGAGAAATCTATACAAAACTCCCCATAAGTTTCAATAATTGAACAAAATTGAATCTGAATTTAAAAATTTAAATAAAAATCCATGGAAAAATTTACAAATATTGCTACATCATCACTTAACAAAAATATCTATTGATAGTGACCAAAATCGTGCAATTTTAAAAAATAGAAAATCAAACCAAAGAAAAAATGAAGAACCAAGACAAAATTTTGATATTTTCAAGGACCAAAAATACATTTATCCTAAAGCTTGATGGTCTTGCGTTTTCAATTCATTTTCTTTTATAGTTTCTATTAAACTTCCATAAAGAACGCGTCACTCCTTCTCCTTCTACGATCTCGTTCTGCTATGTCGTAAACATGCAGTCTTTCAAGGGTATTCAAGAAATTTTGTATTCATTTTACATTACAAATTTTGAAATTTAATAAGTAAAAAAAAAGCTATCTTGAAGCCGCCAGAGCAGAGCAATCAAAAAGGAACAATGCATGCAATATTACTACATAGTACATACAAATAGACATCACGATGTAAAAGCAAAGCGAAAAGAACTCACATTCGATTCAACAGATTGAGTGTCTTCCAATGAAAGGACACTCATAAATCCAGCTTATACAAGAGATTTGTTACTCTACCTATATCAATATCGCATGGTGCAGTTGAACTTAAATTAGAAGGGGTTTTTACCTCACTATCAATGTCCCATGGTGCTTTGTAATTTTAATTTCTAAAACAGGAAGCAAATAAGAAATCGACGTATAAATAATCTGGCAGACATCATATTTTCTAAATCTTCCTTTCAGAGAAAGCAACAACCCAATGTTCTTACTAGATGGAGTCACCTAAATGGATCACACCCCCCCCCCCAAAAAAAAAAAAAATGGATCACACTATAACAAGCAACTAAAATTAATAAGTTATTTTTTCAGTTAACTGTAGGAACTAGGAAGGAGGGATTTTGCAAGAAGTGATGACTATCTAGCAAAGCAGCAAAGATTGAGAAAACAGTGAGCAACAGCTCTTTATAAGATCCCAAATGAAAAAAAACGTATAAAGCTACAAATTTCTCCAGTAAAAAGCCTATCAACCACTAAGGTAGTACTTGACCCAGCTTTTTTTTTAGCTTTTCTTCTTAAAAGGGCTAAACATCATCAAAGGGAAGTTCTTTAAACAACAAAGTAACTTATTTTTTATAATGACAAAAAATTTAAAAAAGTAACTTACTTAAAAGCTAATCTCACCGGTCAAACTATCAATTTATCAAATAATTTCAACTTTACATTTAAAAGTTCTTACTTTTAACTTCAGCCTTAAAGTAGTTTTTACGCAAAAAAAAAGAAAAAGAAAAAGAAAACTGGGCCAAAGGCTATATCACACTTACTTTTCAACTAAAAATAGAAATAAAAATAAGATAAAGTAGATAGAATATACAGCCACTTACCTCCCAGTCCAGGAAAGCCACCTATTTATTTGAGGATAATCAGCAACAATTATTTGAGGATAATCAGCAACAAACAAGTCCATAATTACTGACTGAGCTGACTTCATCTTTTACCTCAGAAGCAGGATTTGTATTGAAAAAAACACCCATAAAACACAACTTAAATGACAATTTGATTTCCTGTTGCGTAAATGCAACAATATGTAACTTTGGAAATAATGCAAACCATCCAAAAGGATGTCAACAAAGCCGTGTTTGTCTTCATAAACATTTGAAACCAAACTGCTTTAAAACTGTTACAGTCAGCAATAATAGATATAAACAAACAAAGTTGAAAATGATAACCAAAAGCCTCAAACATCCATTTAAAGGTCTTTTTGTTTCAAAGCAAGTGACTAATCAATCCTTTTAAAATAGAGAGTAGAGTAACAAAAGAAAAAGTGCAACTAAATCCACAATAGAGAAGGTGCAGATGTAGCATACAAATGGTTGTAACCAGATAAAATAATACTCGCTCTCCCAACTTTGAAATACCTCAAAAGTCATTTCTAAACAAGAAAGACTGATAAAAGAGGATTGGAAGACTAGTGTAAAAAAAAAAGAAGGAAATAACGCCTCAACAAAAGAGTGCCCTCTTTTGTTCATTTCTTTTGTAAGATGAGAGTAAATAAAAACTATATCACATTCCTATTTAAGGAACTCTACCACATAAAAGCTTTGTCAAAATATGAACTTTACAAGCAGGTCATAATCAAACTTAAAAGCATTTGTTTTTTTTTTCCTTTTTAATTTATATTGATTTGATTACTGGTGCATGTTTATATAAGTATGGCTGTCAAACCTGCAAAATAACTAAAGAAAATTAGGTACACATACTTATAACAGAAGCTAAAAAAATGGTTTCTAACCAACTTTTTCAAGGGATTGATATTGATGACAAAAAGCACTTAGCATATTATGCATATTTCATTTCAATCAATCTGTGTTCAAAAAGAAAAGTCAAATATGTAAGAAATAAATAAAATAATCAAAACAAGGAAAAAAAGAAATTAATAACCAAATAAAACACTATCAAGCAACTGTTTAATACCAAGCTGAAGCACAATGGTCCACACAAACATAAATTTCAAAATAATTTGATCAGCATCACAAACTCCTCGTAGTATGGATAAAACTATAATTCATAGTACAAAAAACAGTTCCATAGGTTTTAGAAGATAGACCTAAAAGTCAAAATAGTACAATATTTTGAAATAGAAGAAAAGATGAAAAGGTAGGTGGCAAAACAGAACTCTGTTTGATAAATGAAATATTCTGATCAATGTACTAAGTAACATTTCATTATAAACACGCCAATTGCATCAGCTCCTTAAACTCAGAAGAATCACCAGGCGAGTATTAAAAGACTGATGCACTTATGTAGAATCTGCAAAATGAATACAAAAACATGAAAAACAATTTAAGTGGAAAATGGAAAGGGCCCAAAAACCAAGCTTTAGCAAAATACGTTGGATGTTATTGAAAAACACGAAGTTCAAAATTATTTGAAATTTTAACAAGCGGGGAATATCACATAGTTGTGTGATAAAGATCATTTTGAAAAATAAAAAACTGTGTTGCAGTGAGAAGACCACTAAGTACTAACCAACTAAAATAGTGCAGTAAAAAATATGCTGCGCAGCTGCAGTGAGAAGAAACCAAGAAAGATGATTTCTGTAGGTCAGTTACAGAAACAAAGAGACCATAAGCATGACTCGAAATTTAATAAATGAGTGAAACTTGATGTGTTCCTCAACGCATACATATGTAAGAATATAATAAGGTCATTAAAGTTAGCGCAAACAAGATATATATATATGAATGAAAACAAAAATGCTGATGAATGAAAACCTGTGTAGATCATCTCTGTCCAAATATGAACACACTGACATCTAAGTCCACTATCATTCTATATCCTCAGTTACTTCCAATTCCTCATATACCTCATTTATCTACCTTGCCTTCCCCAATTATTGCATAATTATACACCAATTCATCACGTTTTGGACGATGTTATCACATGCTCCTTATCCATCTTCATTGTCTAACATGATTTTTTATCCTCTGTCCATTGACAGTTTGACACTGAATCACTGATGGAACAACTATCCTCCCATCAAGGCATCAACAAATATGAATGAACAGCAAAACATCATGCTCCCAACAGACAAATATAAAATTCTAGAACAAAAGAACTGGCATCAAAAGTGTTACTTGGCAGGGCAAAAATAAAAGAGTTAATACTTAATAATCAATTGCTCATGGCATGCTATGTAATCAATATCTTATATCCTATTTGACACCCTTGGAAATCAGGTATTAACATGACACCAGAAACCAAGCTTGTTTTAACTTTTCCAGTCTTCCCTATTACTCATTACAAGTGAAAAATACACCACCCAATAGATAAAAAAATGCTAAAAGGAACCAATCTTGAAAGAATGAATATGAATAATCAAATACCAACAATAGCACATACCTGCCACCCACCTAGTGCCCCATGTATGGTGCAGCGCCACCATATTGCCCTCTTCCAGAGCCACCTTGACCAACCTGCTGGTTTGGATACGCCGCCTGCAATCCAACCTGATTCCCATATGCTCCAATAACACCCGGGCTTATATTTTGCTGGGCACTGTATCCACTCTGGACTCCATGACCTGCAGCAGCTGGTACACCAGGGTTAACCGCACCACTAGTTCCAAGGCTCCCCAACAAATTACTAAGCCCCAACGTAGCACCCTGAGAGGCAAGCAGTGCTGTCAATGCTTGCCCAAGAGCCGGGTTCAGTGCCTGTGCAGCCTGATTGTACCCTATTCCGGGTCCAGACGGGGCCATCAAGTGTCCCGGTTGAGCAGCAGCAGCAGCAGCAGTTGAGCCAGCACCAACAAAGCTGGTGCTGTCATTTCTCTGAAATTGGGTCCTCTGTCCCAAAGGATTCCCTGGCTGCTGCTGATACTGCGTCTTACCCATCTTTGGACCATCAATTGCCTTCTGGCAATGCAAAATATGCCCCTCAAACTCCTTGTGAGGTTCCTCCAAAGCCCTTCTTGCACTCTCAGCAGTTCTATAAACAAACAAGCAGAACCCTTTCGGTTTTCCAGTTAGCTTGTCGAGCCCTAACGGCCCTTCCTCAATCTCCCCAAACCGCGAGAAGAAGGCAAGAAGCTTCTGCGGATCGAGTTCAGCACCGACGTTGCTAACATAGATCTTCCTCTGAGTGTACTCAGAAACCTGTGGCGAATGCT
Source organism: Sesbania bispinosa (assembly GCA_026901365.1). NCBI lineage: Eukaryota > Viridiplantae > Streptophyta > Magnoliopsida > Fabales > Fabaceae > Sesbania > Sesbania bispinosa. The sequence goes on along the minus strand of QLOH01000673.1, from coordinate 229,643 downwards.
GCAGAGTTGGTTGTGGCAGCTGCTGCTGCTGCTGTGCCGGTCCTATGGATGCCAGCTGGCATGCCGTCATGCGGTTTCCGATCTTCTTCTGCGGCTGCTTGAGGGCGTTGCGTGCGCCACGGCGTGTCTTAAAGAGGATGAAACCGTAGCCCTTGGACTTGCCGGAGACCTTGTCCGTCACCGCCTTACAGTCCTCGATCTCACCGTATTGCTGGAACGCGTTGATTAGGGTTTGGGCTGTGGTGTCCCATCCAAGGCCATGGACAAAGATTTTCCGGTGGACGGCATCCTCATCAGCCACCTTGCGGATCCGGTTCGCCACGTCACGGTGCTTTGTCGCCGCATCGATGAGGAGGTTCAAGATCTGTTCCTTGCTGAAGGGTTCCAGAATCTTCTGGATCGGGTCGTCGTCTTGCTCTTGTTCCCCTTCGTCATTATTTTCTTGATCTTCTTCTTCTTCTTCATCCTCCTCCTCCTCTTCTTCTTCTTTCTACTTCTTCCTCTACTTCTTCTTCGACTTCCTCGTATTCTTCGGCTGCATTGTCTTGTTCTAGCTCCGATTGAAGATGAGATGGATGGTGCTGCTTGAGTGGGGGTTCGGGTGATTGAGAAGTTTTAGGTGCGACCTTTCGCTTCCTCCCCATAGCTTGGTTGCTTCTTTGAGTGAAGTGAAAAAGGTCGATACTAGGGTTTTCAGATTCGGAATCGATCACGTTCAATCTATCTCCCTCAGACATATCTTTTTTATGAGTATATCACGATTTTAGGCCGCCACAACTTTTTTTTATTTTACTTTTCGTTTTCACTTTCCCAGGGAAGAAAAAAATAACTCAGGAGACTGTTTGGTCGTTTTTTCACCACCGTCCCTTTGTTTGTTTTAAGTGTGTGTATTTAATATTTATTAAATAAATTATTTTTTTTCGGTTTTAAAATAAATTATAGCAAATTAGTACAAAATTTTAAATCTAATAATTGATTTAATTAGAAAAAATTGGCTCATTGGAAAAAGGAAAACCCAAAAGAAAATAAAAAATATTTTACATACATCTAAACCCTAAAATAGGATTTGACTGATTTGAAAAACAATAATATGTTTTATTTAAAGGTGAATCAATTTGACCTTGTAAATATGATGGTTTATATTAACAGATTGGTAGATTATTTACTACATATTTAAATTAATTCAGATTAATTTTTTTAATTTTTTAAAATGTAAAAAATAATTATATTCCCATGATAAAACATTTCAACATAGTTATAGAAATTGTACGATTCAAAACGATTTGATACGAGTCACTAATAAAATGATACATATTGGATGTCGAATCGGATAATGTTCTAAAATGCAGATTGAATTGATGAAATTATTTGATTTATCTCAAAATTCGTGATTCAAATATTATCTACGATTCAGTTCATCTTCTTGGCTAAAATAAATAATTGTTGCATGTTGATTAACCAATCAAAAGTACAACATATTTCAATAACAAATTTCACAACTAAAATATGTTAACCAATCACGTTTTGATCAAAGAAGTATGAACTTGAATCAAGTAGAAAAGCAAAGTAGATATAATTCAATATGCGTGTAAATGAAGATCAAATCTCATAACCAACATGAAAATAAGTGTGAATCCTTCAATTAAATACAAATTTATCCTTCCAATGAAACTTTACAAAGATGAATAAAAGTAAATGAAAGACTAGTAATTTCTACAACTTTGATGATTTTCTACCTAACAATCCCTCCTATTTATAAGAGGTGAAAAGATATCATTCCTATCATAATCATTCAGCAACGACTCAGTATGTTTTGTCCATAAATTGAATTATTGATCAATTCTACCACTTTTGTCCATTACTTTAAATTATTCACTAATTTATTTCTTTTCCTATCTACCATTCAGCAACTTATCTCTCACTTGTACCGAGAATTTCATTCTTAAGGTGGCCGAATCCAAGGAAGTTTTCTTCAGATGAAATGAAGCTCAGGATGTTAGCTTCCAAATGTCATTGGTTTGAGCCCAAAAATAGTTTTGTAACCCAAGTTATGGCCCAATCTCTAGGTGTTGTCTAGGTTCTCACGACAAGATGACTATTCCAACTTCTAAGTCGTTTTAACCCACTAGACATGTGATTCAGCTTTGAGTTCAATAGCAAAGTTGTTGGGATTTCTTCTAGCTTTCCTAAAATATAATTTTCATAATTTTTAGATATCTAGAACTCACGTTATGCTTGAAATACTAAATAGTGTAAATTTCCAATTATGCTGAAAAATGCAACTAAGTCCAATATGAACCTGAATTGGCAAAATATGCTTATGACTTGTATATCAAAATCCTTTCTAAACTTTACTCTCTTTAAAACATCCTTTTAAACTTTCTACTAATGAAGACGAGCTCATTAGTTTCTTCATCTTCTTTAATTTCAAACTCCCCATTCTCATCTAAAGTTTTTGCACCTTGCATGACTTTTATGGCTCCTTGTATGAAATGCTTAGCTTTTGTGTTGAGAGCTATGGACATCTTCTTTCTTGCTTCTTTTCAAAGCTCAAGTTCATGAACTTTTAGAGACCCAAGCAGTTCCTCTATGTAACATCCTAATTTCGAAAACTAAGGAATAATGCTCGTTGGAAGCACTTCCCTGAATTTATATAATTACTTTTTGCGACATTACCGATATTGTCATACATACACAATACAATTCGCTTAAGTATTCCAATGTTACATAAGCAGAAATTCCAAATTATCAAATCATACAAATACTAATCATCCATGTTTTCCAACAATGGTTACAATTCAACTAATACAGACTGTGGCACCCTTCTACCCCAAACTCTTATACATTTAATAAATTGAAGTGTAGAAAAGGTAACGTCCCACAATGGGTAAAAGGTTCACATAACTCTCTTATTAAAAACTTTATTAGTTCGAAAATAACTTAATTAAAATAAAACGAAACTCAAATGTATTCAATACTCATGCAGCGGAATCTCCAAAAATATAAAAGTAACTAAACATCCTACTTGCGGTGCAAGGAATCCAAAACAGTTTACAAAAACCTTCCTAACTAGAAACATAAAGAAACAACCCTAATATTATGCCCTGATGTCACATGTATCAGAACACACTCCCTTTACTCAAAACTCGACACCAGTCGTGTCATCAATACCTGTAAAAATATCCACAGTATAACGGTGAGGAAAAGATACTACTCATACATACACATAGGAGACTACCCTATCCTCACCCCCATATAAATAGCATCATCTTTCACCACACCATATACCCCAAACATTACATAATTCATTAGATAATAATCATCTATAAATCAGCATATAACCATTCATTTATATCATCACATAATTCTCATACCATCGTTCACCAAAGGAATCACATACTCTATTTTCACACATAATGCTCAATCATCATTAATACTCACAACATCATTATTTACTCAATTTCATCATCAAATATATCTCATATATACATTCATCATGTATGCACCAAAACTCATCATCATCATATTATAACTCAATTATCATTAAGTATAACTCATCATCACATGCACCAAAACTCATCACTTCACCTACCCAAAGATCATGACTTGGAACTCCGCACAATGGGTGCACCTCGTCAATCACTCTAGTTAGTACCAAGATAGTCTACCAGTGTCACCACACACAATCCAATAGGTTGTACCCCCTCTATGGGCCCGCACAACGACATTCGACCCTAGGTTGCACCCCTCTATGGGTCAATACAAATCACCCCTAGGTTTCACCCCCTCTATGGGCCCGTGCATCGAACGCCCTATCATGGTCCCCTAAGTTGTACCCCCCCTATGTGCCCGCACAACGCAGTTCACCTCCCGAATGTACCCCCTCTATGGGCCCGCATAATTCAGGTCTCATCACATATGCTCAAGGCATCTCTCCTAAGTTGTACCCCTCTATGGGCCCGCACAACTTAGGTAACATCATCATCAAAAGGTGATATACACCATCATCATCATGCATTATTATGCTCATCATTAAGCACCATCATCATAAGTGATATACACTATCATCATTAACATCATCATCAATAAGTGATATACACTATCATCACAACATTCACCATCATCATTAATCACATTGCATATTATGCACACCAAACATCATCAATCACATGGCATATTCACCAATCATATCACACCCAATCATCATCAATCACATTGCATATTCACCGATCATTATGCACACCAAATCATCATCAACATCATAATCATAATAAACATTATCAAACAACATCAATCAATCACGCACATAGTGATAAACCTCAGAGAATTCCACCTCTATCACTTAGGATCTCAAAATCCACTCTGGTAATCGATTACCAACCTCTAGTAATTGATTACCTGCAAATAAGGTCTCTGGTAATCAATTACAACCACCTTGTAATCGATTACCTGCAACCAAACACTCTGGTAATCGATTATAGCATCCATGTAATCGATTACCTGCAAGTAATCTCTCTGGTAATCGATTACCACAATCTAGTAATCGATTACCAGCGAACAAACAACACTTCTGGGTTGCCCAGAACACACTGGTAATCGATTACACACCCTGGTAATCGATTACCCGCGACGCAGATCGCAGTTCTCACGATTTTTATCGTCTCTAAACCTCTCTTTTCAATCCATAATCAATCATCTTTGTTAAATAATCATTCTTATGCGTTTATAACATCAAAAACTCAGTAAAACAACAATCTTTTCACAGATTATACAACCATCCATCAAAATCCCAAATCCTCAAATCCCTAATTTACCCCTTTTCATTATTCTCAATATCCTCTTGTTGTGGTGAAAAAATCTAATTTCGAAAATTAAATTTTAATCACTTTACTGATTCTATGAACAATCTGGGGATTAGAATCAGATCCTCTTACAGGACTCTATAAAAAAGTAGATTTATGGTGTTTCTGATTTATAAAAGACTTTCAAAAGTTCAAGTTTTCTGAAGAAAAAAAAATGGTTGTTTGGTACAGAATTTCACCAAATCAAATGCTAAGTTTAAGAAATCCAGAAATGTTAAGTTTCAAAGAGTTTGATTCAGAATTCTATCAAAAACTTATCTTTCACTAAGAATTAGAACCACTTGATTCAGAATTTTATCAAAAGTTCTAAAATTTTACTTGACTTCTTTTAAACTTAAAGAAAATCACAGTTTCAGAATGTTTGTAAGAATACAGAATTCAAAGTAAAGAGATAAAAGTGCATGGAATGAAGAATATAGAATGTAAATTGCAGAAAGTAATAAATTGAAAGAAAAAAGTTGCATAAAGATAAAAGTGGATGGGTTCATCACATACAGTCAATCCTTGTAATTTTGACTTCTTGCTTTCTGATTTCTCGAAATCTTGCTTTCTGCTTTCTCGAAATCTTCTTTCTGTTTTCTCGAAATCTTCTTTCTGGAATTTTGACTTCATGGATTCGAGAAAATCCTTAACTTTAAGACTTCGTTTTTTTTTTTTTTACACTTGAACTTAATGAGTTTTTCTCTTTTCGAGATTTTGACTACATTCTTCCCTTCGTCATGTGTCAAGCTTTATTTGGCTAATTCAAAGGTCATGAAGACCACCGGCCACCGTCCATTCTACTTCACTCAATCTCATTATGAGATTTCTTGCTTTCAATATAAATAGGCCAATAAAGATAATAGAAAGTTGAATCCCCTGATTCAACAAATTCAATTAATTTTCAATATAAATAGGCCATTTGATTCACTCGTTCAATTTAATTGGACGTAACAATAAACAAACAGACTGCACATAAAAGGGATAGGAAGTTGAATCCATTACAGAAATAAGAAATGATCGCATGAAATGAATGCTAACATGGATTCAAAAGAATTCCAAGAAACTGCAGAAAATAGAATCTTGCATACAAGCCAAGGCATTAACAGTTTAAAAACAACCTATCTCACCTTAAGCAAAACAACCCATTAATGTTTAAAAATTGGCCATTAAGAGTTTTCAATCATAGAATGCCAAAGGCATATTGTGTAGTCGATGAGGTTGCAGAGAAAATAGAGGACACGCCCTGTGAAAATGTGAATCAATACTACCCAATACCCAATGGCTAGTCCTGGTGGGAACCTAAAAATCCCCAACTTGTAGAATCATATAAATAAATGTGACATTAACATTAGCACCAAAATAAGATGGGGTTTTTCTCCCTGTTTGTGTAGCCAAATTGGAACCCAATGTTGAGCTCTATAATTACACACATTCTGATATCTATGCACAATTTCTCTTCTGATGTCATTCTGCATAAATTTAAGGAAAAACATGAATAAATATTGGATGCATGAAACATTTAAGGACATTATTCATAAACCAAGTTTTAAAATTAAAAAATATCAAACTAAAAATTCTTTAAATTTGTTACAGTAAATCATAATGCCAATAGTCTTCTTTGGTAGCTTGCTAACTGGATCAATTGCAAGATTTAAAAATAAAATAAGATGGCCTTTAATCTGCTTGATTTATTTGCCAATCACATCTCAAGTAGAAAAGAGAGCAAAAGAGAAAACAAAAGCTACTGAGAGGAATAACACGAAATGACACTTACGAGTATGGGTATTCTTTGTCGTGAAAAGCACAATCTGATGCAATGAAAATATCACCAATGCTAGCTCCTTTGGCCTAAAAAAATCCAGAAATGAACACTACTTATGGAAACATGTTTATGCACATACAAATGCATATATCCACATCAGAATATTTCCAGCTACAACATAATCATTATAATATTGTAATTTAATATCAAGAGTTATCATTTGATACAAGTAGAACAACTGTAAGCTTTAGCTGGAAACACCAAGCTTTGGATGAAAGCACGAAAGTAAGCTTTAGTACGTAGAATTTTGAATAAATTGTAAAGCAATCAGTAGGATACTGGGATATATTAACTGATTTCTCTTCTCTAAATACTCGCTCACAGAGTGACCTTTAAAGCCAGAATACTGCGTATATAACACTATGCAGAAGCCCAACAGAGAACTATGCAAAGCACTATGCAAAAGCCTAAATAGCGTCCCAGTACCAACATTATCTAGATTTCCCCAACTGAAAAAGGACAGACAAAACCAAATGAAAATCAAACCACTTACCCTTCTCAGCGATAAATCTATGCAATAAACATCAGTGATGAATCTGTTCAATAGAAGAAGAAAGAAATCATTAATCAAGAGAGGAAGCAATAACGATGAAAGGAGGAGAACAAATCTAGAAAAATTAAACACCCTTGCCTGAGAAGTGACGACGATGCTCGGATTTTGGGAAGATGAATATGATTCCGGTGACGGTGACAGCCACAGCGGCGAGCCGGCGACGACGAGACGAGGAGGAGGAGGGCATGGGGCATTGAGGGTGAGTGAGGGGGAGGGGCTGCTAGGGCACAAAATCTTTGAAGAAAATGAAACTGAGTCTCTCGTGAAACAAAATAACCCCTTTAATTCTATACATTCGGGTTCAGGTTGCTCGGTTTAAAAAAATTGCAACCCGATACCCGAACCGAGACACTTCGGTTCGTTCTCCAAATTACCCGACCCGAACAGAGACCCAACCCATTTTTTCCTTTTGGTTCGAGTTGGGTTACACCCTCTACTTAAAACTGTGGCTTATTCCTTTATTTTAGGCAACGATTTTTAAATTTATGTTGCCAAAAGTGAAAAATCGTTGTCTATTATAATAGGCAACAACCGCAAAAATCACGCCTGCAAAACCGTTGTCTAAAACTTTTGGCCACGATTTTAGCATCTTTAGCCATGATTTTTGTTGTTGTCTAAACTAAAAAAATTACGTTGTAGTGACTCAATAAATAGTTTTATCTTGTCTTTCTAATAATGGTAATCATCACTATTATATTGAAAGCAAGTAGTCTACAAACAAAGGCTCATTCGATGATGTAGTTATTGTTGTTTTTGTGAATGGTTCCATTTACTTTGGATCTACTCCTCTTCAATTGTTGTAGTAATCAAACCAACGATTGAGCTTTAATACTAATTGAAATAGCACATGGAAAACACAAGAAGGGAGTTGAGTTGTGTTTATAAAAATTTTTATTTTTCAAAAACAAAATCACAAAAGATTAATTTTTAAAATGATCTTAAGACAGGTCCAACAAAAAATTGTCTTAAAATGAAGTTAGATTTAAAATGAAATAATTTAATGTTAATATGTAAATATTATAGTACAATACATTTAAATCACGTATATAATTTAAATTTAATATATAAATATTAAAGGGTAATAAATTTGAAATAGGGATTTAATTTGAATATGTATATATTAAAGGATGTTTTTTTATATTTGAATTATTAATTCATAAAATTTAATTGTTCTAACCATACTATTCAATTAATAATATTTCTTATAACTTTAAAATCCTAATATCTTTTTATATAATTCAAATTTTGAAATACTAATCAATAATTATATTATTCAAAATTTTAAAGTTGTAGCCGTATTTTAGCCAACATTTTTTTGTGTAGCCGTATTTTAGGCAATATTTTTCTTGACAACGGTCGAAAAATCGTGGCCAAAACATGAAATAGACAAATATTATTTAATTTTGTAGAACTTTCTTAGTCAACAGTTTTAAAACCGTTGTCAAAACATAGAATAGACAATATTTTTTAAATTGTGATGATTTTTCATAGTCAACGATTATTAAACTGTTGCCAAAACACAGAATGCGCAACAATTTTTAAATTTAGCGGATCTTTTAGTCAACAGTTGTAAAACCGTTGCCAAAAATTGAATAGACAACATTTTTCAACTGTTGAGATTTTTTAGTCAATGATTATAAAATTGTTGTCAAAACATGCAATAGGCAACAGTTTTTTAACAGGCAACAAGAAAAAACCGCTGTTTAAACTATTAAACAATATTTAGTTCATGTTTAAGTTTTAAATTTTTGTTTTACGAAAATTTTATTTATCAAATCAATAATCTTAGCATAAAATATTATATCTTTGATTTTAAACTAAGAGATTTTATACGTTTAATTCAAAATTTATGGTTCATATGATACAAATATTAAAATTGACAATGTATGTAACAAATATATGTATTAGCTTAACGGATAGAATTTAGTGTGTAAAGATGAGGAACTGTGTTCGAATCCTAACTTGGCCATTTTAAGAATTTTTATTTGACATTCTTAAAACTAGGGGTGTAATCGGGTCGGGTCGGGTTTGAGGTAAAACGATGCCCGGACCAATCAAAACTATCGGTTTGGGTTGGGTCGGTTTTACAATTTTTAATTGTTCAACCCGAACCAAACCAACCCGACCTCGAACGAGTTGGTTCTGGTCGGGTCTCGGGTTGTGAATAAAATAATAATATTTTTTAGATTAGTAAAAAAATTGTGAAAAAATTCTTTAAAAATTGTAAAAAATAAGAAAAAATTGATTCATTATTTTTCAATATAAATAGGCTAATAAAGATGATAGAAAGTTGAATCCCCTGATTCAACAGATTCAATTAATTTTCAATATATGGGCCATTTGATTCACTCATTCAATTTAATTGGACGTAACAATAAACAAACAGACTACACATAAAAGGGATAGGAAGTTGAATCCATTACAGAAATAAGAAATGATCGCATGAAAGATGAATGCTAACATGGATTCAAATGAATTCCAAGAAACTGCAAAAAATAGAATCTTGCATACAAGCCAAGGCATTAACAGTTTAAAAACAATCTATCTCACCTTAAGCAAAACAACCCATTAGTGTTTAAAAATTGGCCATTAAGAGTTTTGAAACAGTGAACGAAATTAAATCATAGAATGCCCAAGGCATATTGTTTAGCCGATGAGGTTGCAAAGAAAATAGAGGACACGCCTTGTGAAAATGTGAATCAATACTACCCAATGGCTAGTCCTGGTGGGAACCTAAAAATCCCCAACTTGTGGAATCATATAAATAAATGTGACATTAACATTAGCACCACAATAAGATGGGGTCTTTCTCCCCTGTTTGTGTAGCCAAATTGGAACCCAATGTTGAGCTCTATAATTACACACATTTTGATATCTATGCACAATTTCTCTTCTGATGTCATTCTGCATAAATCTAAGGAAAAATATGAATAAATATTGGTTGCATGAAACATTTAAGGACATTATTTACAAACCAAGTTTTAAAATTAAAAAAATCAAACTAAAACTTCTTTAAATCTGTTACAGTAAATCATAATGCCAATAGTCTTCTTTGGTAGCTTGCTAACTAGATCAATTGCAAGATTTAAAAAAAAATAAGATGGCCTTTAATCTGCTTGATTTATTTGCCAATCACATCTCAAGTAGAGAAGAGAGCAAAAGAGAAAACAAAAGCTACTAAGAGGAATAACACGAAATGACACTTACGAGTATGGGTATTCTTCTGTCGTGAAAAGCACAATCTGATGCAATGAAAATATCACCAATGCTAGCTCCTTTGGCCTAAAAAAATCCAGAAATGAACACTACTTATGGAAACATGTTTATGCACATACAAATGCATATATCCACATCAGAATATTTCCAGCTACAAACATAATCATTATAATATTGTAATTTAACATCAAGAGTTATCATTTGGAACAAGTAGAACAACTGTAAGCTTTGTCTGAAAACACCAATCTTTGGCTGAAAGCATGAACCATGTAGTAAGCTTTAGTATGTAGAATTTTGAATAAGTTGTAAAGTTGTTAGTAGGATACTAGGATATATTAAATGATTTCTCTTCTCTAAATACTCGCTCACAAAGTGACCTTTAAAGCTAGAGTACTGCGTATATAACACTATGCAGAAGCCTAACAGAGAACTATGCAGAGGACTATGCAGAAGCCTAAATAGCGTCCCAGTACCAACATTATCTAGATTTCCCCAACTGAGAAAGGATAGACAAAACCAAACCAAAATCAAACCACTAACCCTTCTCAGCGATGAATCTATGCAATAAACATCAGTGATGAATCTGTGCAATAGAAGAAGAAAGAAATCATTAATCAAGAGAGGAAGCAATAACGATGAAAGGAAAAAAACAAATCTAGAAAAATTAAACACCCTTGCCTGAGAAGTGACGACGATGCTCGGATTTTGGGAAGATGAATATGATTCCGGTGACGGTGACGGCCACAGCGGCGAGCCGGCGACGACGAGACGAGGAGGAGGAGGGCATGGGGCATTGAGGGTGAGTGAGGGGGAGGGGCTGCTAGGGCACAAAATCTTTGAAGAAAATGAAACTGAGTCTCTCCAGAAACAAAATAACCCCTTTAATGTTATACACTGGTTCGGGTTCCAGTTGCTCGATTTAAAAAAATTGCAACCCGATACCCGAACCAACTACCACTTCGTCCCGTCTCTCTCCAAAAACTTACCGACAGGCCCACCGAGACTACCAACAACCAACCCATTTTTTCCTGTTTGGTTCGGTCGGGGTTTCGGGTTGGCGGATCAACCGCCGAACCCGCTTACACACCTACTTAAAATCGTGGCTTATTCCTTTATTTTAGGCAACCGTTTTTAAATTTATGTTGCCAAAAGTGAAAATCGTTTCAACAATATAATAAACAGTATAATAAATGGCAACAATCGCAAAAACCACGCCTGCAAATCGTTGCCTAAAAATTTGGCCACGATTTTAGCATCTTTAGCCATGATTTTCTGTTGTTGTCTAAACTAAAAAAATTATGTTGTAGTGACTCAATGAATAGTTTTATCTTGTCTTTCTAATAATGATAATCATCACTATTGAAAACAAGTAGTCTACAGACAAAGGCTCATTCGATGATGTAGTTATTGTTGTTGCCTGTGGATGGTTCCATTTGCTTTGGATCTACTCCTCTTCAAATGTTATAGTAATCAAACCAACGATTGTTCTTTAATACTAATTGAAATAGCACATGGAATACACAAGAAGGGGGTCGATTTGTTTATAAACTTTTTGATTTTTCAAAAAAAAAATCACAAAAGATAAATTTTTTAAAATGATCTTAAAACAAGTCCAACAAAAAAAATGTCTTAAAATGAAGTAAGTTAGATTTAAAATAAAATAATTTAATTTTAATATGTAAATATTATAGTATAATAAATTTAAATCACGTATATAATTTAAATTTAATATATAAATATTAAAGGGTAATCAATTTGAATTAGGGATTTAATTTGAATATGTATATATTAAAGGATGTTTTTTATATTTGAATTATTAATTCATAAAATTTAATTATTCTAACCATACTATTAATTAATAATATTCTTATAACTTTAAAATCATAGTATCTTTTTATATAATTCAAATTTGAAATACTAATCAATAATTATACTATTCAATATTTTAAAATCAATCATTTATTGATATTTCAATTATTAATTAATGATGTTTTATTCTAATCATTAATTAATGATTATATATTGTTAATTAAATGGTAATAATAAGAATTTACATTACAATATTTTTCTTTAGGAAACACTTTTCTTATCCATATTTAAAAAGTTGTTGCTGAAAAATGAAATAGACAACGATTTGACACCTGTAGAGGTCATTTATATTAACCAACGATTTTAAAACTGTTGTAGATATATCCACGTGTTTTAAGTTATAGCCATATTTTAGACAACACTTTTCCTTGCAAGGGTCGAAAAAGTGTGACCAAAATATGAAATAGGTAACACTTATGTAATTTTGCAGATATTTCCTTGTCAACAGTTAAGAAACTGTTGCCAAAACATAGAATATGCAACATTTTTTCAAATGTGGAGATTTGTTTTAGTCAACGATTATAAAACTAGTGTCAAAACATGAAATAGACAATAGTTTTTAAACAGACAAAAAAAAAATTGTTGTTTAAATTATTAAACAATATTGAGTTAATGTTTAAGTTTTTAAGTTTTTTTCCTAAAATTTATTTTTCAAGATGAATGACATTAACATAAAAAATTATATTTTTGATTTTAAACTAAGAAATTTTATAAGTTTATTTAAAATTTGTGATTCATATGATATCATTAGAATTGACAATGTATATTAAATATATGTGTTTGCTAACGAATAGAACTTAATGTTAGAATATAAGGAATTGTGTTTGAATCCTACCTTGTTCATTTCAAGAATTTTTTTGTCATTCTCAAAATTGTTGCCTGTTATATTATTTTAGTCAACGGTAAAAAATTGTGGGCAAAAACCACGCCACTATTTAGTATCTTTGGCCATGATTTTCTGTTGTTGTCTAAAACTAAAATTTTTAGTTTTAAATTTGAATTAATAAAAAATTTGGAATAGAAAAAAATAAGAATAAGAATTAGAATAATTAATATTTAGATTTTAAAATATTAAAAAAGATTTGAGGTAATGTTCAAAACCTTTTGCAAGACAGTGTGTGAAAGACATATTAAAAAAATAGTAAAACAATATAGAAAATAACAAGTGGAGGGTCATTTAAATTTAAGAAATAACATTTTCATTTCTTATTTTTAGTTTTAAGTATAAAAAATATCAATTTGATTTTTTTTCATTTTTTTCATATTTTAAAGTGTTATTCAGAAAATAGAAAAATCAATATAAATTTTTTTATAATGTATTAAATAAAATTTTAAGGATAGAAAACAAAATAAAAACAATAAAATATTTTTATAATCCAAACTAAAAGTAATTTTATAATTAGGTAGATTTTACGGTCCTGACAGAAAATTATGGATATCAGTCCAGTCATGATATGTCAATAAATTATTGAGACATGTGTTTAAATTTTTAAACAGATAAGCACCTAATTATAATATTATATTTTGATCGATTTTTTCTTATGAGACTTTGGGATAAAGTGCAAAGTGATCCAATACGATCTCACAGTGAGTGTTCCCAACGAAGTCACCGAAAAAAAAGCACGATTACTCATTAACCAAAAATCAGTGAACTTGATTCAAAACTCATATATTTAACACTGTTCATGAAAAAAGTTTTGTTTCTATTTCCTTCTTCCAGACCCAGTCACGCGAACGACGAAGGTGGTTAGACATTTGCTACTGAAATGATGGTGCGACAGAGCTGATGAGCTTGAATGGCGCAATGACGGTGAGAGAACTCTTCGGCAAAGATGAATAATGATGAGGAGGCATCACCAATCATTACTAGAGATAATGCTTTGAGCAACAATGTTAGATTATGTTGGTGAAAAGGGGATTGGTTATGTTCTGGGTGATGGCTTTGCAATAATGAGGTTGTTTGGTGTTAATTCGATGGTGAGGTGATGATTGGAGGGAAGCTTTATCAGTTGGTTTGGCTAGTTTTGGTGTGGGATTGGTTATGGTAAAGGAACACAAAAGCTTGATATTGATGAACTAAGCGATGGGAAGAAAACCTTTGCCACTTACTTCTCGTCTTCGTCGTTATCATCTTCTTCATCGTTGATGAAAGTGGAATACAAATGGCGTAATAAAATTAGGACAACTCATAACTGGATCGGTACTTATAATTCATTGACCGTACCGAAGCAATCACCTTATAATTAAAACTAAGAAACACAAAATGAAAATCATTGAATTTGCTCTCGAGCTTTCTTTCCCAGATGTCATATTGGAATTTGAAATCAGATTGTAAGGAAGCAATTGATGTTATTACTTCCAACGCTAAGCTCCCGTCATACTTAGGATTAATTGTCAATAATTGTAACTCTCTTCGCCTTGGATTCAGAAATATTTCAGAGTATATGATCAAATACTCATAGAAATAGGTGATTTCCCCATTCACCATCCGGTAAAATTCGACCACTTGTACAAATTCAGGTCTCTATTGAAGAAGTCCCTGCACATATTGAACCTTTCTTAGCCATGAATAACTGTCCAACCTTTATTGTTTGTTTAGTTTACAGTTGAGTAAAATTGATTCTGGAAATCAATGATTAAGAGTGATGTACGTTTTACAAAGCATGTTGGATGAAAATAATTTAAAATAAATTCTGCAAAAACATAATTTTGAATTTTTTAACACCAAACCAAATAGGCTATTAACTATTTATCTATGAATGTATATCTTACACATAAAAAAAGTTGATATGATGTCTTCTTGTTTCGTGATCGATGAGAAGACTCGGAACAAAATGCAAATTTTTGGAGGCTAAAATACTGATGGTAGTATTAAAATGGTTAAATTTTCAAAAAAAAAGCATCCCGTTAAGCTCTTGTTTTTAACTGGGAAAAGAAATACATTTCTTTGTTTCAAAGGAAAAAGAAATACATTAAAGACCAAACAGGGCTTTTTTTTTTTCAAAAAGACTAAAGAGGGCTCATGTACAAAATGGCCACATCTATCTATCTATAAACTTACAATAGGGGAAGCCCACCAGCCACTGTACAAAACGGGTCCAGATTAGGAGTGACCATCTAGCTACCTCATGTGCAGGCAGTGCAGCCTTTCCCACTGACATCTATAACCATTAAAACCTTTTAAATGAAAATAAGAGGAAAGTGCATTCACTGATAAGAAGCCCGACAGACCTATCATATTGCTTCAAGAGAGAATCACTTAATAACATCTAGACAAGTTAGACAACTTGGATACATTCTCAAATTCGTATAAGGGCTCATCTTGACACGTGTTTTAAGAATATTCGTTAAAAAAATTAGGGTAATGATTAAGAAATTTATGTATAGTACTCACTCTATATTTGAATATAAGAAAAAAACACACTCATGTAGTGGAGTAAAATATAACGATTTTTCTATAGTGTACTTAGGGCACATTTAACAATTATTAAAATTGGCTTTTCAATGTCACTTTTAATGTATTTATTATAAGAGAGAGTGATTCTTATTTAAAGAGCATTAAGTCTGAAAATATCCTATATTTAATGAGTAAACTAGCACTTAGGTCCCTGACTTTATAAGCGTCGTGCAATTAGGTCCCTGACTTTAGGAAATTGGTCCCGTGGTCCTTGACTTTAACCTCCGTCATGCAGTTTAATCCAAACGTTAAACTTCTGTTAATTCCTGCTATTAAATCATGCATAAAGGTCCTTAACTTTATATAAAATCTTGCATTTAGGTCCTTAACTTTACAAAAAATAATGCAGTTTAACAACAGGAATTAACAGAAGTTTAACGTTTGGACTAAACTGCATGACAGAGGTTAAAGTTAAGGACCACGGGACCAATTTCCTAAAGTCAGGGACCTAATTGCACGAGCTCACAAAGTCAGGAACTTAAATGCTAGTTTACTCTATATTTAATTTGGATTTTATTTTTCAACCACTCATTTAATGAATTGTGTGCCAATAGAAAGAGAGCGTGTCTATTTGAAATAAGTTTCAATAAAATTTAATGTAGGGTAATTTAGGCAATATAATTACTTTTTAGATGATATCAAGAAAATTAAAAATGAGTTTAACCAACTTTCTTAATAAGTGTGAAATTAGTTATTTTTACTTATATTTAAGTTCGAAGTAGTAGGTTTTTATTAGAAATCACGACATTTATTGCAACATTAAGAAAATCGGACCGGACCAACCATAATCGATATGGTCCAATGACTGGATCGTTTGTGCTTTCACAGCAAAACTAACTGGTTAGAATCAGCCCAAACCGAAGCGAGCCACAATGGCTATATATATTGGTCAGGATCAATTAACACCATGTGTCAAACTTCAAGACTTACACCAATTAATAACATTTTGTAGAATGTGAAATTGACCAATCCAACCGTTAAATTGAAAGATATTATGGAGTAGATCAAGTCTATAAAATTTCAAGCAAATCAGAAACTAATTAGTACTTCATCACATCACTTTATTTTAACGTGTAATATGTTTTTAAAATATAAGTAAAAATTTGTTGCTAGATAGCGTACCCACAAATATCTAAATGATTTGAAATTTAATATGCATGATCATGATGATAATATCTTTCAATTCAACGGTTGGATTAATCAATTTCACATTCTATAAAAAGTTATTAATTGGTGTAAGTCTTGAAGTTTGACACCTAGTGCCAATTGATCCCGACCCTATATATATAGGGGACGTATCATGTGAGAACACTTTATTATAGTGAGAAATGAGGACAAATAATAATAACCATTGGATTATAATAAATGGCCCGGATGAAAATTTAGAAAAAAAAATCACGTGAGGGCGCACTTCTTCAATTCTTTTGTTCCCAGCCAGACTGTTTCTCCCATTCTTTTCTGCCCATGGAGCACCATCATCGCTGAAAAATAGATGCAGCCATCTGATAAGTGCTCAGAATTAGTAATTTTTGGATATAATTTTAGCACTTTGAGATGATAATTGTTTTTAGTTTAGCCCCTAATTGCCTTCTATTGCTTAAATTTAGTTTTATGTAGTTTTTATTTCAAATCTGAGTTTTGAGCTATTCTAATGAAGAAAATGATCTTTTTGTAGACTTTGGAGGAAGAAAAAGAATTATAGAAAGAATCAGAGAAAGAAATCACCCACAAGTGCAATATTTGAGAGTGGGTTGAAGCACACTTTTGTGCGCTTCAGCCGCCAATTTCAGAAAGCAGGAACTCGAAGCGCAGGACTTAGAATGATGCGCTCCAGCCCTCGTTCGCGTGCTGAAGCGCGCGAAATTCATCCTGAAAAGCAAATGCACACTTTTTTCTAAAGCGTGCTGAAGCGCGCTTTTGCGCGCTGCAGCCCCAGGTTCATAAGGAATCAGCTCGAAGCCATCTATCTCAATTTTTAAAGCGAGTTGCAACCCCTTTTGCGAGCTGAAGCCCCCATAGCGTGCTGCAGCACGCTACACTTCCTAAAGAATTGAAGTGCGCTGAAGCTAACTTAGGAGGCTGAAGCGCGCAACTCTCGTCAGTTTCAGGCTCAATATAAAAGAAAGAGAGAGAAATTTTGAAGCGATCGATCATCTATCTATCTCTTTCCATCTTCTCTTCTTTTACAAGTTTCTCCAGGGAGCTCTGCTAGGGTTCACTTCTTCATTTCTTCTCCTCCATTTCTCTAGGGTTGTAAGTGCCACTATGAGTAGCTAAACTTTTATTTTGGGATTGAATGTAGTCTACTCAAACTTTGATGTATTTTGGATTCATTTATCTATAGTAATTTTGTTTCTTTTCAATATTGGCATTTTCGTTCTATTCTTAATGCTTGATTCTATTAACTCAGTAGTAATCTCGGTTTAGATTTCTTGAAGTAGCAGGAACGTATTTTGAAAATTTGAAATGAACAAAAATTGCTCGATAGGTCGAAACGCTAGGAATGGCTTTCGATAGATCGATAGCTCTAAAACATCTTTTCTTAATGCTAGGCAACTTGTTAAACATTGGAGGAATCAGTGTTTAGGGAGTTGTTCTAAGGATTTCACATTGGAGGAATCCGTGTGAATGATTTTAGCTTGTGCTTCAATATTGTCTAGTTTGAATACTATGAGTTTTTGATCTCCAAAATACTGAAAAGTGTGATAGATGAAATTCAATCCCAGCTTTTTCTCATCTGAACTTTCCAAAACTTTTACTTTGCATCTTACTACTTTTATGTATTTTCATTTTAGTTGGTTTCAAAACCAACCATGAATCAAATATCCACCTTTGTGTACATATACTTAGTAAGCTAAACTTTAAAATTTGATTGAAATCGTTCCTCGTGGTTCGACATCCCTACTTAAAAACTATTATACTCTTGTGACATTGGTACGCTTGCCAAGCCCACAACAAGTATTTTTGGCGCCGTTGCCAGGGAACTATGTTCTTTTAAAACTTAGTTAGCTTATTAAGTGTTGTGAATACTTTTGTAAGTAGTTCTTTGTTCATAATTTATTTTCGTTTCAATTGCTACTTGGTGCTAATCTTTGTTTGAGTGTTTTAGGCTTCTTCGAGGCAAAGCTACTGCAGATCAACTGGTGTTCGATCAAGAAGTTGAAAGAACGACTAGGAGAAACAACAGTAGAAGAAGAAGACAGACAAGCATCCACTCAAGGAGAAGAACCATGCAGTTCCTCTACCCACCCCACAACCAACACAAACTCAACCAACTCCTGAACCAATCATGGCTGAAGAAAGACCTCCACCACCTCCACCAAGGCGAACATTAGGAGATTATGTAATGCAGCAAGGGTCGAGACACTTCTTGAGCATTGCAATTCCAGCTACTACAAGAGCTTTGAAGATGAAGCCAGCTTTTCTAAGCCTAATCAGTGCTCATCAGTTCACGGGAATGGACCATGAGGATCCATACACCCATCTCTCTACTTTCTGTGAATTAATTGGAACTATGGGTTTTGATGAGGGAGATATCGAAGCCGTGTACTTACGTTTATTTCCTTTTTCTTTGGCAAGGAAAGCAAGAGAATGGCTGAAATCTCATCCTAATCAAAGTCTAACAAGCTGGAGTATTGTAGAGGAGAAATTCTTGAATCGATTCTTTCCACCCTCTCGATACATCAAGGCAAAGTCTGATATTTCTACCTTCAGGCAAGGGCCAGATGAGCCATTCTGTGAATCTTGGGAGAGATTCAAATCCTTGTTGAGGAGATGTCCTAATCATGGGTTTGAAGACATAGCCCAACTCAATATCTTTTGCAATGGTCTGAGGCCTGATACAAAGATGATATTAGATGCTGCAGTGGGAGGAACCATGTTGGCTGTAGATGTTGAGCAAGCTACAAGAATTATTGATTCACTAGCAACCGATGACCAACAAGGTCAACATGGTAGGCAAGTTGTTCAGAAGAAAGGAGTGCTTGATTTGAGCACTAATGATGCAATCTTAGCTCAGAATAAGATTCTCACTCAACAAATTGAGGCGCTTACCAAGCAAATGGCTAAATTGCCTCAACAACTCCATGCGGTGTAATCCAATTCTGGTTTTCATCACAACAAATGGTCTGTGACTTTTGTGGTGATGATCATCCCAATGGCAACTGTTCTGTTAGGAATGTGCAACAAGAAGAAGTTCAATATGTGAATAACCAAGCAAGGCAAGGAAATTTCCCCAACAATTCTTATCAAAATAATTATTCTCAAGGTTGGAAAAATAATCAACGGCCTAACTTTGGTTGGAAGCAAGAAGTCGGACCTTCAAGACAACAACCTCCTTACCAACCCCAAGGTAATTATCCTCCCAATCCCGATAGAACTTCAAAATTGGAGGATACCTTGGAGAAGTTCATGCAAGCCTCTACTGCTAATCAGAAAAACACTGAAGCTTCTATCAAGAATTTGGAGATTCAGGTTGGTCAATTGGCAAAGCAACTAGCTGAGCAACAAGGAGGACAATTCACAGCCAATACTCAAACCAATCTTAAAGAGCATTGTAAGTCCATTACAACTCGTAGTGGTATTGTAATAGGGAAAGCTATTGGGTATAATTTGGCGGTTGAGGAATAGGTTTTGCAAAAAGAGGAGAGTGAAAATGAGAGAGTATAGGTTGAGGAAGATTGAGAGTGAAAAGAGTGACTGTGAGGAAGAGGATGAGAAGAATAAAGAA
Source organism: Sesbania bispinosa (assembly GCA_026901365.1). Lineage (NCBI taxonomy): Eukaryota > Viridiplantae > Streptophyta > Magnoliopsida > Fabales > Fabaceae > Sesbania > Sesbania bispinosa. The sequence continues at coordinate 209,153 of QLOH01000673.1, read as the reverse complement.
GAATTGTATATAAGAGTGAAGAAAAAGAAAAATACAAAAAGAGAAAAGTAAGAAAAAGAGTTATGAGAGTAGTGCCACCATGAAAAACTTACCATATCCTCATGCTCCATCAAGAAAGGATAAGGAAAGGCAATTCATTCTCTTCATGGATATTTTCAAGAGACTTCAAATAAATATTCCATTTGTTGAAGCAATGGAGCAAATGCCTACTTATGCCAAGTTTATGAAGGATCTTTTAACCAAGAAGAGGAGATTTCCAGAAGAAGAAACAGTGGAATTAGAGGCTGGATGTAGTGCCATTATTCAGAGGCCTCTACCACAGAAATCAAAAGATCTTGGTAGTTTTACTATACCGGTCACTATTGGTGCTTTGCCAGTAGGAAAAGCTTTGCTTGATCTTGGTGCTAGTATCAACTTAATGCCTTTGTCCATGCTTAAAAGGATTGGTGACTTGGATATTAGGCCCACAAGGATGACTCTTCAATTGGCCGACTGATCCATCAAATACCCTCATGGTATTGCGGAAGATGTCTTGGTAAAAGTTGATAAATTTTTCTTCCCGGTGGATTTTGTGGTCATGGACATTGAAGAAGACATTGATGTGCCTTTAATCCTTGGTCGTCCATTCATGAAAATAGCAAAGGTAATCATTGATGTGGATGATGGAAAATTGAAAGTGAGAGTGCAAGATGAAGAGGTGAACTTTAATGTTTTTGAAGCACTCCAACACCCCATTGACAAGAAAGAATGTTTCAGAGTTGATGCGCTTGATGAACTTTACACTTCTGCTAAGGAGCACATTCATAATTCAATCCCTTTGAATAAGACATTAATTGAAGCTTTTGACATGATGAATGAAGAGGAAGAAAAAGAAATTGAAGCTTGTTTGAAGGACTTGGATTCTTCCAAAGAAATTCCATCAGTTGAAAGTGTATTTGAGAAGGTACAAGACAACCAAAAGGTGGAAGATCAAAGGTATAATTGAAATTGCTTCCTTCACATTTGAAGTATGTGTTTCTTGAAGACAACAATAACAAGCCAATCATAATTAGCAGCAAGTTGTCTCATGATGAAGAAGAAAAATTGTTGGAGGTTTTGAAGAACAACAAGAATGCCATTGGTTGGGCACTTTCTGATCTTAAGGGTATTAGTCCTTCCTGTTGTATGCATAAAATTCTAATGGAAGATGACTATAAACCAGTGGCCCAACCTCAAAGAAGACTCAATCCAACAATGAAAGAAGTGGTCAAAAAGGAAGTGATGAAGCTATTAGAGGAAGGTATGATTTACCCCATTTCTGATAGTGCTTGGGTAAGTCCTGTCCAAGTTGTGCCTAAGAAGGTGGGATGACAGTGATTTGCAATGAAAAGAATGAGTTGATTCCAACAGAACTTCACTGGTTGGCGGATGTGCATTGATTACAGAAAGTTGAATAAAGCAACCAGAAAAATCATTTCCCATTGCCTTTCATGGATCAAATGGGAAAGGCTAGCTGGTCAGGCCTTTTACTGCTTCTTGGATGGATTCAGGGTACAATCAGATTTCAGTTGACCCTACTGATTAAGATAAGACAGCTTTCACTTGTCCTTTTGGTGTTTTTGCATACAGAAAAATGCCATTTGGGTTGTAATGCACCGGCTACTTTTCAAAGGTGCATGTCGGCCATCTTTTCTGATTTGGGAGAAATGTATTGAAGTCTTCACGGATGACTTTTCTATGTTTGGAAACTCATTTGATACTTGTTTAGAGAATCTCAACACCGTACTGAAGCGGTGTACTGAAACCAACTTGGTGCTCAATTGGGAAAAATGCCATTTTATGGTCGAAGAAGGAATTGTGCTGGGGCACAAGGTTTCAGCAAGAGGAATTGAGGTGGACAAAGCTAAAGTGGAAATCATTGAGAAGCTACCACCTCCAATCAATGAAGGGCATCAAAAGTTTTCTTGGGCATGCAAGCTTCTATAGGCGGTTCATCAAGGACTTCTCCAAAATTGCCAAGCCTTTGAGCAATCTGCTGAATAAGGATACTTCTTTTAATTTTGATGCCAATTGTTTGAATGCTTTTGAATCTTTGAAACAAAAATTAATTTCTGCACCTGTTATCATTGCCCCTGATTGGAATTTGCATTTTAAATTAATGTGTGATGCTAGTGATTATGTTGTGGGGGCGGTGTTAGGACAAAGAAGGACTAAAGTTTTCCATGCCATACACTATGCCAGCAAATTTTTGAATGAAGCTCAAGTTAATTATGCCACTACTGAAAAAGAGCTTATGGCAATAGTGTATGCATTGGAGAAATTTAGATCCTATTTGATAGGGTCAAAAGTGATTGTATATATTGACCATGCTGCTATCAAATACTTGCTTAATAAACCTGATTCCAAACCAAGATTAATTAGATGGTTTTATTATTGCAGGATTTGATTTGGAAATCAAAGACAAGAAAGGAAGTGAAAATCAAGTGGCTGATCACTTGTCCGGCTGATCAATGAGGAGGTGACTGAACACGAATCTGAAGTTGTGGAAGAGTTTCCGGATGAAAAGCTGCTGTTGGAGGAAATACCTTGGTTGCACACATTGCAAATTTTAAAGCTGGGTAGTTCCTGAGAATTTGAATGGCACCAAAGAAAGAAGTTCTTCAAAGATGCAATCACTATGTGTGGGATGACCCCTACTTGTTCAAGATTGGGGTTGACAATTTGTTGAGAAGATGTGTTAGTAAGAATGAGTCCAAACATTCTTTGGCATTGTCACAGCTCCCCATATGGAGGTCACTACAATGGAGAGAGAACAACTGCTAAGGTTCTCCAATCTGGCTTCTTTTGGCCATCAATCTTTAAGGATTCCCACCTTATGTTCAGCAATGCAATAGTTGTCAGGTCTGGAGGCATCTCCAAAAGACATGAAATGCCTCTAATAGCATTTTAGAGGTGGAAGTATTTGACTGTTGGGGAATTGATTTTGTTGGACCCCTACCATCCTCTTTTGGAAATGAGTACATTTGGTAGTTGTGGATTATGATCCAAGTGGGTTGAATGTTGTTGCTACTGCGAAGGTGATGCAAAAACTATGGTGAAGTTTTTGAAGAAGAATATTTTCTGTAGATTTGGCTCACCAAGAGTTTTGATCAGTGATGGTGGCTCACATTTTTGCAATTCACAGCTGCAAAAAGTTTTGGAACACTATGGGGTAAGGCACAAGGTTGCATCACCCTATCACCCAAACTAATGGCCAAGCTGAAGTTTCTAACAGAGAAATCAAGAGAATTCTTGAGAAGACAGTGAGCTCTTCTAGGAAGGATTGGTCAATTAAATTGGATGAAGCCTTGTGGGCATATAGGACTGCGTTTAAGACTGCAACAACCTTGTCCCCATTTCAAATAGTTTATGGGAAGGCATGTCATCTACCAGTGGAGTTGGAGCATAAGGCATACTGGGCCTTAAAGTTTCTGAATTTTGATCCTCAAGCAGTGGTGAAAAGAGAAAAATTCAGCTTCATGAATAGAAAAATGAGGCTCAATGCTTTGATCCTCAAAGAACAAGAAAGGTTAAGACTCAGCATCAGGAGATCCTCAAGAAGAAATCTATCTGTCCATCTGCTGCTGTTCAATTCCAGGCTAAAATTGTTCCTGGAAAGCTGAAATCAAATGGTCAGGACCATTTCTGGTTAAAGAAGTCAAGCCTTATGGAGCTATAGAGCTAGAAGATCTTGAATCAAAAGAACTTGGGTGGTGATGGGCAAAGAGTCAAGCCTTACTTGGGTGGTGATGTTTGACAGGATCACCCAAGTCATAACATTGCATGAACCTTAATCGATACAGGCGTCAAGCTATGTGACGTTAAACAAGCGCTTCCTGGGAGGCAACCCAATGTTTCTGTTTTTAAAAATCCTGTTATTTGTCTTTAGTGTGTTTTTTGTAGAATGGTTGTTAGTGTAGAAGTGCATGTTTGTGTGTTAATTAGTCCATGTTTGATATTTATCATCTCATGATTGTGAATTATGCATGTGTGTGTAATTAAATTGCATCTGTGATAATGTGCTTTTGAATAAACGAGAAATGCAAGTTGAGGTGATTGAATGCTTGTTAGTGTTGATTTTTGGTTATCTTATAAATTCTGAGTTTAGATTTAGATTTTAGTAGTTTGGTAAATTGGGTGTTTTTAGGCAATGTGATTGAGAGGAAGTGAAGGATTGAGTGAAGTAGTTGAGCAAAAATTCAGAAGGGTTAGATTGTGGAAAATTTGAAAAATGTGGGCTGAAAAATTGCATTTTTCTGCATAATTTGAACAAAAAAAAAGGGTGAAATGAAGTGCCAAAATGGAGTCAGAGAGGTCCACAGGCATGTTGTGGAATCCTCCATGGTTGTGGAATTGTTGCAGTAGAGTGAAAAATAAAATCAGAAGGGTCCACAGGCAGGTTGTGGAATCTCCCATGCCTGTGGAAATTTGGCAGCAGTGTTAATATGAGAACTAGAGAAGTCCACAGGCAGGTTGTGGAATTTTCCACGCCTGTGGAAACGTATCAGGAATGTCAAAAATAAGTCAGAAAGAACCACAAGTGGGTTGTGGAATACGCCATACTCGTGGTTCCACCAGAATTTGTTTTTTAGCAGCTGAAACGCGTATTAGTTTTGAGACCCCTCTCCTTTCTAGTTTTGAGCGTTGTAGCGCACTCTTTAGTGCATCCTTCGTGCCTTCATTGCGCTGTAGCGCGCATCCTCCATGCCTTCACGTTGTGGCGCTCTCATATACTACACGCTGAGGCCTCCATCTAGTGTGCGTGTATCGCGCAGACAACCTCAAGTCAAGGTGAACGCGCACTCGTGTAGCGCATCAAATGCGCTGTAGCGCGCACAAGGGAGCGAACATAAGACCAATTGCGCTGTCCGCTTTAGGTATTTCACTCCTCTCCTCCCTTTTCGTTCGTTTCTCTTCTTCTTTTCTAACACTTGCTCACCACACTCCCACTCTTTCACTTCCAACTCTTCTTCCACTCATTTTCGTCCCTCTCATTGTTGCTCCTTATCCCTCACTAAGCTCAAGGTGAGTGTCCTTTTCTTCCAACAATCCCCTCTATCTCTTTTCTCTTTAGAAACCCATTTGTGGGTTCGGGCACCAATCTTCTTGTAGAAAAATGTGATTAAATTGCTTGCATTGCTTGAAGTTTCCCCTTGTTGGATTGTTGGGTTGTTATTGAGTGATTGTATACATTTGGGATAGTGGGCTTTAGTGTATATTGCTTCCCTTTGAAAACTTTTATGCTTGTGAAAATGCTTCAATGGATTGTGCTTGCTTAATTGGTTTTGTTCAAAGCTTTGGACTCTTGGTTTAGCCTTATACATGCATAAGCTTGAAAATCCATGCTTTTCCTTCTTTAAATTCCAAGTGAAACATGTGAAGCATTCCAAGTGTTTGATGAAATGCATGATTCATGGGCTTGTAAAGTTGTTGCTCTTTTTGTACCATGGCTTGCAAGAAACATGCAATATTGTTGTGATATGCCTTACACATCATGATAAGCTTGTTCATTCTTGTTAATGCTCATGGAATGTTGGCATGCTTGTTCATTCTTGTTAATGCTTCGATAAAGTCCCAATTCCTCAATTCGTTCACTAAAATTAAGTGCTTATTTTTGTAGATGAGGACAAAACTGATTGCAAGGAGAAACACCTCTAAGAAGGGTAGAGGAGAATCTTCTTCTCTAGCTCAACAAGCTGAAATTTTCAGAAGCCCCTTGCACCAAGAAAGATATGAAAGGATCAGAAAATGGCACTGATTGCAGAGAGGCAATTAGTTATCTTCAGAGGTGAATATGATGAATTCTTGGATGAAATCATTAGAAGAGGATGGAACAAGTGGGGGAGCCACTTCAAAAATTTGACCACAAATTGTAAGAGAGTTTTATGCCAATGCTATTCAAAAGAATCTGGGTCAAATGAAAGGAAATCTCTGGTGAGGGGAGCATGGATATCTTTTGACCCTGAAAACATCAGGCAATTCCTTCAACTTCCAGATGTCACAAATGAAGAAGGTTGTAGATATCAACAGCTGAAAAATGAAGTGAATGGATTTGACCCTGATAGGATTGCATCAGTACTATGCTTACCTGGTAGGTCTTATAAATGAATAAGGCTGGGGTGCCAAGGAAAATTTTGAGAAATAACATGAAGTCTATCACTCAAGTTTGGATGACTTATCTTTTGGCAAACATTGTTCCCATTTCACACACCTCAGACCTCACCATGCCTAGGTGCCACCTACTGTATGTATTTTAAGTAGATTCCCGGTAGACTTAGGCACAGTTATTTCTGATGAGATTCAAGCTTTTGTGGATCAAACCTGCAAACAAAGGTCTGGGCTTTCCGGCACTAATTTCTAAATGTGCCACCTTGCTGGTGTTCCAACAAATCCCACTAAGCAAATTAGAAGGCGTTAAACATCAAATTTATAGCGAGGCATTGCACTAATCCAGCGGAGAAGAACCCAGAACAACAACCTCAAGCTTAGGTAGATCCAAAACCCCTTCCACAAGCTCCCATGCCTCATATGGATGCCATAATTTGGGATACTTCCAACGTAATGAGCTTGCCTATCAGCATACCCATCTTCAGCAAGTTGCAATGCACAGGGGACTTACATCCTTGCATGACTCCTACCACAATGCTTAATGTCATGACAACACATGTCCCTGAGGCTTGGCCATGGCCCACACCGGAGAATTTGCTACTGATATCTCTTGGCCCGGGGACAGCCTTCTTTTTGTGGGGAGCAGGATCATCAGGTGCAGGAGCGCAACAACCAGATGATGATAGGGATGATCAGCACAGTGAAAAAGGGATGTTGTCACTTGCTTTTACTATTTCCCTTGTTTTTAGTAGCTAGTTTTAATTTCAATAATTAGGAGCTGTATAAATGTTGTAGACTAGTTTAATTTCTGTTTGTAGTTGAACTGGTCTGTTGGTATGTTGGATAGTGGATGCATTACCTCTATGAATGTCATTTTGTTGCCTTTTCATCCACAAACCACTATTTTTAATTGAGGAGTTATAAATTTTTGGACAGCACTAACTTTACAGGATTCATTGCAAATATTTCCCTTGTACATACATTTTGAAGGGAAATCACACAAAAATTCTCTTTTTGGAAAAAGTCTTGTTTGAAAAGTAAATCAATTTTTCCAATTTCATCTTTTCATCTTAGACAGAAATTTTCAAAAATTTTGAAAGTTGAAATGTGAAAAGAAACAGAATTTTTCAGTTTTTAGAATTTGTACATGATGGTGAAGAGAGCAAATGTTGAAGCAATTGAATGCATTGATTAGGGAACCTTATTCTTTGAAGTTAAGTGAGTGAGTGAAAACCAAAAGAAAATTGAGAGTCTCATTCTGATTTGTGAAGCTTGTCTTGCCTTATTTTTTCTATTGTCACTTATCATTAGAAGCATGAAAATGACTTTGGCAAATTTGTTGAAACTCTTCTTTAAAGCCTAGTGCAAAATAGCCCACCTGCATCAGGAGTAAGCAATTTTTCTTTGATAACCCAGTTGAGCTGAATGTTTATTCTTAAACTTGCAACCTTAAATGTTATTGATTTAATCCTCCCTCCATGCTTAAGGAAAGAGAACTTATGTACAAGTTATGTAATTGAATGGGTATTGAATTGCTTTGATGATTTGGGCAGGTAAAGAAAAAAGTGAAAAGTCAAAAACAACCCTTGTGTGAGAAAGAAAAATGAAACAGAAAAAGAAAGAAAAGAAAGAAGGGTTGTATTTGGAAATAAAAGAAAAAAAAAGAAGTAAAGAAAAACGGTTGTTGATTTAGAAAGTTGGTTTCCAAGTTTAAAGATTGGGGATAATGCAAAGTATACATAACTTATAGAAAAGCTCTCTATTCCCAAAGTATGATTTTGAACATCCAGAAAAACAATGATTCTTGGAAGCCCAGCCTCATTACAACCTTCAAGACCTTAGGATTTCATGCTAATTTTGTGTCTGTGATTTGATGGAAAATGACTGGCAAGGCTATGCTGATCAATCATTTGAGAAAATGAGTGAAACACTCACCCAGGAAAGTCATACACTGAGAGTGATTCCTTTTGAGAGTAAATCTTTTGCTTCTTCTGTTTTCCATAGTAACTGAAGTGTATTCAAATCTTGATTTTACTTGTCTGAAATTCTGATTGTGATAAGCTGAAAATGTTGTTATGATGTTCTAACTGTTTTGATGATTGGGAGTTGATTTTGTTCAAACAAAGATTTGGTCTGGCTGTATATATTTTGTTTGCTCCATGTTTCATGAGTTTTCTTGCTTGAGGGCAAGCAAGAAGCTAAGTTGGGGGGAGTTGATAAGTGCTCAGACATTAGTAATTTTTGGATATAATTTTAGTACTTTGAGATGATAATTATTCTTAGTTTAGCCCCTAATTTCCCTTCTAGTGCTAAATTAGGTTTATGTAGTTTTTATTTCAAATCTGAGTTTTTGAGCTATCTAATGAAAGAAAATGAATCTTTTTGTAGACTTTGGAGGAAGAAAAAGAATTATAGAAAGAATCAGAGAAAGAAATCACCCACAAGTGCAATATTTGAGAGTGGGCTAAAGCACACTTTTGTGCTTTTTAGCCCCCAATTTCAGGAAAGCAGGAGCTCGAAGCACATGACTTAGAATGGTGGCGCTGCAGCTCTCATTACATGCGGAAATGCGCGAAATTCAGCCTGAAAAGCGAATGCGCACCTTTTTCTAAAAGCGTGCTGAAGCGCGCTTTTGCACGCTACAACCAAAACAGCCCAGGTTCATAAGGAATCAGCTTGAAGCCATCTATCTCAATTTTTAAAAGCGAGCTGCAGCCGCTTTTGCGAGCTGAAGCCCCCATAGCGTGCTGCAGCACGCTACACTTCCTAAAGAATTGAAGTGCGCTGAAGCTCACTTAGGAGGCTGAAGCGCGCAATTCTCGTCAGTTTCAAGCTCAATATAAAAGGAAGAGAGAGAAACTTTGAAGGCGATCAATCATCTATCTATCTCATTCCATCATCTCTTCTTTTGCAAGTTTTTCTCCAGGGAGCTCTTCTAGGGTTCACTTCTTCATTTATTCTCCTCCATTTCTCTAGGGTTGTAAGTGTAACATCTAAATTTTATTAGGATAAATATTAATTAAATTAAATAGATTAATTAAGAAAATAATTAATTTAATGAGAAATAATTAATAGGAGTGTTATTATTATTAGTGTTGTTTCGTAAAGGTAATTTTAATTGAAAATAGAATAAGGGAGGTGAGAGTGGGCCCCAAGCCCAATTAGTTATTTCAGTAAGGAGGGGGTTAACAGAGCACCCAAATCCTTATTCGTATCATTCGTCAGTAAGCGAAACGCTAAGGAGGGGAGAAACCAAAGTCTCAAGAGAGAGCTGCTATGGAGTGAACGCCAAGAATCCAAGAAAGGACTTCCTTGCTGTGATCAAGCTTCGCTTAAGGTACGGTTGGGGGAGAGGGGTATTGCCTGTATATGCATTGAGGGGATGTTTGGGTAGTAATGATAAGATGTATAAATTCGAATTTATGATGAATAACTGAGAATGATGATATAATCCTGGTGATGGATGATTTATTGTATGTGTATTGACGAATTATTGAATGAGATTAAAGATGATATTGAAGATAATTGAAAAAAAAGGGTGATTAGCGGGATTGAGAAATTGGGGTTTTGATGAATTGATGGTATAATCTGTAATAGATTGATGATTTATTGAGTATTTGATGGTATTATGAATGATGTTTAGACGAAAAAGACTGATTAGGGATTGATTGGATGGGTTTAGAGAGGTGAGAAATCGTGACATCTGCGATCTGCGTCGCGGGTAATCGATTACCAGATGTGGTAATCGATTACCAGAGTGTTCTGGGCAACCCAGAAGCACTGTTTGCTTGTGGGTAATCGATTATAGGGGTGCTGTAATCGATTACCAGAGAGTCTATTCGCGGGTAATCGATTACAAGGGGGGTTGTAATCGATTACCAGAGACCTTGTTTGCGGGTAATCGATTACTAGAGGTTGTTAATCGATTACCAGAGTGGATTTTGAGATCCTAACTGTTTGATGATGATTGATGTTGTTTGAGAGTACTTTATAATGAGTATGGTGTTGATGATTAATGATGTTTGATGAGGATTGCGATGCAGATGACGATGAATAATGATGATATTTGATGATGAGTGTGATGATGTATTATGATGATAATTGATGATGAGTGTGATGACGATAATGATGTCGGTGTATATCACCTTATTATGATGATGTTTAATGATTGAGCATATTGATGTATGATGATGATGATAAGTGTATATCACTTATTATGATGATGTTTAATGATGAGCATATTGATGTATGATGATGATGATAAGTGTATATCACTTTATAATGATGAGCATTTAATGCATGATAATGATGATTTATGATGATGGTATATATCACCTTTTGATGATGATGTTATCTAAGTTGTGCGGGCCCATAGAGGAGGTACAACTCAGGGGATCAAGATGGGGGGCGTTCGATGCACGGGCCCATAGATGGGGTGCAACCTAGGAGTGATTGTACAAGCCCATAGAGGGGGTACAACCTAGGGTCGAATGTCGTTGTGCGGGGCCCATAGAGGGGGTACAACCTAGGGTCGAATGTCGTTGTGCGGACCCATAGAGGGGGTACAACCTATCGAATAGTGTGTGGTAACACCGGTAGATCACCTTGGTACTAACTAGAGTGATTGACGAGGTGCGCCCATTGTGTGGAGTTCCAAGTCATGATCTTTGGGTAGATGATGAGAGGAGTATTGATGTGTGATATTTCATGATGAAATGGTGTTATTAAATGATGTTATGAATATTGAGGATGATGAGTATTATGTGTGAGAATAGAATATATGATTATTTGGGTCAATGATAGTATGAGAACTATATGATGATATATGAATGAGATTATGAATGATGATGAGCGTGATGATTGTATAAAGGATATGTTTATGTGTTGTGAATAGGAATGATGGTATGACATGTATATGTTTGATATAGATGATTGAATATATGTTGAGTTTTAGATGAATGTCATTTATTGGTGATTTAATGTATTGATGGCATGATGTAATGATGTTGTGGGTGAGGATGGGTATTCTCTATCTGTATGTATAGGTAGTATTCCTTTCCTCACCGTATTCTGTGGATATATTTTACAGGTGTTGATGAGGACACAACTGGTGTCGTTTATGAATAAGAGAGTATGCTCTGGTAGATGTGAAATCAGGGTGTGCTTAGGGGTTTTACCATGTTTCTAGATTAGGAGTAGTTTTAATGAACTTCTGGATGCCTTGTATGGCAGTAGATTATTAATTTTTTTATTCCTATGGAGATTTTCGCTGTTTATAATTAATTTATAATTGGAGTTTGAGTTCATTTAATAAAGTCGTTTTCGAACTATGAGATTTATTAAGAGTGTTTGTGTACCTTTTTACCCACCGAGGGACTTTACATTTTCTAACCCTTTCTATTTACGAAACATATAATAGTATGGGGTATAAGGGTGTTACATTAGTTGGTATCAGAGCAGGTCGGTTCACCGACCTTGAGTTATGAGTTTACTATGCTTTTGATGTGCTAATCTGATTGATTGGTTGAGTAATTGAATAGTTGCTTGAGTGAATTGTCTGCTTGGTTGATTTTTGTTTGTTTGATTTCCTTGCTTTTCTGCTTTACTTGGTATGTTTGCTTACCCTTTCTTTAATAAGAAAGAGTAATGATTGGGGGTAGGAATGATCGAGCAATGGCCGATGCCTTAATGGGCATGGCAACAGGCTGTTGGCAACCTCAACTAACATCATGAGACGGATTGGCTTGCACGGTTCCAGAGGAACCATCCACCTACGTCCCGAGGGGGTTAAGACCCCGATGGTGCTGCCGATTGGATATACGAAATCGAGAAGATCTTCAGAGCGATGGACTGCCCTATGCTACAGAAGGTGACGTTAGCGACATTCATGTCGTCGGGAGATGCCCGTGGAAGCGCCCGTAAACCTAAGGCTACTGGGAGAGTCTTTGCCTTGAGTGGTACTGAAGCTACTCAAATCCGAAGATTTGATCCAAGGTACTAGTTTTCATTGCTGGTAATCCTTTAGTGATTTATTTGACTCCGGTGCGACTCATTTTTTCATATCACATGCTTGCGTGTCTAAACTTAAATTGTTTGTTTCTTCCTTTGCCTTTGTATTGAGTGTGGAAACGCCAGCTAGTGGGTCAGTTTCTACTTCTGATGTTTGCTTAAACTGTTCTATATCTGTTAATGATAGGAAACTTCCTAGTTTGATTTGATTGTTTGCCTCTAAGTCAACTAGATGTCATCCTTGGTATGGAATGGTTATCGTCCAACCATGTCCTTCTAAACTGTGCTGATAAGTCTGTTGTTTTTGGTCACCCTGTCGAGTGTAAGAGTAAGGATTTTATGACTGCCAATCAGTAAAGGCGTCTCTAAGGGAAGATGCCCAGGTTTACATGCTTTTAGCTTCTTTGAAATCTGATAGTAGCGCTGTGGTGAGTGAGATACCTATAGTGTGTGAGTACCCTGAAGTATTGCTGATAATGTGTCTAGTTTACCGCCTGAGAGAGAGATAGAGTTGCTATAGATTTAGTGCCAGGTACAGGACCGATTTCAACTACACCTTATAGGATGTCACCCATAGAGCTAGCAGAACTTAAGAAGCAACTAGAAGATCTGTTAGAGAAACAGTTCATTAGGCCTAGTGTGTCACCCTCGGGAGCGCCTGTATTGTTTGTTAAGAAGAAGGATGGTAGCATGAGGTTGTGTACTGATTACCGCCAGTTAAATAAGGTAACCATTAAGAATATGTATCCTTTTCCTAGGATAGATGACTTGATGGATCAGTTAGTGGGGGCATGTGTGTTTAGTAAGATAGATCTTAGATCAGGCTATCATCAGATTAGAGTTAAGGAGGAGGATATACCTAAGACCGCTTTTAGGACTAGATATGGACATTATAAGTATCTGGTAATGCCTTTCGGTGTGACGAATGCTCCTGCCATTTTTATGGATTATATGAACAGGATTTTTCACCCTTATTTGGATAAATTCGTAGTTGTCTTTATAGATGATATACTAATTTATTCTAAAACTAAGGAGGAGCATGAGGAACATCTAAAGGTAGTGCTTCATGTTCTTAAGGATAAACAGTTGTATGCTAAGATGTCCAAGTGTGAGTTTTGGTTAGAGCAAGTGAGTTTCTTGGGTCATGTAATTTCTAAGGGAGGTATAGGTGTAAATCCTTCTAAGGTAGAAGCCGTGCTTAAGTAGGAGTCCCCTAAGTCAGTGAGTGAGATTAGAAGTTTCCTTGGGTTAGTTGGGTATTATAGGAGGTTCATAGAAGGGTTTTCTAAGTTAGCTTTGCCTTTGACCGAGTTGACTAGGAAGGGAGTTGCCTATGTGTGGAATAGTAAGTGCGAGACTAGCTTCCAAACCCTTAAGGAGAAGTTGACTAGTGCACCAGTGTTAGTGTTTCTTGACCTTAGTAACCTTTCGTAGTATACTGTGATGCTTCTAAGATGGGTTTAGGTGGGGTGTTGATGCAAGAGGGTAAAGTAGTAGCCTATGCTTCTAGGCAATTGAAAACCCATGAGAGGAACTACCCTACCCATGACCTAGAGTTAGCAGCCGTAGTGTTTGTGTTGAAGATCTGGAGACATTACCTGTATGGTTCCCGATTTGAGGTTTTCAGTGACCATAGGAGCCTTAGATATCTGTTTGACCAGAAAGAGCTGAACATGAGGCAGAGGAGGTGGTTAGAGTTCCTTAAGGATTATGATTTTGAGTTAAGTTACCATCCCGGTAAGGCCAATGTAGTGGCTGATGCCTTGAGTAGGAAGTCTATCCATGTTAGTTCCCTAATGATTAGAGAGATGGATCTTTTAACCCAATTTAGAGATCTAAGTTTGGCTTGTGAAGTAACATCTTCCAGTGTGAGGTTAGGAATGACTAGAGTAAGTAATGATTTGCTGAAGGATATTAGTAAGGCCCAGTTAGAGGATCCATTTTTGGTTAGCAGGCGAGAGGCTATAGAAGGATGTAGTGGTGGGGAGTTTGTAATTGGTACCGATGGGGTAGTGAGATTTGGAGATCGAGTGTGTGTGCCTAGTGAACCTAGCATTAAGAGATTAGTACTAGAAGAAGGGCATAGAAGTAAGCTTAGTTTCCACCCTGGATCCACTAAGATGTATCAGGATTTGAAGAAAGTATTTTGGTGGCCTAGGATGAAGAGGGACATAGAGGAGTTCGTGAGTGCTTGTTTAGTGTGCCAGAAGGCTAAGGTAGAGCATAAAAAACCTTCAGGATTGCTACAACCCTTAAGTATACCTGAGTGGAAGTGGGATAGTATATCCATGGATTTCGTAGTTGCCTTGCCTAAGACTGCGAAGGGACATGACTCAATCTGGGTCATTGTTGATAGGTTAACTAAGAGTGCCCATTTCCTTCCCGTCAATGTTAAGTATTCTTTAGAGAAGTTGACTTAGTTGTACATCAGTGAGATTGTGAGGTTGCATGGCATATCATCTAGTATAGTCTCAGATAGAGATCCTAGGTTTACCTCTAGATTTTGGGAGAGTTTACAGTAGGCCTTGGGGACCCAGCTTAGGCTTAGCTCAGCTTATCACCCTCAGACCGATGGTCAGACCGAGAGAACCATCCAATCCTTGGAAGATTTGCTTAGAGCCTGTGTGTTAGACCAATGGGGTAGTTGGGATAGCTTTTTACCTTTTATAGAGTTCACCTATAACAATAGCTTTCACTTTAGCATAGGTATGGCGCCTTATGAAGCATTATATGGTAGGAGATGTAGAACCCCTTTATGTTGGTGTGAGCCGGGTGAGAGTCTTGCATTAGGACCTGAGATAGTGCAGCAGACCACTGACAAGGTTAGGATAATCCAGGAGAGGATGAGGACAGCCCAGAGTAGGCAGAAGAGCTATGCGGATAAGAGAAGAAAGGAGTTAGAGTTCAAAGAAGGGGACCATGTATTCCTGAAAGTCACTCCGTGGACTGGGGTTGGTAGGGCATTAAAGTCTAGAAAGCTTGCACCTCGATTCATTGGTCCTTACCAAATCCTTAAAAGAGTCGGCAATGTTGCCTACCAAATCGCTTTGCCTCCACACTTGTCAAATCTTCATAACGTTTTCCACGTTTCTCAACTCCGGAAATACGTTCACGATCATTCACATGTGATTGAGTCGGATCATCTTGAGGTTAAGGAAAACCTAACAGTGGAAACCTTGCCGGTGAGAGTTGAGGATCAGAGGGTGAAACAACTTTGAGGTAAAGAGATTCCTTTAGTTAAGGTGATATGGGGAGGACCTACACCCGAGAGTGCCACTTGGGAACTCGAAGAGAAGATGAAGGAGTCTTATTCAGAATTATTCGCTTCAGGTAAAATTCGAGGATGAATTTTATTTTTTAGGAGGGGAGAGTTGTAACATCCTAAATTTTATTAGGATAAATATTAATTAAATTAAATAGATTAATTAATAAAATAATTAATTTAATGAGAAGTAATTAATAGGAGTGTTATTATTATTAGTGTTGTTTCGTAAAGGTAATTTTAATTGAAAATAGAATAAGGGAGTGAGAGTGGGCCCAAGCCCAATTAGTTATTTCAGTAAGGAGGGGTTAACAGAGCACCCTAATCCTTATTCATATCATTCGTCAGTAAGCGAAACGCTAAGGAGAGGAGAAACAGAGTCTCAAGAGAGAGCTGCTGTGGAGTGAACGCCAAGAATCCAAGAAAGGACTTCCTTGCTGTGATCAAGCTTCGCTTAAGGTACGGTGGGGGAGAGGGTATTGCCTGTGTATGCATGTAGGGGATGTTTGGGTAGTAATCTAAGATGTATAATTCAAATTTATGAATGAATAACTAAGAATGATGATATAATCTGGTGATGGATGATTTATTGTATGTGTATTGACGAATTATTGAATGAGAGTAAAGATGATATTGAAGATAATTGAAAAAGAGGTGATTAGGGATTGAGAAATTGAGGTTTTGATGAATTGATGGTATAATCTGTAATAGATTGATGATTTATTGAGTATATGATGTTATTAATGAGTATGAATGATGTTTAGACGAAAAAGACTGATTAGGGATTGATTGGATGAGTTTAGAGATGTGAGAAATCGTGAAATCTGCGATCTGCGTCGTGGGTAATCGATTACCAGATGTGGTAATCGATTACCAGAGTGTTCTGGGCAACCCAGAAGCACTGTTTGCTTGTGGGTAATCGATTACAGGGGTGTTGTAATCGATTACCAGAGAGTTTGTTTGCGGATAATCGATTACAGGGGTGTTGTAATCGATTACCAGAGAGTCTGTTCACGGGTAATCGATTACAAGGGGGTTGTAATCGATTACCAGAGACCTTGTTTGAGGGTAATCGATTACTAGAGGTTGGTAATCGATTACCAGAGTGGATTTTGAGATCCTAACTGTTTGATGATGATTGATGTTGTTTGAGAGTACTTTATAATGAGTATGGTGTTGATGATTAATGATGTTTGATGAGGATTGCGATGCTGATGATGATGAATAATGATGATATTTGATGATGAGTGTGATGATGTATTATGATGATAATTGATGATGAGTGTGATGACTATAATGATGTCGGTGTATATCACCTTATTATGATGATGTTTAATGATAAGCATATTGATGTATGATGATGATGATAAGTGTATATCACTTTATTATGATGATGTTTAATGATGAGCATATTGATGTATGATGATGATGATAAGTGTATATAACTTTATAGTGATGATGTTTAATGATGAGCATGTTAATGCATGATAATGATGATTTATGATGATGGTGTATATCACCTTTTGATGATGATGTTATCTAAGTTGTGCGGGCCCATAGAGGGGGTACAACTTAGGAGAGATGCCTTGAGCATATGTGATGAGACCCGAATTGTGCGGGCCCATAGAGGGGGTACAACTCAGGGGATCAAGATGGGGCGCTCGATGCACGGGCCCATAGAGGGGGTGTAACCTAGGAGTGATTGTACGGGCCCATAGAGGGGGTACAACCTATCGGATAGTGTGTGGTAACACCGGTAGACCACCTTGGTACTAACTAGAGTGATTGACGAGGTGCGCCCATTGTGTGGAGTTCCAAGTCATGATCTTTGGGTAGACGATGAGAGGAGTATTGATGTGTGATATTTCATGATGAAATGGTGTTATTAAATGGTGTTATGAATATTGATGATGATGAGTATTATGTGTGAGAATAGAATATATGATTATTTGGGTGAATGATGGTATGAGAACTATATGATGATATATGAATGAGATTATGATGATGATGAGCATGATGATTGTATAAAGGATATGTTTATGTGTTGTGAATAGGAATGATGGTATGGCATGTATATGTTGATATAGATGATTGAATATATGTTGAGTTTTAGATGAATGTCATTTATTGGTGATTTAATGTATTGATGGCATGAGGTAATGATGTTGTGGGTGAGGATGAGTATTCTCTATGTGTATGTATAGGTAGTATTCCTTTTCCTCACCGTATTCTGTGGATATATTTTACAGGTGTTGATGAGGACACAACTGGTGTCGATTATGAATAAAAGGGTATGCTCTGGTAGATGTGACATCAGGGTGTGCTTAGGGGTTTTACCATGTTCCTAGATTATGAGTATTTTTATGAACTTCTGGATGCCTTGTATGGCAGTAGATTATTAATTGTTTTTATTCCTATGGAGATTTTCGCTGTTTATAATTAATTTATAATTGGAGTTTTAGTTCATTTAATAAAGTCGTTTTCGAACTATGAGATTTATTAAGAGTGTTTGTGTACATTTTTACCCATCGAGGGACTTTACATTTTCTAAACTTCTATTTACGAAACATATAATAGTATGGGGTAGAAGGGCGTCACAGTAAGTGCCACTATGAGTAGCTAAACTTTTATTTTGGGATTGAATGTAGTCTACTCAAACTTGGATGTATTTTGGATTCATTTATCTATAGTAATTTCGTTTCTTTTCAATATTGGCATTTTCGTTCTATTCTTAATGCTTGATTCTATTAACTCAGTAGTAATCTCGATTTAGATTTCTTGAAGTAGCGGGAACGTATTTCGGAAATTTGAAATGAACGAAAATTGCTCGATAGGTCGAAACGTTAGGAATGGCTTTCGATAGATTCATAGCTTTAAAACATCTTTTCTTAATGCTAGGAAACTTGTTAAATATTTGAGGAATCGGTGTTTAGGGAGTTGTTCTAAAGATTTCACATTGGAGGAATCGATGTGAATGATTTTAGCTTGTGCTTCAATATTATCTAGTTCGAATAATATGGGTTTTTGATCTCCAAAATACTGAAAAGTGTGATAGATGAAATTCAATCCCAGCCTTTTCTCATCTGAACTTTCCAAAACTTTTACTTTGCATCTTACTACTTTTATGTATTTTCATTTTAGTTGTTTTCAAAACCAACCATGAATCAAATATCGACCTTTGTGTACATATACTTAGTAAGCTAAACTTTAAAATTTGATTGAAACCGTTCCTCGTGGGTTCGACATCCCAACTTAAAAACTATTATACTATTGCGACATTGGTACGCTTGCCAAGCCCGCAACACCATCGCTTGCTGCTTAAACCCTTCTCTCCCAAACCGCGGTTGCACCATGAATTTAATAATTGAACCATTGAAAAAACAAGTCCGCACAATCAACTTTGAATCTATTTTCGAATTTAATAATTGAACTTCATGATACCAAATAATTATCTATTTTCGTAATAGATGAATTTAATAATTCGAATTAAATTATCAATTTTTGAATTTAATAATTGATAACAATCTGCTGAGAACAAATGCAGGCATCAGTTCCATTACGATGCCCGATATTAGTGGAAGTAGAAGAATAGAGGAGGGAGAAGTAGCCTACTGGGAACGAATGCAGAGCGAACCTTGCGGCTGAAGTGGAAGAAACAATACTGCTGGGAATGAAAGAAGTGAAGAAGAAGTGCGCCCTCACGTGATTTTTTTTTCTAAATTTTCATCCGGGCCATTGATTATAATCCAACGGTTATTATTATTTGTTCTCATTTCTCACTATAATAAAGTGTTCTCACATGATACGTCTCCTATATATATATAACATGTTTAACACATTGAAAAAAATACTACATGAATTTCTTGAATGAGATTTGAACCCAGATCATCTTAGAACTTAAAAATTTACAAACCACTATGCCTCACTTTTTAATTTGTTAATTTATTTCCCATATTTTTATATGGATACTAATTTAATTTATAAATAAATATTTTTTATTAGTGTATATATGGTTCAACCATTGACTCATTGGTTGAATCGGTGATTCATTGGCTCAATACCCTGATCAAGTCAATGACCGGTCCGAGTTTAATAACATTGATTTATAGTATTAAATGTTGCACAATCATATGAAAAACTTTTTAATTTTGGTTTCTTAACCGGTGCCCGACCCTTAGGGTACTCGTTAGCATTTTCTTAACATCTATTATACTCGCGCTTGTCCTATTTATAAAATTTTTTAGGTTAAATATGTCTTTGGTCTTTAAAAATATTGCTAAATATAGTTTTGGTCTATGATTTATTTTTTCATTAGTTTTGGTCATTTATTTTTTTTAAACAGATGACATGGAAATGTTTCATGTAGATCTTTTTTATGGATTTTCTTTCGGCTTTTTCAAAATTCATAAAATATTTTGTTCATATTCTAAAATTTGGGGAATTTCCTATGGATTTTTCTGCAGAAAATCAGAGAAAATTTATTGTAATATTTTTACCTAAAATATTGGTGGTTTTTTTTTGAAATTTTTCCACAAATGATTTTTCTAGATAAAAAAAGAAATTTTATATGAATTTTTACCCCAAAAAAATTATAGTCAAACTGCAAACGTGACTTAATAAAATATAACTAAGAAAGAATTAAATCATATGATTCTAAAAATAGATTATCAAAATTAATAAAAAATACATAAAGGACTAAAACCAAATTCTGCTATTTTTCAGGAATTAAAAAAATATTTAATCCAAATTCTTTTAACCGAAGCATAAATATTAAAGAAAAATATTTTAATATATTGACTTTTAATTTCTTTCATTAACCAAAGTCTAAAAACAATAAAGGTTCAATAACTATAAAAAGGTAAAAATGAAAAAAAAAAACTTCTAAAACATTTATAAAAATCTTATAAAAAGGAATATAAAAAATGTCTTATAAGAAGGACTAAAACTATTCTATTTTTAATTTCGATTTTTCTAACATATGCAACATTACATATGTTAATAAATCAAAAGTGAAAAGGTTGTATTAAAAATTATAATTACCACAACATTCAATGCATTGATAATATGAAATATTACATTTTTCAATAAAATCTTTTCACTTTTGATTTAGAAAACCATTTTAATTTATACCTTTTTCTTTCTTAAATTTGAGAGACGTGGTATAAGCTAACGTCATAATCAAATTTAAACTCTTATGATTCTCATAAATTATCTTCATTTAAAGGGTGGCTAGGGCGGACGGATGGTACAGCAACAAAATCTACATTATCCCATAATTAGCACAAAAAGGCAGATGTAGAAAAAGGATGAAAGTGATAAGGCAACAACTCCCAAACACCTATAGCTCCAAAGCCAAATGTATTCTGTAGTACTAATAAAAATGGGAAATTGCATCAATTTAATCAGCATCTCTCTACTTATATAAAAAAAAAAATACTTGTATTCCATTCTCCATGCCATGGCTTCTCTTGTACTTTTTCTGTCTTTAATTCTACGTCCCAAGATTAGAAACCATGCTCCCACTGTTACTGCTGCCTCCTTGGACATTATGGATGATGCTTCACATTTGCATGGAAAATGGGCAGAACAAAACAAGAACAATGACTGTGACAATGAGTTTGAGAAGATCATGGGGGAGAAGATTCTGCAGGAGCCAAGAGTTCGTATCTGTTTGATTTAGCCAAAGAGGTATATATATTGGTTCATGAATCATCTTCATATATATATATATATATTATTACGATTTATGTCATTTTTCTTTAATTGCTTACCCACTCTGTTTTGTTCTGTTTCTATCATATTTGTCCAAGTTAATTTCCATTTGTAAACTGAGACCTTATATATACAACCATATTGAAAGATTAATTATTACCACATTATTTTGCCAGCTCTCTTGATGCTTTATGTACACAGCCTACATAATTTTAGGGCACTCATAAATTATTGGTTTGAAGATCCAGAATGCTATAATAATCAATCAATTTACATGAACTATCTTTCTCTTTTGACTCCAAATTGTCATAAAATTTGCTCAAACACATTCCTTAATTGTGTCTTTTCTGCATACTAACGGTTAGCAAGCAGAAGCTAGAAATGATGCTTTCTCTTTTATAGACACAACTAATTAGATATCGAATTCCTTATATACTTAGTTCTCCAATATTCAAATAATGGCATGTGTGTATAATTTTTTAAAATTCAGTAACATGCTCTTAATGAAGGATTTTAATATTAAAAATATCGACGTGTTATTGTAAGATTAATTGGAAAACTTGATGTGGCAAGGGTGCAAGAAACTGATCTTCCTTCTTTCTTTTGGTCCAAATTAAGACATGATCGATGCAATAATATCATACACTAGTAAACTGTAAGCATGGGTTGATTTCAGAAGGGCTACAAGGATTAAATGTATAGCGTCAAGCATATAAAATTTCGTAGTTGATGTAAAGAGGTCGCCATATTTTTAAGCTTCAAGCTAACTTTAAACTTTCAGCTAGTTTTATCAAACACACTCATAGACACATTACACATACGCAATATAGAATTTCAATTACTACTATTTAATAATCATTCATGTGATATTTATGTTATTAACCCATCAGAAATGGGTAATAATCATTTACAACAAATACATGATTATATTGTTAATTAATCACAACTACTGACTACTCAAAAAAAAAAAAAAAAGGGAATGATAATTAACCATTTACATAATAACTACCAAGACATTGCAAATGAGAAATGGCTGTTAGTCATTCGGAATCAGGATGATTTTGACTATGAAATAAAATTAAATTGTACCCCTCTCAGTAATTGAAATTAAAAGAATTGTATATTAATAATATAATTTTTCTTTAAATTGAATATTACTCTTTAACTTCATTTTGCATTAGTTTTCCCTATATCTTGTTTGTCTTGTCAATATATATGAACCATTATTAACTTTTTGATAACAGACATGAGATATTTTCTAGGTGAAAAGAAAACAGAAGGCTATAATTTGATAATGTATTTAACACTCACGTTTAATGATAACAAAATCATGTTTTACAAATTACGTATTATAATCATTTGACGATTTATACCCAATTATCTATATTCCCCATATCAGCAACCCAATAAAAAGTGTGAAATCAGAATCACATATTTTCTCCGGACTCAAATATAAATAAAAAAGAATTTATATATGGTTGTCCAAAATATAAATAAATCACAATTATTTTCACTCTATTTAATATATCTTTCAGTGATCATATTTAATTTAGATCTTATTTTTTAATGATCCTATTTAATAAACCATATATCAAGATAGAGAATATTTCCACTTGAAACAAATTCCAACAAAAATTGAAGTCTTCTATGAAGGGTAATTTAGGGAATACAAATCAATTTTTTATGACATTAAAAAAATTAGATGAGGTTAACTAACATTCTTAATTAACGTTAATTAATTTTTTTTCTTATGTTCGAGTTTGAAATAGTAAAATAAATCTATTTAATTTTTGGATAATAATTTTTTCACACTCCATTTTTTGGTGTGATAAGTGTGGGGATGAGAGATATAGAAAAATGAAGAGAGAAAAAAAAATAAAAAATATGACAAATAATGTGATGAAAAATGAAAAGAGTGTATCAAAAAATGTGAAATATATAGTAGAGTCTAGAGTGTGAAAATTCAGAATTGAATGACTGAAGGGCATACCACGTGAAAATACGACAAATAATGCTTCTTTGAATTGCCTCTCGCTCAAGCGAGGAGGGCTCTCGCTTGAATGAAGGCAAAGTCGGAGAGGAGGAGAATTCCTTCATATGCGAAGGCTCGCTCAAGCTGGGGTTTGCTCGCTTGAGCGAGGGGGTGCATCTTGAAAGAATATTCTCCCTCACTCAAGCGACAAATCCCTCGCTTGAGCGAGCGCGCGAAAACAACTTTAAATGTTGTTTCTGCTAGGGCATTAATCACACCGTGATTTTTTCCCTATAGAGAGTAAACGTAGAGAGAGAAAGAAGAAGAAGGAGAAGGAGAGGCTTGATTGGAGGCTTCCTCATCATCCTAGGAGCTTGGAATCATCTTCCCCATCCCTCCATCCTCCCTACTTTCTCCATTGAGGTGAGTGTGGTTCACCCACTCACTCCCATTTTTGTATGAAATGTCATGAATGCTCCCTATTCTTTCTTCCCTTGCTTACATTGCTTGTTTGTGGTTGATTAGAAATGATTCTAGTGTTGTGGTTGGATTGATTAGTGATTTACCCTTGTGGCTCAAACCCTATGTTAGGAGATTTAGGAATTTTGGTGAAATGCTTGTATATTGATGATGAGAACTTGGAAAATTATGTAATCATGTAAATATTCATGTTCATGAACCTATGGTTATCTCTCATGCTATTAATCCATTCATGTTCAAGAGTAAAATGACTCGGGTCTTTAGACCTCATGCTAAATATAAGGAATTTGGGTCTTTGGACCTCATGTCTAAGAGGAAATTAATGTATGAGTTTGAATCTATCACAATTAAGGGGTAAGGTCCCAGTGGCTTTCAGGGACGACAGTCCCTGTTAGCTTGAGCTCAGTCTAGCCTTCACAGATAAGCGAAAAGACCTCATGGGTGTTAGGTTAAACACTTCATGTTTAACATGCATTGATGTATTGGATATAGGTTATGCTTGATGTTCTCATTGATTCCATATGGCTTGATTTCACCTTATTTGCTTATCATCCCCACATTGCCTGCTTATCCACACTCACTGGGACTCTAGTCTCATTATACGTTGTGGTTTGTGTTTAGATACGCAGGGTTCCAGGCAGGATGCTTGACCGGGAGGAGATGCTGGGTTTTGGCTGGCTGTGTGGCCCAAACTATTGTTTTGGATATTTTGTTGTATAGGCTAGACTCTATTCTTTTGGAATGGGATATTTTAGTACATGTGGAGCCCTAGTGTCCTTTTCTATTATGTCAGGACGCATGTATAATTGTATCTCATGTAGCCTATAGTTTCATATTGTATATTGACTGGAGCCTCTGTTGGCAGTTAACTGATTGTTATAAGCTTAAGTAACTGTTGGATTACATAAGCGATGGTTATGTGTTTGAATGTGATATCGATAATGCGCGAAATAATTTCGTAAATTCGGGGATTGCGTTTCCAATGGACGTGATTCCTGAATTAAGGATTTAGGATGTTACAACAATTAAGATGATCTTAATGCGAACTGGCATACTTTAATTCCTCTACTAGTTGCCGTAATTGTTCACACTCCCACTGAAAAAGCTTCTGACGCCAACACCACTTCAAAGCCACTACCTCATCCCTCCATTCAACCATGTTAGCAATAGTCACACTTTTGTTACTAGCAATAAAGAAAAGCCTATTATAACAAATAGAAATAACACTCAACCCACACCAAACATCTTTCCAAAAACGCATTTCCTTCCCATCCCCAACTTTCTTTACCGAATATCCCGTAAACCAATTCATAGTAACATTGGTCCCCTTTTGAATTGCCCATACATCACTCCACCAATTTGACCCCTAAACACTACTTCCTCTTGACAAAGTCAGTCTCTCACCATAAATAGAAGAGAGTACCATATGTCATAACCTACCTTTTTCAACTAAGAACCTCCACCTCTTTTTCCCATGTAATGCTAAATTAAAAGCATTCAAGTCATGAATTCCTAAACCACTTAATTTCTTCTCCCTACAAACTTCCTCCCAAGCTACCCAGGATATCTTATTCTTCCTTGAAGAACCACCCCAAAGAAAAGGCTTAAAAAGTGAATTTAACCAAGGAATAATACATTTCAGAGCCTTGAAAAAGGAAAAGCAGTAGATTGGTATGGAATGAAGGACAAATTGTACTAGGACACTATGACCACCAAAAGGTAGAATTTTACATGCCGATACACCTTTAGTAGTACCAAATTCCAAGTCTTCAAGCTTCTTGAATTTGCTCCTATTGGCAATCCCAAATAGGAAAAAGGATAAGAGGTTACGTTACAATTTAGAAACTTGGACAACACCTCTAACACAACATCATCAACATAGATACCAATTAAAGTACTTTTACGAACAATCACCTTAAGGCAAGCTACCCGTTCAAAAACCTAAAGCACTGCTTTTATAACCTAAACATTTTCCATTGTGGCTTCCCCCACAAAAATTGTGTCGTCCACATACTATAAATGAGAAACAATTACTTGATCAGCGCCAACCTTATGCCCATTGAAAAGGTTTGATTGGAAAACTTTGCACATCAAAGAGTTCAGGCCTTCAGTAGCAACGAGAAACAGGAAAGGTGCAAGTGGGCCACCTTGATGTAAACCCCTACCAACCCCAAATTCAGAAGTTGGACTACCATTACGAGTACAGAGATCCTAGATGACTATAAACATTCAACGATCCACTCCCTCCACTTTTTGGGAACCTCATTCTTTCCATCACATATTGCAAAAAATTCTAATCTATCGAATCATATACCTTTTTGAAGTCAACTTTGAAAAGTAAACAACTCTTTTTTGTACATTTTATCCTCTTCAAGAATCTCATTTACAATCACTATACTGTTAAAGATAAATTTTTCCTTCACAAAAACATATTGACACTCAGAGATGACATCACCAATTACCTTCCTTAACCTATTAGAAAACACTTTAGCCACAATTTTATACATACACCCAATTAAAGAAATTGGTCAGAATTCCTCTATCTTTTGTGGGCTATCATCTTTGGCACCACGAAAATAAAAAAGCTATTAGACCATTTGATAAATTTTTCATTAAAATGAAATTCATTCTTGAATCTCATGAAGTCCTCATGTAAAGTACCTCAAAAATAGTTTATGAAATTAAAATTGAAATCATCCGGACTTGGGCTTTTTGAACCACCATAATCCCACACTACATCTTTCACCTCCTCTAAAGAAAAAGGCGCAACCAAACTGGTAGCAACAATATCTGACAAAGAGTTAAAACCCACACCATCTATCACGGGCCTCTTCCAAGGCTGGTCTTTAAAATGAGCTTCAAAATACATTTTAATCGCTTCCTTAATGTCAAAAGGCTCAGAATATCACAAATTGTTCACTTTCAGACTTCTTATTTCATTCCTTAGTCTCCGTTTGTTGACACAAGCATAAAAGTACTCAGTGTTTTCACCCTCACTTGTAACCATCTTAGTCGAGATTTCTAAAATATTAAGCTCTCCATTCTTGCCTTTGTTGCACTCTAAATATATAAACAATAAAGCTCTACCTTGGCCTCATTTATTTCACCCTCTAAGTTACCGAATAACTTCTTATTCCATCTCCATAGGTTGTTTCTCATTGCCTTCAACTTCTCTTTTAACACAAAAGATTCTCGTCCTTCCACTTTTGTTTCCAACCAATGTTGCTTGACAAAATCTGCATAACTCGAAAAACCCCTCCAACAGTTAAGTACTCTAAATGGTTTTGACCCCCAATTGATAGTCTCCTATTTGAGTAGAATTGCAAAAATGATCATACATGCCTCTATTCAACCCCCATTATGAAATGCTCGTCTACCTTATGATCCAATCTGTAGAGACCGAAAATCTATCCAACCTACTCATGTACGAACCATCATTTTATGCTAAGTAAATTTCCCCCTATAAAGAGGAAGACTAAATGATTATACCTCTTCAATGAACCCCAACAAAATATGACACGTCTTATCTCCTCCACAAACTATAAGCTCATTTCCTTTCTGACCCAGACTTCACAACATTAAAGTCCCCCCTAAACACCATAATCCCTCCACGCTGCCTCTTTTCAGTTAATAAATTTAACCACAAATTCTTTTCTCTTGCTAAGTCACATGTGGCATAAACATTTACTATATAACAAAATGTTTTCTCCTTCCCCACACCCACTAACACCCAAAAAAAGTGTATTAGCAAAAATCTCGTGTACCATAAAAGCTGCGAATTTAATAGCCGGATGGGTGTAGGATCTAGAATTGAGCAAAACCAACTGATTAGAATCACAATCAAGCAATAAAATCATGAATTATAGGTGTTGGGAAGCCGCCTATAATGCATGGGAAAGCACAAGAAAAAGAGAGAAAATGAAAGAAAAAGTGGAGAGGAAGAAATGGGAAGGACGCCACTGAAGCAAGAATCCACTTGCAGCAGATAAGTCCAATGCCAGACGCCACTAATTCAGGAGAATTAGATAAGTCTCAGTATGGTTTGAGCAACAACCACCAAGCCTCACTCAACTCACAAAGGGAAGAGAAAATTTGGCATAATGCCTTTACTTCAAAATTCAATGTGTTCATTACAAGAGGAGATGACTCCTATTTATAGGAAAAGAGGGGGAGAGGGGCGGATTTTTAGGAGAGTAAAAAAGAAAGAAAATAAAAGGTGAGTGAAAACACTCCTAAGTGGGTCTTGAACCCATGACCCCCAAGGTTTATGGCTAAACTAAGTCTTAAGCCAATAAACCTCTCAAAATGGCACCCCACTCATGAAAACAAATAAAAAGATGAATAAAAATTCTATCCTACGTGGGAATTGAACCCAAGACTCCTAAGCCTTTTAGCAAGGCAACCTACTAGCCAATAAACCCATACATGTGGGCGCCCAGGTAGGAGGAAAATAAAAGGAAAATTACAAAAAATAAAAAAGAAAATACAAAAGAGTCCTAATAAAGGGTGGTCCATAGGACAAAGGTCCTATCCAGGGTCAAGGTGTCCTTCTGTAGGGTAGTGACCCTTATTTTATAGGGTAGTGACCTTTATTTGTAGAACACTAAATTCTCTAACTCTTTCTTGCTTGAAGTTCTGGCTTGAAGTTGGTGCCTTTCCTCCAGTGTAGGTCTTGCAGGTCCAAACTTCTAACAGTGTATCATCAGAATTGCAGAGGAGATAAGTTCAATGGAACAAGGGCGAATTGTAGAGGAAACAAGTTTGTATGAACCAATTCATATTTGACTCAACCTTTCCAATCCCTCATCATCTTCCTTTATCGTAAATTTGACAACCAAACTGATTCCCACTTTTTCTCTTTTTCTTGGGATATAAACATCTATCACCTTCCCACCCCACATTGAGAAGACCCTCCATAAATCTACAACACCAACACCAAAATCCTTAGGAAAGTTTTTGAAAAAGTTACGTATGATCATGAGACCATGATTGACGATATTTCTTTTCCAATTTCCTTGTACGTACAATATCCTCTGGTTGTCCAGTGTCCTTGAATGTGCTTTCTGATCTTGGTCACAGTCCTTTCATCTCTCACTTATTACCTTCTTATTTTCAATTGTTACCATTGTTATCAAAATCATAAAAAAATTCATTAATTAATGGATCATGAATTCAGAGGAAAATAATTTATGTATAACCTCACTTGCATGAGAAATTTTAATACTCTCATTACGCCTACTTCTCTATGAAATAATTTCTCTGTCACGGTTTTCTTTTACTATATCTCAAACAACTATTAAAATAAGAAAAATAATCTTATAAGACCACATGTCATGATTTTAATGGAGAAAATATCTATTTATAGGAGAACTAAATTTTTTTTCCACTTGTACAAAAGATACTTGCAAAGTGTATGCCTTTATCTATAAGTTATGTACACTAAATCAATAATTAATACTCCATCGGAATTTATTTATAATAACATTTTAATTCAAGCACATATTAAGAAAAGATATTTTAATATATAGCTTTTTAAAAATATTTCTATAACTTCCAAGTGTACTCTACTAAATGTGAAACTCTATTTAATTTTTCATATTAACCAAAATTTAGAAACTACAAAGGTGTACGACATTTTTGCTAAAATTAGCTGATAAGTTAGCTGCTAGTTAATAAACTCATAACTTTTAATTTTCCTATTAAATTAGAAGATTTGGTAAAACTAACTAATAATGTTAGCTGATATATGTAAAATGACATAAAAGACGTAAAAAGAAATTTAACACAATTAGAGGGAAGTATATATTAAAATATGAGGGAAAAAAATGAAGATAAATAAATAAGCTATAAGGTAGAAGATAGCTGAAGTATATAGGAAAATTATTTGGGTACTCATGTAGTAGGTACTTCTCCCACTAAGATTTTACACCTAGCCATGTATGGTTAGTTTTTCCCGATTTAAAATTTATTCTAAATTAAAATAAAAAATTCTCACCACAAACTGGGTAAGGGGTATTGAATCTTCACTATAGGAGTAATGCAAATTTATTCTTGAAGTAGTTTGTAACTTGTAAGCTAAAAACTCCTAAAATAACCTAAAAATTTGGGTCTTATCAAACACTTTCATGTTAATCAAACTAGCATATAAATTAATCAAATAAACTAAAACAAAACTTATTAATTTTTCCAAACACTCGTAATAATTACAGAGGGCATAGATGAAAAAGAATAGTGCCTCTAAAACTTTGTAAAATTAAACAAAATTCTGAAAAGGGTTTTAAAAAATGATAGAAGGGAGTAAATCATTATCTAAAATGTAAAATATTTAAGTAGGTGACACAACAATAATGATTTAATTAATATAGAATAGTGATGTATCATTTGTCGATTGGTTTAGTTTATAGAACGTATATAAATAAGGTAGATTCTAATCAATAAAAGGTTGATATGTACCTTTCACGAAAAATAAAAACGAGTTATTAAATATTTATTACTTGTTATTTTTATTATAATTTTTAAAAAATAATTAATAATAAGTGATTGTGAACCAAACATTGTAATCTCCACGTATATGTTGCATGAGAAACACAGGTTAGGTCAGTCCCTACATAAGGCATAGCAAAAATGTGGACTAGAAAGCCAGGGGCTGAAACTGAAAGCTTTGTGGTGCCTTTTCTGGTATTATTATCATTATTATATATATATATTTATATCTACAAGGCTTAGTGCTTAACTGCTTATGGACACTATATATTCTCAAACTCAAAATCATAAGACTTGTATCCTGACACTTTGTATAAACAAAAACTTAAAAGAAAATAAAACCTCAAAAGCAATCAACAATAGGTCTCTCTGGGCCCTGTTATTTTCAAGGGAACAAATCGTGTCTAACAAGCTGTAAAAAGTAACCCAACAAACATTATAAACTATAAAGTACCTAATCAAGGAGAAGATGGGCCAGATGCATTGACCCATTATTAAGGCCCGGAAAGATTACCCTACAATATCAGCTAATTTTTCTTTTTGCTATAGGGTTGGATCTTGTGATTCACTATCCCTCACAATTTTAGTATTGAAGTTATTAATTCTTCTTTCTTTTCCTTTCTTCATATGATCTAAATAAATGGACCCAGTGAAATATGTTTTTTACATAAACCTGATGCGCACCCCTTGGACGTTTGTTAAAAATTTGAGTGGTATAATCAAATTTTGAGTGCTAAAAATTTGAATATATGTTTTTAGCATTAAATTATTTAATTTAATTAATTTATTTATTGATAATGAATAGAGCTGCTAGGATCCCTAACTCAAAGCTACAAAATGTGAGGTCATCCTGAACCAAGGACCCACATTGCCCTGGAGGGTAATCAAACAGGTGCACCCCAAAGTGAAGTTAATAAGCATGATTAGCCATTTAGTCTGCCACCTTGTTCCCCCTCTCTAAACATCTTCACATGCCATGCCACTACCTATTTGCGGAACTCACTGGTAGCACGAAACTGAGATAGATAGCTTCTGGACAACCATTATTAACAAAATGGTCATAAGAAGAAAGATTTTAGAATTATAAAATTGGCCACCTTACTTCTTGACCCAATACCTGGAATGAAATACAGAAAAATAAAATCTTGAATTATATTGGTGATTGAATTAGTATCCGTTTGTTTTAAATTGTTAAAACTACATAATTAATTCCGTAAAATTAATGATTTTAAATTATTTTTATTTAATATATTTTGTAAAATATATATTATTCATTTTCAATTATTGATTTTAGGATCAATTTTACTCAAGTGTAAATCAAACTGATATCAAACGTATCCTTATGTAATTTGTCTTTGACACTGAGGATAGGATTGAAAAGGCAATCAAGTTTCAGCGCTGGAATTTTCTTTTTCTTTTTTTGGGTTGATGGTTTTAGCACCATTTTTAATTATATATCCTGCTTGTAGCGTCTGTTTAGTTGAATAGAGATGCAGAAGAGAGGAGAGAAGTTGCGGAGAAATGAAGCACTTCTCTTGTTCGGTTCAGCAAAGAAATGACATGGAACTTTCAAAAAGTGTGTGGGTCCCACTGATTCGCATTTCTCCGCTTTGTTGGCGAGAGATAGCGGAGAGTATGAGTCGGCACTGTTCATCTTCCTCACACAATAGGTGCGACCTCTAGAAGCACATCTGCTGCTGTGAGTGCTGCCCAAGCACAAATTAAAGCTGTTGTGGCCTGGTCGCGACAGAGGCAACAGACGGCGGAGGCAGATCGTGGCTGTTGATTGGAGAAGAAGAACGACGCAGGTGGTGGACGTGATCAGCGCGACCCTGTAGCCAATTAGAAGGAGAAAATTCTGCAAATTGGTTTCCCTGTGTGCAGATAGTTTATTGACAACTTAAGTCAATTTAATCTTATGTTTTTGTTATGGTTTCAAAAACAATTAAAGGTGCTGGTGGAATTAAGAGAGAACACCTTCGACGATTCTTAAAGGAAAGGTTTTTTTTTTTTTCCAGTTAAAACACCTTCTGTTCTGAAAGATAATCGATTATTCTGTAGGTAATTTACTATTGTCGCATTCTGACTTGACAAATAATCGATTTCAGAATGGAAAAAATCGATTTCCCTGCAGCAATTATTTCTATACATAATCGATTAATTTAACTTAATAATCGGTTTTTTTCCTTTCTTGGTGGCGGAAATATCTACCAAATCAATTAAATATACAATTTCTCTCTCATCTCTTTAATTAAACCAAACATCTCAAATTCACATTTCTCTTCTATTTCTCACATATTTCTCTCCTGCTAAACAACCCCTAAATCATCTTTATCTCTTCTCTATTTCTCTCTTTCCTACTTCTCTCTTCTCTATTTCTATACTACAACCAAACAGAGCAGTAATGTTGATAGAAAGAAAAAGACTGTTACTATTTCCATCCCAAATTATGTTATTTTTATTGGAGAATTGAATTAAATTATTTCTTTCAGCTTTGAGCTTAGTCATGACACTGTTTCTCCGATAAATTGAAAAACAAAACAGTCCAACGATTTAAGTAAAATTTCAAGGTAGATTCTATAGTCCCGTTTTAAATTTATGGATACTGGTCCAATCGTGATGTGTTTAAATGCTACTGAGATATGTGTTAAATTTTTTTACCCATAAACAATGAGAATTGATATTACACTTCAACCCACAAATTTTTATGGTTTGCAATCACACACTCATTGTTTTTTGTTTTTCAACTTCATAATTAAAATCTTGCAGTACCAGTCCAGTACAATGGACAACACCCACATTTTTTATGTGTTAGAATATTTGATGTGTACAGTAATGTAGCATGAGACATGAGTGAGCCATGAATGGATGACACTTGAATAATAATTGTGCTAGCTAAGAAGGAAAAAAACGTAACAAGACATCCTAATTTAGGCCAAATTTAATTAGTGTAGAAATATAGAATCAAACAATCAAAAGGAAGACGCCCTCCCTCAAAGTTTCGTCGACTCACCACCACCCCATTGGTTGGTTTCTTCACAGCGTTGGTCTCGGCCCAATATATATGCAGACCTAAAGCAAATTATAAGATGGAGGCCTAAATTTAAAAGATAAAAGATCAGAAATGTCATATTTTTTTTTTTTAAAATATGAGTTGATTTTTAAGAAAAGAAACTTCTATTAAAATGGAATTTTTATTTTTTATAATAAAAACTTATTTTCAGTTATTATCTATTAACTAATAATCAGTAATATTTTTATATTTGATATAAAGATTTTATTAAATTTTGGGTAAAATATGTTTTTAATCCTTATAAATTTAAGCATATTTGGGTTTGGTTCTCATAATTTAAAATCAATGTGTTGAGTTTTTCTTTTCTTAAAATCATCTCAAATTAATTTTTATCACCCTCTCGCTACAGACTAAAAATTCACCTGATAAAAAGTATTGAAGACTAAAAACATACATGATAAAAACTAATTTGGGATGATATAAGAGAGAAAGACTCAACACACTAATTTTAAGTTATGAAAACCAAAATAAAATTTATTTAATTTCACATAAACTACAAATATATTTTACTCTTAGTTTTAATATTATATATATATATATATATATTTGAGGCCTTGTAACAGGGGAGGCCTAAAGCGGTTGCTTTACCGGCCTCCCCTCGGGCCGGCCCTGTCCCTCACCAAGCACAGGCCAAACCCATTTCTTTAGCCTTGTGCTCTCTATGATGTGTGTTGATGAGAGAAAGAGGAAACGTTTTAAAATTTGAAAATCAGCCTCATCACAAAAGGAAAAATGTGAACAGAAACAAGGAAAAGAAGACCATAGTGGGAGGAGAAGAAATGGGAAAAGAAATAAGGTAATATCATAATTTAGAAAAGTGGGTAATGGAATACACACGACACAATATTATTGATATATATCATGACTGGATCAGTACCCACTAATTATTAGTTGGACCGGAATACTCACTTAATTTTAATATGAAAAGATCTGAAATAGGAAAATATGGATTTAATGTTTTTTAAAGTGAGGGATGTAAAAATAAAATATAAATTTATAATAATCTCAATAATTTTACAATATAATATAGTATAATATATACATTTATTTTATCACAAACTCAATTGACCAATTATTATCATCGTACTTTATTCTAGAGGAATCAAATATGGTAAATATGATTATAGTGCAGAGGGTTTAGGGAAAAAGAACTTGACCTTTTCTTGTCATTTTTTTTTGTTTTAATTTCATGATGTCCTTTTATGTTTTTCTATATCTTATAAGAAAACAAGGTTCTGAACTTTGTCTATTGATGGTGCGGTCCTGTCTAGCATAGACCCTTTGAAAAAGGGTCCATGTGTGGCTAAGGCATTGAGAGCCGTAGATATTATATATATAAAAAACTAATGATGGTGTAGATTAGTAATGGACAACCTGTTCCTTTTTTTTTTTTTGTAATTAATGTTATTTGTGAAAACAACCCCATGTGGGGCAAATGTTATAATTACCAAATTATCTTGTTTTTTAAGGAAAAAAAAAAGAAAGTAGCTTGTTTTTTAGTCAAAAACAACTACTCCATATATCCTTTCACTAGTAATATTAATTGTTACTTAATTGTTGAAGTGTTGTTAATCAATAATTTTTTTAAAAAATTGGATTCATGGTGAAAATATTTAATCTGGTTCAATTAGGGTCAAACTGAAAAAAATAAAATAAATATTTTTATTATTATATTATATTTACAGGTAATAAATAATTATTAAATAACAAAAAATAAGACATAAAAGATTATGAATTAATATAAATCATCTTATAATAAAAATAATACTCTCTCTTGTCTAATTTAAAAGAAAAATAGAAGTATATCATCAAAAACAATAAAATGTATTAAAAGTAGTTAGTTGTAATTAATAATGCGATAATTGATAATTTTATTCTAAAAATATCGTTAATATTAATTTTATCCCCATAGGCATTGTCCCTGAATGAGCTTCACTGGCCAAGACACTGTGCACATATGATTTTTCGTGATTTTTAAATACATTTTCACCAAATAAATCACGGTAAATGTTTTTTTATTCAAAAAATCACGAAAATTTGGTGTAGTGTTCTTCACACACCCCTGGAAACTATTTCAAAAGCATTTCTAAGAAAGTCATCACGGGAATGTCGAAGTCACACCTATACATGAAATCAGGAGTTAAGGTTTCATAGAGTTAACTTCAACCTTAACGCGAAGCACTTGGTTGGAGAACCTTGATACCCCAGTCACCCCGTTTGTCACTGATCTTCCAACCACGTGTGTATTACTAAAAAGAGTAGCGTTAAATGATTTTTCTAGAATTTTTTAAAAATAAAATGTATTTTTCATTAATTATGTTGATTTATTAAGTGAAAAATTCAAGATAAATCCATTGTTATTAAAAAATTCACCAAAATTGCTTTGTAGACGCCTGACATGATCCTCCACATCCTCGTCAAATAATGTTTGGGATATGGTGTTGTGTGAATGGTATTTTGACACCAGACATATGGCGGGCGTAAGGCATTTTATCCCCATAGGCATTGTCCCCAGATGAGCTTCATTGGCCAAGGCATTGTGCACATCTGATCACAATCCCATATGGGGTGTGATGTGATTTTTCAATACATTTTCACCAAATAAATCACGGTAAATGTTTTTTTACTAAAAAAATCACGAAAATTTGGTGTAGTGTTCCTTACACACCCCCGGAAACTATTGCGGAAGAATTTCTAAGAAAGCCATCACGGGGACGTTGAAGTCACACCTATACATGGAATCAGGAGTTAGGGTTTCATAGAGTTAACTTCAACCTTAACGCGAAACACTTGATTGGAGAATCTTGATACTCCAGTCACCCCGTTTGCCCCCGATCTTCCAACCACGTGTCTATTACTAAAAATAGTAGCGTTAAATTATTTTTCTGGAATTTTTTAAAAATAAAATGTATTTTTCATTAATTATGTTGATTTATTAAATGAAAAATTCAAGATAAATCCATTATTATTAAAAAATTCACCAAAATTGCTTTATAGACACTTGACATGATCCTCCATGTCCTCGTCAAATAATGTTTGGGATATGGTGTTGTGTGAATGGTATTTTAGCACCAGACATATGGCGGGCATAAGACATTTTATCCCCATTGGCATTGTCCCCAGATGAGCTTCACTGGCCAAGGCACTGTGCCCATCTGATCACCATCCCATATGGGGTGTGATGTGATTTTTCGGGATTTTATTGAAACTTGAATCTGTTTTTCGTGATTTTTCAATACATTTTCACCAAATAAATCACGGTAAATGTTTTTTTATTCGAAAAATCACGAAAACTTGGCGTTGTGTTCCTCACACACCCCCGGAAACTATTGAGAAAGCATTTCTAAGAAAGTCATCACGGGGACGTTGAAGTCACACCTATACATGGAATTAAGAGTTAGGGTTTCATAGAGTTAACTTCAACCTTAACGCGAAGCACTTGGTTGGAGAACCTTGATACCCCGGCCACCCAGTTTGCCCTTGATCTTCCAAGTACGTGTTTATTACCAAAAAGAGTAGCGTTAAATGATTTTTTTGGAACTTTTTAAAAATAAAATGTATTTTTCATTAATTATGTTGATTTATTAAGTGAAAAATTCAAGATAAATCCATTGTTATTAAAAAATTCACCAAAATTGCTTTGTAGACACCTGACATGATCCTCCACGTCCTCGTCAAATAATGTTTGGGATATGGTGTTGTGTGAATGGTATTTTAGCACCAGACATATGGCAGGCATAAGACATTTTATCCCCATTGGCATTGTCCCCAGATGAGCTTCACTGGCCAAGGCACTGTGCACATCTGATCACCATCCCATATGGGGTGTGATGTGATTTTTCGGGATTTTATTGAAACCTGAATCTATTTTTCGTGATTTTTCAATACATATTCACCAAATAAATCACGGTAAATGTTTTTTTATTCGAAAAATCATGAAAATTTGGTGTATTGTTCCTCACACACCCTCGAAAACTATTGTGAAAGAATTTCTAAGAAAGTCATCACGGGGACGTTGAAGTCACACCTATTCATGGAATCAGGAGTTAGAGTTTCATAGAGTTAACTTCAACCTTAACGCAAAGCACTTGGTTGGAGAACCTTGATACCCCAATCACCCCATTTGTCCCTGATCTTCCAACCACATGTGTTTTACTAAAAAGAGTAGCGTTAAATGATTTTTATGGAATTTTTTAAAAATAAAAGGTATTTTTCATTATGTTGATTTATTAAGTGAAAAATTCAAGATAAATCCATTGTTATTTAAAAAATCACCAAATTTGGTTTGTAGACACCTGACATGATCCTCCACGTCCTCGTCAACTAATGTTTGGGATATGGTGTTGTGTGAATGGTATATTGGCAGCGGACATATGGTGGGCATAAGACATTTTATCCCCTTAGGCATTGTCCCCAGATGAGCTTCACTGGCCAAGGCATTATGCACATCTGATTACCATCCCATATGGGGTATGATGTGATTTTTCGGGATTTTATTGAAACCTGCATCTATTTTTCATGATTTTTCAATACATTTTCACCAAATAAATCTCGGTAAATGTTTTTTTATTCGAAAAAACACGAAAATTTGGTGTAGTGCTCCTCACACACCCCCGGAAACTATTTCGAAAGCATTTCTAAGAAAGTCATCACGGGGACGTTGAAGTCACACCTATTCATGGAATCAGGAGTTAGGGTTTCATAGAGTTAACTTCAACCTTAATGCAAAGCACTTGGTTGGAGAACCTTGATACCCCGGTCACCCTGTTTGCCCCTGATCTTCCAAGTACGTGTTTATTACTAAAAAGAGTAGCGTTAAATGATTTTTCTGGATTTTTTAAAAATAAAAAGGTATTTTTCATTAATTATGTTGATTTATTAAGTGAAAAATTCAAGATAAATCCATTGTTATTAAAAAATCACCAAAATTGGTTTGTAGACACCTGACATGATCCTCCACGTCCTCGTCAAATATGGCGGAACAATTGAATAAATCTATTTCTTAAATAGTCCCTTTTGAGGACTGGATTCTAAGTCTCATATTGCTCTTAGAATCAAAAGGTTAAAAGTGAGTTTTTTCAAGATCTAGTTTTATACCACAAGCACACTGTCAACAATAAAATTAAAAAGAAAAACTCAGAAACCAAATGAAGATGATCACAACCAATAACAATTTAATTTTTTTCAAATATTTAGTTAGGACTTTATCATTTGCAAAGCATGAAAAATAAGAAAAGTTGTTCTTGATCATGTCACAAACACCTTTAAACAAAAATTAAAACCCATAGAAGAACACTAATTAAATAATTATTATAATTACTAATAACGTAACTATAAAATAATTTGTAATATTATTTTAAATTTCATTGTACATTTTTATTTATGTTATAAACCTTTTTTAATATTGAAATTATTAAAATGGGCTTTAAATAATATTGAGTTTTTATGTAAAAATAACTATAATTAAATAATTGCTATAATTACTATCAATATAATTATAAAATGGTTTTAAAGTGTTTGAAAATTATTTAAATTTCTTATTATTTATTTTTTAAAACTATCAAATATGTTTTAAATTATTATTATTTATATTTATTATTAATATAATTTATTATTTTTATAGTGATAATTACTTTAATATAATTACTATAATGACTATACTTCAAACATGTTTCTTTTAATCATTTTTTATGGTAAGCACATGTCCAAATGGACCATGGTTACAAATTAAAAGGCCCACTCAAGATGTTCAACATTGTACTATGATGAATGAAAAGTCGGCCCAGTACATGTTTTAGATGTAGGAGACATCATCGCACAAGACAACTGACATGGAGAACTCATGAAGCAAAAGCAGCAGCTCAAACGCAGCCACCAGGTAAAACTGTTGTTTTTTTCACAAGACTGTTGCATTTTTTAGCCCCTGAGTGTAATCCACAAATGTATTACTCCCGTTTAAATATTATAAAAGCTTCATAATATATTTGTAAGTTAGGGTTTGAAAATTTCCAGATTTGTTGCTTTATTATATTATTAAATTATGACAAAACATAAAAGCATGTTTCCAGCACATGCAACCCATCTATCTGTTTTACTGAAAAAAGGGCAAAGACATTGATTCAGATAATGTCTATTTTGTATTTTAGAGCAAAAATGGAATAGATCTATAAATTAACTTTTCAGAATCATACTCTTTTTTGTATTTTACTGTATGGTTTTAACGATTTCATAGGGATGAAGACAATATCATTGGGGTTCCTTTCAGAGCAACTTGGCTACCATATCTGGTTAGAACACCTAAATAATTATCATATTTACCTATCACTAAGTTAATTTTTTATTCCTCATTTGTGTTTCATTTAACATGCAGACCTTAGTTACCATTGCAAAGAAATTGATAAACCTTCTCGAGGATGAGTTACCCCAAACTGTAAATTTACAAGATCCAGTGGGAAATCAATTTCGTGTTTCTATTGACATGAGATCCAACAAAAAGAGCTTCACAAAAGGATTGCCACATACGTGGGAATTTTACCAAGTTCATTATCCAGTATACATGTGGTACAAATACATGGGAAATGCTACATTCACCTTTTAACTATGAAAGACCGAAGGAGATAGCCAGATAGAATATCCTTATCCTACTTTAAATCATCAACATCAGGATCGAAGTAACAACCATGCACAGACAGGGGATGACAGTGACAACCAAGATGTGCAATATGAACCAGAGGATATTATGGGAGTTCCCAGTGAAGTTCTATGGATGACTACAATTTCTCAAGCATAGTTGACTGGCAGGCGGGGAGTGGTAAATTTAGATTTTGTAGGATTTAATAAATTCATCATGCATAATACTATCACTAGAAGTACTAATTAAATATTTCTCCACAAACAACATTGCTAATGATTTTCCATTTTACCTCAAATAAATGTAGGCCATACCAGTAAGGGCTGTCACCACTTACTTCCGCAACAGGCCAGACGACTTTGAGGTTAGATTACCAAATAACCAGGCGAAAACATGGAAACTTAGTTGGAATGAGAGAATACCAACCCACTGCAAAATTGGACATGGATGGAATGAATTCTGTACTACCCAAAGGTTGCACAAAGGTGACGTGCTAATATTTTGGAAATTGGAAGGTGAAGCCTCCATCAGAATCATTCATACAAGGTCATCATCATAAAATGGAATGTAGGAAGGGTCAAATGCAACCTTATATCCATTTGGGGTGATGTAAACATCCTCTAAGACTTAGAACATTTTGTAATAGAGATTAAGAATGTTACTGCATGTACTTGTTATGTTATATATGTATTTTATCTTTTATTGACCTAAACGTTATGTACTTGTTATGTTATATATGTATTTTTATCTTTTATTGACCCAAACGTTTATCATCAGCAAGGTAGATCCATGATTCACTTATGATGAGTTTTGTTGAGAAGAATTAATTGTTTAAATTTTAGTTGTTTACATAAATTATTATATATATTAAGCAAGGTAGATCCATGATTCACTTAGGATTTTACATAAATTATTATATATTATTTATAAAGTTTAAATATTTAAAACTTTCATAAATTTTATTTTAAAATATTTATTTAGAGGTATATTTAGTCTTTTTCAATTATACCTCTATTTCTCTTTCATATATTTTTTTTCTACCAAACAACCCTAATTTCTTCATTATTTCTCATCTATTTCTTTCCACTCATTTCTTTCCTCTTTATTTTTCTCTACCATATTTATCTCCTCTTTAACAAGCATAGCATTAAAGGGGGTTGGTAAAAGATTAGAAGGGTCAACATTTTTTCATAATTTTTGTAATAAATAATTTTTTCATAAAAAACATGTGAAGAGATAGTAAATATTAAGTAAATGTTAAATTATAAAAAGTTACACACGTGAAGCTTGTAAACGCTTACAAATGATTCCGCCAATGCACTCTCCTGTAAATATTAATATCGTAGATGGAACGACATAATATGGCAATATATTTGCTAGGACAGTAGGTTTTATGCATGGGAAATATTTTACTTCAATTTACAAACATGAAAAATTTAGAAGCTGAGAATATTGTAATAACATTTAAGTTTTCTAATCCAATTAGAGTTCAACATTCATAATGCCTTTGTTTTAAAGAAGGTTAACCATGTTAATGAAAAATAACTTCATTTTACTGAATGAAAATAAAAGCTACAAAAGTACTTAGGTTAAAGATAGTTATATCCTACGCCTTGGTAAGGATGGAGTGCGGTGATGTCCTTGCATCAAATTCATCTTCAGAGCTTGAGTCTGTAGTTAAGTCAACAACTTCTACATACTGAGATATCCATTCTGGATAGATGAGTTCAATTCCATTTTTCAGGACAAATTCTTATTTTGAAATGATTTTGACCAAAGTACTCGAATGAAAGCAATGAAAATGTTTTTAGGCGGTAAAATACTCTCATTTCTTCAATTCCACGGTCAAAATAGGCTACTCTTCCTTCTCTCTTAATACGTACAAGGAATTCATTCATCTCAGGGTCTTGGAAGATCACAATGTTGCATAGATCGATGTACCTTTGTGAATAGAACCCGCTTGGTATCCTGATGCGATCCTGTTATTGAAAGATGAGAATAACATTAAACAATTTACATGAATTGTCATAGACACTTGATATTGAAAAATACTTACCTGATCAACGTGCCAAATAATTTCAAATTAGAATAGAAGTCTGTTGGGATAGTATGGTATGAAAACGTCCATTGATGTGTTGTTGTTGATCACTAAGGACCTATATGCATGAACATGAAAGAATGGGCACCAAGGTTCCTTAAAATAGAAGAACAATTGTTTACCTTTGAAAGAAAAATAACCAAAAAACAAATTAAACTACACTCAAAGCCAAGGAAAAAAGAAACGAAAATGGTAGTTGTGTGATGATAAATGTTGGTAAATTTCATACTTAAATGGAAAAGGAAACCTATACGGATGAGCGCAAACAGCATGTCAAATGATATCCTAGTTTGTTTAGGATGAATTACACAATATACAAGGTGCAGTATTGGTAGAACCGCAATATTGGCAGAACCACAGTATTATTCAGGTTGAATTATTTACATAGAAAAAATATTTCCATTGTTGGAGAGTTAAAATAGTAGGCGTCAATTCCAACAAATAAGCTAATTTTATTTTAACATCAACTACCATCTGAGTCGGTTTAAATATCTTCACCGTTTTGTAAAAGCACATGTGCTAGCATAAATGTGTATGAGAGGTCTATTTGCAAATTATTTCATAATTTAGGAAAGACTCAGATTTTTTGCATAAGCGAAAGCTTCACACAAGTTTTCCTTAAATAAAGATACAAAAGCTTTTTCCAGCAGATAAAAGTTACACAAAGTAAAAAAGTAATCTACCAAACGTGTATTTTTCTGATATTTTAAAAGCCAAGCATGTTTATAGGAGAAGTGATTCATAACTCACCTTCAACCACTTTCTCCTTCATTTCACGTCTTTGAACTGCGCCATTAATGGAGGATTATCAAGAGCCCATGGATGAATGTGAACTGCAAGAAGAAGAGCATGAGAGGTAAGACAGCCAACCTTTCAACAAATTAAGTGTGGTATTTATTTATATCCTATATTTACTAACATATTTGTTCACTTTTTTATGTGTACCAGCATGAAAGATGTCACTTCAGGAAATAATATGCATAGTCCAAGGGG
This sequence comes from Sesbania bispinosa, assembly GCA_026901365.1. NCBI lineage: Eukaryota > Viridiplantae > Streptophyta > Magnoliopsida > Fabales > Fabaceae > Sesbania > Sesbania bispinosa. Next base: position 166,314 of record QLOH01000673.1, on the reverse strand, counting down.
TGATAAGAATGCAAAGGCTATTAAGGTATAGTGTCATTTATTATAACAAACATTTGGAAGTTGGTCACTCCTTAATGTATTTTAATGTATACACTTAATGCTCTTCTTTATGTATGTATAGACACTTGCTGGGGTTGTAGAGGGGATGGTTAACAAGATCAATCGATTTGCTGACAATGTTGAGTGGATGGTTACAAACATTGAGGTGCAACATAACTAAATATTTATTATGAATTTAACTTTAATATTCAAGTCATTGTACCATTAAATAACAAATATACTACCCAATATATTTTATTTCGTGATGGGTGCAGATGATAACAAAACGCATGGAGGAGATGCAATAATCATCCATACAAATGCATAACTTTCTTAAGATGCTGGAAATCATCTTATGCATTAATGAAAGGAATCTGCAAAAGTCTTCATAGCTTTCAAAAGGAAGTGGAAGCATGGGCAAAAAGGATGACTTTGGAAAATCAGACATGAAGAGTGGGGCTGTTCCAAGTAAGAACAGAAGTAATGCTAACAAGATAATATCTAGTGATTTAATGAAAAATGTGGACACTGTTAGTTTGGACTTATCCGACGAGGAGGATGATTTTAAAGCTTTACCAACAAACACGGCCTCAGGTAGTAAAACAAAAATTGACCTTGGAGGATTATTGTCAACGCCCAATGTCCCAAGTACATGCAACAATATCAAACAGACAAACATTAAGATGGAAAAGTCAAATTTAAATGCACATATTATGAGCAATTTCTGCAGACCAACAAATTCTCAGGTAATTCTACATATAAAATTAAAATCCCTTAAATTTGAAATTGAATTCCAATGTTTATTAACATAGAAGGTATATGGAATGACAGATAAATTTTCGTCCAAGCATTGGTGCTAACAATGACGTTCCCTGTAAAATGTTGTTCCACACACCATCTCCAACTGCCAGAGTTTCAAAGGTTCCTAAAATAGAGGGTGTTATTACATCTGCTAGGCAGTGCAAAAATATCACCAATTTTGTTTTAGGGGGTGTCAACAAGTATAAGGGGAAGATGCATGTAACAAATACACAACCACAGGCTGACACCATCGGCGGAATTTTATTCCCAAAGGTAAAAATGTCACTAATATTCTTTTTACCTATGCATATCATATTTTTATGGTTACATGTTCTTTAGTTTTTAAGAATAGCTCCTAGGCTGCATAATTATTCAACGCGTCCTAGAAGAGTGCAAATTGCCTGACATGGATCATAGGTGGAACCAAAAACATAAAGTAGCAGAGTTAGCTGTATGAGGAAGCATTTTGTCAAGTCATTAGTATAATGTCATAGTTAACACAAGTGAGATGATGACAAAGTAGAGAATCTGATTATATGATGCATTATGATAGGTTTAATTTTTAGCCAATTTGATGATAAGAAGTGGGTAGATAGATCACAAGTGTTTTTCTTCATTTCTCTTCAATGTAGTAACTGGAGATGCAAAATATTATAATTTCCAGGGTATGAAGATGAAATACATTCCAACTAATAACATGGACATGAAACCCATTGAATTGCGTGTATTTACATATGTTTACCACACTGAAAAGGACCCTAGTGAGATATTACTACGCATTGGAAACACAATAGCAAGAAGACAAGATTTTGATTGTCTTTGCCCAGGGAAAAAAGTATCAGATGAAGTGAGTAAATGACTTTTAATATTTGTATAAATCAATAGGCAAAGTCAATATTAATTCTCACATTTTATGTATGGCATGGTAGATATTAAGTCTCATAGCTGTGAAAGTTACCATAATGCAGAATAAAATGACCATACCAACAACATGGTGTCTCCCTCCATCATTTGCGGTATGGGTAGTTACTTACTGGGAATATAAATTGCACACATTTTTATGATTCATTAACTACAAATTAAACTATAAGCAGGAAGATATATGTGCGGGACACCCACTTAAGGATTTGACTGACACTTATAGTGACCCGTGGATAAATCCTTTTAACAGACTCAAATATGTGAGACGTTCTTTGTTCTTCATGTTACTTCAGACATATAATTTCTTATTCTATGATTATTTAATTACTTCTATTTTTCATGTTTATAGGTATACGTCCCTATTAAAAATGAACTCAGGCATTGGTACTCAATGGTGATTTCCATGGATGATGAAACAATATACCACTTGGACTCCAATTTAAATTTGGAAGATATCATGAATCGAAGAGACACCATAACAACAGTGGTATCAATTAATTTCAATAAAAAATAATTTCATTTAAGTTAATTCATTGTTGAATTTTTTCTAAATTTTTTTCTTACATTGGCTGATGCTATATCCAATATAATAACTTCTGCACATTATCTCTCCGTATGAGAACTACCATGCAATTGTTACTTGGACCTCATAATGAAGAAAAAAACAATGTAAAAGATAAGGCAGACACATTCTGGGGCACCCTTTTCATTAACGGTCCACGCTTAAGATATTGATTATGAGAGGAACAGTGCTACACTAAGAATCTTTTTGTTATGTTGGTGGGACACCTTCTTTTGCTATTTCCACTTTAGATTCCTCTATTTTGTTATTTTGATTACCCAATATCGTGATGATTACTTTTCCTAAATAGCTAGCTAGATTCTTGTAATTTGTTATTTTGGTTAGTGACTTTTATTGTGATATTGGATAGTTTATTTCCTTTGCAAGGAACGCGTTATGAATTTTAATATTGTAAAAACTCGATTTGGTTGAACCCTTTTCCTAAAAAAACAAATTGATTTTAGTTATTTAATTACTTATTTTAAACTATAATGGACCAGTTTATTTGTGCTTAAAAAAGTACTTTTTTAAATTGTTTTAAAAAATTGATTTTATTTTAGAGATTATTGTATAATCAGAAATAATTTTTTATTTGGTTATAACCATAAAAAGTACTTTGTTTGCCAAAATAAATCCTTTCACATTATTAAATAAATGCTTTCACATTGTTAAAAAATTTCCTCTTTCGTCTATTTTAACTTCTTTTTTCAAGAAGCAACTCTGAGTTGATTCTTAAAAAAAAGCATAAAACTGATTAATTTCTGATTTTGCTTATTGAAAAAAGTTCAGGCAAACATCTTAAAAATTATTATAAGTGATTTTTTTAAAGGAATTGATTCTTTTAAGAAATAATTTTAAACAAACAAGCTCAATATTTATAAGATAAACTACAATGGAGCTTTGTGATGCACGACAATAAAAATAAATAAATAAATTTTAAATAAAGTTTATTTTCAACTTTAATAATAAGTAAATAAATTTTAATAGTTTATCGTTAAGAAGAAATTGTTTTAAATAAGATTGCATAAAGGTGAGAGTTATTGATAAAATCTCAATTGAGCCTAACATACCTCTATAAGCATTGTTCCAAATAAGCTTAAACAAGTTCATGACAAAAAATAAAGAAAAAATAGAAAAATAAAGTTACGGTATTGTATTTAGTAATTGATTTAAAAAAGTAGATTGAAGTTAATGACAAAAAAATAAGTATATAGTTTCAACCCAAATTCACTCACATAAATGACCACACCTACTGTTACTATTAGAATCAATGTTCTTATTTAATTTCACATACCATACCACCAACCACTTTGCCTTGTTGTAAAAGAAGTTACATACTATGACTATAATACCCCTACACAATTCACTTATATTGGAGTTTGAGAGGAAACCATGAATAACACAATTTTACAATTCCTAGCAGTGTCATTCTTAGCGCAAAGACTAGTGGCAAAGCAATCTTCCACTTGCTCTTCATTGTCCGGGTAACTTCTAAAAGTTTATTTCACCACCACACATTCATGTTCATATATTGATTTTATATTTTCATGTATATGCTTTTTTTTTATATTTAAATCATTCATTCATTAGTTAATAGTGGGTTTATTAGACAATGCCATCCTCAAGCATCAGCGACGCTACTGGGAGGGATTTACTATACTATAATCAAAGATGCAAATATGAAAATATTGTCGACACCTAGGTCTCACATACCCAGAGAAATCCAAATAGATTGTTTTACACTTGCAGGACTAAGACTTGTGGATACTTTGAATGGTGTCATCCATCACCAGGGGAAGAAATATTGTCCAACAATGTTGAAGATGATGTTGATAATAAAGACACTGTCATATCAGCCATGCAAAGAGAGATAGCCACCATCAAGAAACGAGTACAAGTAATACAAGGAACAATTCGATTCATGAAAGTGGCAGCGTTGCTTATGAGTCTCTTTATTTTAACATGTGTCTCTAAAATTGTGTCAAATTAAAACAGTCTTGAAGTGTTTGATATCAAAGCAAGGACCACATTTAATTTCAATTTAAGGAATATATGGTTTTATATCACCTAATGTAAAAAAAATAAAATTATGGGCCATGTGGCCCACTTATCTAGTGAATTTCTTGTGCTTCATATGCTAATAGGTTCCATTGTAACTTAACGTCTTTAAAAAAGGCCAATTTAAATCCATACTGATTATAAATAAGAAACAAACTTCCTTAAATAATTCATCTGGTCTAAGTGACCCAAATGACTAGTTAATTAATACATAAATATCACAACTACCTTGTCAAAGTCTAAACACACAAACATTAATTAAGTGGCTCAAATCACTAGTCAATCAGTACATAAATATTACAACTACCATGTCAAAGTCTAAAAACACAAAGTTTAAGTGTGTACTTGTTTACTGACAACAAACTCCATCAAAATGGACTGCAATCCAATATCTTTAACTTGAGTGATTGTCATCTTGCATTCCAATGTCAATGTACAATAAAGAATTTATTTGGTATCAATGATAAAAACAATGAAAAATCTAAAAATGTTTTACATCACACATTTAACGAATACTTAAAATTCCTGAATTTGAAAACTGAGAAATAAATGGATCATGTTGCTGATCCATTGATGCATTTCCAGCATAAAAGGTATTTGCCATTGTAGCAAATCTGTCTTTCAGAGGTCAAACCCTCCTATTATGTCCTTCAATCCCACACAGCCCACAATGTATCACCTTCTTTCCTTTAGAAGTAGTCGTGCTAGAACCTTTGCTTCTAGCTTGTACCGGATCCCTCAAAACTCGTTCTCGACCATCATCAACAATTTTCACGATTTGGCTTATTTGTGCATGCTTCAATTCAAGAATATGATTTCTCTTATCAACAATCACACTTGTCTCATCTTAGTCTTCACATGACGTGAAAGATAGAACACACATTTTCATGCACTTATCAACTATTGTACAATATTGACTAGTCAATATTGACTCACAATTATCATATTGACCATCCTTATATCCATCCAATGATGCTTTGGCTTGTTTACTCTATCTATCCAAAATTAAACACTTTGGTAACTCAACAATGTCTAGATGCACTAACACAGCAACCAAATGCTCACATGGAATACCTAGAGATTCCATCCTTAAACAAAAGCATTTAAATTCCACATTAGATGGATGGTAAGAAACATGCCACTCACTATCCCACACTACGGTACTTAGAGACAATGTATATGGAACGGGTGGCTACTTCTTTGCATTCCATCACTTTCATTATGCATGCCCTCTGCAGTAAAGGATGAAATAATAAGAAAATTTCCCTAGTATACACAATTGCAGCAGACTTCTCCAAATCTTGAAATCCTGTCTGAATTACAGGATCACCCTGTAGAGTTGTATAATCTGCTAGCACTTCTTTGTGATGCATATAGTTCAAACAATTATGAAAATGCTGCAAAAATTCAGTCAAGTTATTCTGCATACTAACAAACTTACCAAGTTGTGAGTGCAACCCCTCACACCTAGATATGGTCCTGAAGCCTGCAAAAAACTTACCGCGAATGTGTGCGGTTGCCCACATCTTTCGTTTGTCATACATCTCTTTGACCCAGTTATTTTCTTCCACCCCACATTCTATAACCATTTGCTCCCACTTGCGGTTAAATTGACCACCATCATAATCCTTTAACATGCACTTCTTGAACAATGAAGTGAACCTTGGATTATTCACATTGCCAGTAGCATTCCTAATTAGATTCCATGCACATAATATGTGATGTGTGTTTGGGAATACTCTCTTAATTGCATTTTTCATGGCTACATCTCCATTTGTTATCACAAAAACATGACCTTTTCCATGCATGATGCTAAAAGTTGACAAAGAACCTACACATAAGTTTCCTCTGTCTCATTTGCAACAAATGCACTTCCAAAAATTATGGACTGGTTATGATGGTTAACCCCAGAAAATACAATCAGCGGACACATGTATTTATTCTTCCTATATGTCGCGTCAAAAGCCAGAACATCTCCAAAAATGGCATAATCTCGTTAACTAATTCCATCGCACCAAAATAAGTGCTCCAACCTCCCTTCATTGTTAGTTGTGTGTCTTTAGTACATTAGTCGATCAATGGACCGCAATTCACGTAGGTAAAGTAAAGCAGCCTTTGTATCAGGACCTTTCATTCACCTTTGCTTGTCTATTCAATTGTACATAATCGAGTAAAGCCTAACATCCTAATAATTAGTTTGGCATGCTTGGGGTGCTGTAAACCTTTTAGGTAGGCCCATTAGGTCGACTGATTACAACCCAAAATAATCGAGTAAAACCTAACATTTTATCAATTAGGGGTGTTAATATCCAATCAAATCTAATGAAAATTGTAAAAATCAAACTAAAAAAATTGAAAACTGAATCAAATCAGAAAAGAAAAAAGAAAATCGCAAAAAATGAATATTTTATTATTGAATTGGATTGGTTTTTGGATCCTATGTTGAAAATCGATACAATCCAATCTAAACCAAACTCACGTATATTATTTTATTTATAAATAATCATATACTTATACTTGTATAAGTATATACTTTTCAAATTACTTATATTAGTATACTTTGATGATTTTATTATCTAATATCATTTTAATGTATTTAAAAATATATCAATTTTAAACTAGTTTTAAATTAGTTTTCTTGTCTCATGTTCTTCTTTTTATATAATTTTATATTTATATTAATAAATATAAGTTTCAATAAAAATGTTTACTATTATTTCATAATTTTATCACTTTTTTCTAATATTTATTGCCACTCCTAGTGCCTGCTTTAGCCAACCAATTAGCCAGACCATTAGTTGTGCGACCAATGTTCTCAATTCTTACCAACCAAGCTCGCTCCAGCAACTTCTTGATAGCAGAGATAATTCCTACTAACATATAGAAGGGAGAAGAGGACCTCTGGTGTAATTCCGAGATCACCTCCAACGCATCTAATTCCAAGATAATTTGCTTGAGACCTTTATCCCAAGCTACCTATAAACCCATTAGGATCGTCATGAATTCAACTTCTAATGCATTGGTGCCCAAATCTCTAAAATTGGAAAAGTCAATCATCCAATTTCCAATCTCATCACGCACAACCTCTCCCACACCCATTCGAAGAGAACCAAGGGAGAAACTACCATAAACGTTTAGTTTCAGCCACCTAGCAGAAGGGGTTCTCTAACGCTCAACTCGAGTGTCCTTCGTCAACGTCCTTCCTTGAGGACCCAAAAAGGCAAGGAACTCATCATTTTCCAGATTAATAGACCAGATAACATAGTCTATATTCCAGTGTTCATCATCCAAACACATATTATTGCATCATCGCCAATGCCACCAAAGCGATGCAAGAAATAAAGTACCCCTATTCCCAACTAGATTCTGTCTTTACCAGGTGTTAATATCCAAAGAAAAGTAATTGGTCGTACTTTGGAAACCCAACCTGCACCAAATCTCAAGAGCATGTGGGCACTCACGAAAACAATGAAGGGAGTCCTCCACGAAGTGGGAGCAGCAAGAGCACCCAGCTGAGGAAGAAAGGTTACACCTAAAATGCTTAGCATTAGTAGGGATACCATTGTGGAGGATCAACCATATTAGCAATCTCACTTTTTCTGGACAATGTAATTTCCAGATCCACATGAAGGAGTCACTCTGGTTGTTCAAGCCCAATGCCTTTTGGAGTAACCAAGCATAACTAGACCCAACAGAGTAGATACCTGTGCTATTAGGTGTCCAAACCTAGTTACCATGAAGAAGATTATTCAAAGTTTTAGAAACACTTTGAAACAACTCCAAAATTGGACTATTAAGTTGCGTTCTCAGTCCCACACGGGACCAACTATCATCCATTACAAGATCCCGAAGACAAAGTAAAGTGTCTGAAATGTGCACATAGGGTATCATATCACATATGTTTCCATTCCCTGACCAGTTAGAGTACCAAATTGAGCTGTTTCCATCTCCAAACCTGAATCTGAATCCATCCCTTAACTCATTTCTAGCTTTTAAAATACTTCTCAAACCAAAAGAACTACCAGCAGAGGCCGAGACAGTGAGGACAGATGAGTTAGACAGGTATTTTGATGTCATAATTTTAACCCATAATTTTTCGTCACCATGGAGTAGGGCCTACACTTGTTTACCCAATAGGGCAATATTAGAGAGTCGGGCAGAGCAGACGCCTAGTCCACCTCTTTTGCGAGGAGTAATGAGTTTATCCCAACCAACCAGATACTAACCAATACGATTAACAGTACCACTCCATAAAAAATTCCTCACTTTCCTGTCAATAGAATTACAAACTGCTTGGGGGTACCAAACCGTCTACATGGTGTACACAGGAAAAAGAATTCACCACCGATTTAACTAAGCATAGACGACCCGCTTTATTTAAATGGTAAGATTTCCAGGAACCAATTCTAGTATTAATCTTGGCTAAAATATCATTGAAATCATCCTTTCTAACTCTCCCCTTTTGAATACGGAAACCCATATATTTCCCTAAGCTTTCCACAAAACGAAAAGGAGAAATACCTTGTAACATACTCTTACGGGCTCTAGAAATGTGCTTAGACACCATAGCACATGATTTTTCCATATTGATTTTCAAACCTGATAAAACAAAAAAATGATCTAAAGTACTAGAGACCAACTTTAATTGGGTTTTATAAGCTTTACAGAAGATTGGAATATCATCGGCGAATAAGAGATGCGATAAAGGAGGCCCACCCCGGGAGATATAAACAGGCTTCCAACTACCTTCTTCAACTTTTTGATTGATCATAAGAGGGAGTTTCTCCATACAAATGACAAACAAATAGGGAGACATAAGGTATCTTTGTTTGAGTCCTCTTGTAGGAGCAAAAGGCTCTAATTTAGAACCATTCCACAAAATGGATAAGGAAGAAGACCGAACATACCACATTATGAGTTTAATAGTTATCAACCCAAGCTCATGAAGGGTAGCCTCCAGAAACTCCCTGTTGACCCTATCGTACGCATTCTCAAGGTCAATCTTGAATGCCATAGACCCCTTCTTGGACTTAGACTTATGCATGTAGTGCATCACCTCTTGGGCCATAATTGCATTATCAATGGTATCCCTTCCAGGAATAAAACTCCCATGCAAAGACCCTATCAACTCATCAAGAAAAGGCGACAATCTATTAACAATAACCTTAGTGATAATTTTGTAAATCACATTACACAGGCTAATTGGACGGAACTCCTTAAGATTGTTGGGGTTATTCACTTTAGGTATCAGAACCACATTAGTTTCTACAATAGATTCTTCTGAAGATCCTATATCAAAGGCATTACATACCATCCACCAAATATCGTCCCCCACAATATCCCACTATTTCTTGAAGAAGATCACTTGGAAGCCATCTGGACTTGGTGCCTTATAAGAACCCATACTAAAGAGAGTTGATTTCACTTCATCCTTCATGACTGGAGCAGTCAAACGAGCTACCCTTTCTTGACTTAACCTGGGAATCAAATTCGCAGGAGGATGAGAATCATTATCCACTATAGTATTCTTCGCAAAAAGTTCCTTATAAAAGGATAAAACCTCCCGTTGAAGAATATGTTGATCCGTGCACCACGTCCCGTCTCTGAGGTGGATCCCAGAAACTTTATTTCTACGCCTTCTCACAATGGTTTGAGTATGGAAAAACTTATTGTTTCTATTTCCAAGCTTCACCCAATTTTCCCTTATTTTTTATACCAGAGGATTTCCTCCTACTTTAGCACCTCAGTAAGTTCACGTTGCAGGTCTCTCTTGAGAAGCATTACTTGAGAAGAGGGATTATTGTCCAGTTCAATTTGTATACCTTTCAAAAGAGACTCCACCCGTCTTTTCCTTCGGATGATATTGCCAAAGACACTGGAATTGAATTTAATGGACTCCTAACGTACATTGTTTAAACGAGAGGCCACACCATTAGAATTTGAAACCCATGCCTCCATCATGATGTTGCGATAGTCAGCATGCCTGGTCCATGCATCAAGAAATCTGAACGGACGTCCCTTCTTAGAAGCCGGGTCATCACCACACTGAAGAAAAAGAGGTGCGTGATCAGACTGCAACCCAACAAAAGACCTCTACAAAGGCTTCCGACATCAATAAGCGCCACTCACTATCCGTAAGCACCCTATCCAACCTCTTTGAAATGCTTCTACCCCTTGTTCTTTCCTGAACCAAGTATACTTACTCCCCACTGACCCAATATCCATCAGTCTACATAACTCCAACATCCTACCAAATTTTTCAGCTCTGTTAGTAGAAAAGTCACCCCCTAATTTCCGTGGGAAGCAACACCTCTTTAAAGTCCCCAATTAAATCTCGGGGCATCATAATGTTCTGGTGAATATCAGCCAGGTGAGCCCATAAAAGTTCTCTAACTGAGGGGCAGGGACTCATATAAACTGCAGTACATGCCAAAACTGTATTTCCATTCTGAATACTAATAGTTACTAATAGTTATATCTTGTTGGAACAAGTCTACAATATTACACACCAAATTACTACCATCTTCCTGTAGAACCCAAATACCTCCGGAGTGACCCACCGCTTCAACTATTGCACAAGGTTCAAATCCCAAAGATCTCCAGAATTTTTTTGCAACATTAAACTAACAATGAGTCTCCACCATGATACAAAAAGAAGGTTGGAATCTTCGCACCATATCACGTACATAACGCCGACCATTCTTATGGATACCACCACGACAGTTCCACATTAAAATACAACAATTGTCAAACATTAATAAACTCTGATGGTGGGTGGACTCACAACTGCGTGAATGGTTAGACTTCCATGGGTCCCCTATCCACCCGTGGGGCGTCCTCCAGTTGATGGCCATATCTATGTTCCATGACATGCTCTTCAGAATTTTTCCCATCACTAGTCTCCTCCTCCTGAAAAACTAGTTTATTAGGTCCCACTTGAATAAGGTTCATAGTGGACAACATCCCTTCACCAACCTCAAAAACTTTATTCTCTCCAATCATAAATGATTTTGTCTTGTCTATCATTCTTGAAGAGCTAGCCACGTTTACTCCAGTATTATCCACCTTCACCTGTTCGTGACTACCAAGGCCCATGTTGGTTGGCACATTGGATGAGGAATCATTAATGGCTACCGGGACATCCATGATATTCTCTTTCCTGGGTCTTTTACGTTTCCATAATTTGGGCCCTTGATTAGAGACTGTTGGAACAATAACTGCCTTATTTGGTTTCATTGGGCCCACCTCCTTAGTGGCTAAAGTCTTGAATTTATTCCCTTTATTTCCATCATTCGGTCCCCCTTTTTTTGGCAGAATTTTCTCCTTATTCTTTTGATTCCTCTTTTTTTCTAGAAACAACTAACCATCCACCATGCAAAGAATCTGGGTAATGATTATGATTGGAATTTGTCCCTCCCTGATTGTTGGGCGTCTGTGTAGGGTTTAGTTGCGCTCCATTCGCCACATCCATGTTACCATTCCCGCCGCTGTTCACCTGAGAAACACCAACAACACGAGTCGTTGTAGGTTTAAAGGGGATTTTTTTTGCAGTCCCTTGCCATATGTCCATAACATCCACATGAAGCACAAATGACATGGAGTCTTTCATATTCTACATTATACCACTTCCCTTGCACTCCTACCTTCCCTACTACAGGAACACTAAGATCAAGCTCAACACACACTCGCGCAAACTTGCCTCTAGACACATTGAGAGTAGTAGAATCAACTTTGACAGGGGTGCCCACCATTGAAGTGATTCCAGTAGGACATCTTCATCGTAGTACATCAAACCAAGCCCAGGAAATCTTATCCAAGCCAAAGTATGGACAATCTTCGATTCGGAAGCAATGAATTTCGGTGTCTAGGGTGCCACAGAAAGATAGTTGATCGGACACCATCCAAGGTCCTCCGTTAATTATCATATCTCTATCCTTCTCTAGGTCCAGGGTCAGAATAAAGAAACCATGTCCTACATGTAAAAGTTCAAATCCTGCCTTTAGTCTCCATAATTTATATAGCCTCTCCCTAAGTGCCATGTACCCAATATTTTTTCCAACTAGATTGAGTACTAGCGCCTCCTGCCATGGTCGACAAAGTTAATGAAACAAGCATTCATCTGAAACACATTTCGGTTTCAATCTATTTTCCCCTTCCAATTCCACCCGTATCAACTTTTATCCAATGAGATCTCTCTTCACTCGCTCCTTGCCTGATGCCTTGTTTCCAATGGCTTTATCTCTAAATGTTGGTTTGTTTTCATTCCCTCCTCCACCACCATCAGGTGGTTTTGGTGGGACACTCTTTTCGCACCCACTCCTTATAGAGAAGACCATAGGCTCGCCCATAGCTTCCTCTCCTCTAATATTTATTGTCTCTTTAAAAAAATAAAGACTGATCCATTCCCATTTAAATTGGATCGAATTTGAAAAAAAAAGATCAAAACTAATCGGATGATGAAGTGATAAAAACCGCAATGATTGGATCATATGATTTTTTGCCTTAAAACTGATCCAAACCGAATCACATACATTACCATCAATTGGTATGCCATGCCTGGGGCTATATACCTTTTACGTAGGCCCCCATTGGGCCAAGTGATTGACCATGTATCTTGTAGGCGAGATTCAAGCCCTAAACGACATAGTATAAAAAGCTAGCCTAAGCATAAACACGAACATCTTCACAGTTCATATAATTCATTATTTTAAGGTTTACTTAGGTCTTGACCCTCATGACTTTGACTAGCCATTTGGGAATGGTAGTGAACACTCTCAAATCCCCTTTATAACTTTCTCTCTCTTCTAAAAAATTGTGATTTCTTTATTTTCCTTAATTTTCTACATGTTGTTTAATTTGATTATTATAGGCTCCATTCAATTTTATTTGATGCGCTATAAACATTGGATAGATTTTTTTTAAGAAGAACATAAAGAATATTTTGTAAAATTGAATTGTTTTGCATTAAATTATGTTTTATTTTTCACTTTAATTAAATAACAAACAAAAATAACAAAAATAAATACATTAACATTTAAAAAATATATAATAAGCTTTCTTGATTTAATCAATGATGTACATAGTAATTTTTTATTCCATAACATGATAGTAAAACTCTTTCAAATAATTTAGTTCTATGAAAACGTACACAATGTTAATTCCCATGTTGGTCACAAGGCTAAATATCATGTGATGATAAAGAGTGTGTTTGGTAAAATTAGCTAAAAAGTTAGATGAAAGTTAAAAAGTAAATTAAAAGTTTAAAACTAATAGAAAGTTGAAAAATTAACTAATTTGATTGAAAGTATTTGGTAAAATTAGTTGTAAAACTAGTTAAAAATGCTAAAATAAATTAAATATAAGGAAATCATTAATTTTTAAATAATAATGATTGACAATTATTGAGTGATAAAATTATAATAAACTTTTAGCTGATAGATGAAAAAAGAGCTTTTTTTTTAAAAAGCTTCTTTAAGTAGCTTCTAAAACAAAGCTAGTAAAAATTTAATACTACCTATAAAAGTTATTTTTACCAAACACTGATGAAATGATTTCAATTATCAATTTTAACTTTCATATAGCTGAAATACCTTACCAAACAGACTCAAAAATTAGAAAATGGTTCAGAATGCTTTTTTATATATGGATTTTGTGTAAATTTTAAATAATAAGATTGATAAAATAAAAATGTATACATGGAGTATGAATTTTGTATAAACTTTACGTATAAATTATATTACTTTTAATGAGTTTCACTTTAAATTAATTAATAATAAATAGTATTAAAATTGTATAAACTATTAAAATTTTTAAAAATAAATATACTTAAAATGAAAAATATTAATAAGTATTCTTAATATATTATTTAAGAAAATAGAAAATATTTTAAAACAATAATAGTTCTTAAGAAATGAGTAAACTAGCAAATCCGTTCCTGAATTTTTTAGGGTCGTACAGTTTAGTTCCTAAGAAATAGAAAACCATAATATAGTCCTTGACATTTTGCTTTTTCTGTCACTATAGTTCAACTGTGTGTTTCCCATTAATTTTTTACGACGTGTCACGTTTAGTGACACTCTCTCACACTGTTTGTCACTATAGTGTCAACTGTGACACAAAATGATATGGTTTTGTCAAATTTATAGCTTGAAAAACTTCAACCCCAATAGTTGTGTTCTTCCCTATTCTCCTTTTATCTCTCTTCTTCCCTTTCTTTCTTGAAAGGTCTCAACCCCAATGAAGTTATTTTCGTGTCCCGATGGCAAATAGTGTGACATAGTGTAACTAAACGTGACACGTCATAAAAAAATTAACAGGAAACACACAGTTGGACTATAGTGACAGAAAAAGCAAGAAGTTAGAGACTATATTGGGGTTTTCAATTTCCTAGGGACTAAACTGCATGACCATAAAAAAAATCAGAGACGGGTTTGGTAGTTTACTCATTAAGAAATTTACAAGCTGGTTGATACATTTATCTAGAGCCCTAGCATCACTAATTTTCAAATTCCAAGATCCTAACCACACCATTACCAAGAGCATAACTGTGGATAATTATCAACCCTAACTTTGTGGTGTTAGTAGATTTTTGTGACAGTCGACAAGTAATCATTGGTAAACCATTGATATTGTTTTATCCATTGTTGCACTAATATGATATGATAACTTTATTATGTGGTCTTATCATATCAGTTCCTCTAGTGCAATTCTTATCCTAATTAAGGAGGCTGGGATAGAGATTGATATGATAAGATACGATTTTTTCTTTCACATTTACCCTACCTTGTCCTTCCCTCTCGTTCCCATCTCTCTCATAGTTCGACTTGCCTCTCCAAGCTCTCTCGCATTTCTTCATTTGTGGGTGTCCAATCTCTCTCACCTCTTCCCTCCTTCTCTATCGCATTTATGTAATTTCTTTCTCGTGACACATTTTGCCTCTTTCACGCAAGACTTTATTTCTCGCCTTAGGTCAAAGAACCACCATCTAAAGCAATCGACCAGAGACAAGAGCAACTACATTCGCGTCGATGACACTTTAGGTATGATTTATGCGTTTGAGTTTTGCATGTATCCTTTGTAGAACCACTAATTTATGGGTTTTCTATGTTGGTCTATATATTTCTTTTCTGCATTTGATTTCTAGGTCTAGGGTAAAGCAGGCAAAATGGACTAGCCCGATCAGGCCGACTCGCAAAAGCTCGCTAAAGTGCTTGAGCTTTTTTTAGAAGCCTAGATTATTCACAAGATTTTTATCCCAACTCGATAAAACCCATTACTCGTGAGAGGCCATAAAAAGTCGGGTCACCCGCAAAAAGACCGCAAAAATGTAGGGCTCGGACCTTTATTTTAGAAACTCTATTGATTCTAACAAAAGAGATGAAATGAAGAGAAAGGGAATATGAAAATTATATTGATCAAATCTGATGATGAAGATACACAAGGGAATCAAAATATATACAAGATGAATGAAATCCTAACTGCCCTAACTAAGCCTAACTGCATACAAACAGAAAATAACTAACCTAAATAACTAACAAAACTAAAACTAAATTGATACAGAATATAGACCAGATAAAAACCAATACCCCCCCTCAAGATGGCAGGAAGATGTTATCTATATCCATCTTGGAAAGGATGCTAAGAAAAGCTTTCTTAGGTAAAGCTTTAGTGAAAATATCTACCAATTGATGATATTTTCTAACATGAATGAGCTTGATAACACCCTTTGTGACTTGATCTCTGATGTAGTGAAGGTCAATCTCTAGGTGTTTGGTTCTCTCATGAAATGTAGGGTTGGAGGCAATGTGAATGGCAGCTTTATTGTCGCAATATACAGATGCATAAGGGGTGGAAATTTGAAAATCAGTAAGTAGATTCCGAAGCCAAGCAATTTCACTTGAAACATAAGATATTGCCCTGTACTCAGCCTTTGCAGAGGACTTACTGTTTTCTGTTTCTTAGATTTCCAAGAGATTAAAGAATTCCCTAGGAAAACACAAAAACCAGTTGTTGACTCACGACTGTCATGACAAAAACCCCAATCAGCATCTACATAGGCATGCAATCTTGTATCTGAATTTGCTGTAAATAAAATGCCTTGACCAACAATATGCTTGAGGTAGCGAAGTAACATCATAGCATCATTTATATGATTAGAATATGGATTAGAAACAAATTGACTAAGTTTGTGGACAGTGAAGGATATATCAGGCCTGGAGATAGTCAAATATAATAATCTGCCTATGAGTCTTCTGTAATTTTCAGGATGTGTCAGCTTGGAACCAGATTCAACCTTGAGTTGTAAATTTGATTCCATAGGAGTAGATGAAGGTTTTCATCCCAGCATACCACAATCTTCTAAAATGGACATAATGTAGTGTCTTTGGCACATAAATATTCCTTCTTTGGATTTGGATAATTCCAAGCCAAGAAAGAATTTGAGGTCTCCAAGATCCTTTAACCTGAAATGATTTTGTAAAACAGATTTTGTTTGTGAAATGACATCATTGCTTGGACTATCAATGACAATGTCATCCACATAAACTAAAAGAGCAATGAAATTGGAATTAGTGCCTTTAGTAAATAAAGAATAATCGGATTTGGATTGTTTGAAACCATGGGAAAGTAAGGTATAACTAAATTTAGTGAACTAGCTCCTAGAAGCCTGTTTAAGGCTATAGATAGATTTTTTAAGTTTGCAAACAACAGGAGTTTGTGAGTTATTTATGATATGATGATTATATCCTTGAGGGGTTTGCATAAAAATGTCTTCTTCAAAATTACCATTTAAAAAGGCATTATTAATATTAAGTTGGGCAAGATGCCAATGTTGGGAGGCAGCTAAAGATAGGAGTAACCTGAGAGTGGTGATCTTGGCAACATGAGAAAAAGTCTCTTGGAAATCAAGGCCATACTGCTGAGTGAATCCACGGGCAACAAGCCTGGCTTTGTGTTTAGCCACAGTGCCATCAAAATTTAATTTTAATTTGAAGATCCATTTGCAGCTGATGGGCTTTTTGTCAGGAGGAAGAGGGACCTGGTCCCAAGTATCATTGACATCCATGGCAACCAGTTCATCAGAGATAGCTTTCTGCCAGGAACTGTGTTTAATGGCTTGAGTATAGGTTTGTGATTCAAAATGCTCAGAAATTTGACAAATATAGTGTCTATAGGAATTTGATAATTTGGAGTAATTGAGGTAGTTTTGGATTGGATAAGGAGTGGTGGAGGATTCAGCAACATTATAACAGTGGTAATCACTAAGGTAGCTAGGAGGAGTGATGGATCTGTTGGACCTGCGAAGAGGAGGATGATGCTGAATGGGAGATGGATTGTCAGTGGGGGTAGGAGGAGGAATGGTAGTGGTGGGAATAGGAGGATCATCAATATCATCCAATAAGGGGGAATGAGTGAGATTAGGAGTAATGAAGGAATGATAATTATTAGGATTATTGGTGGTTTGCTGAGTATTTTTGAAGGGGAAAATAGGTTCAAAAAATATGACATCCCTAGAAATGAATATTTTCTAGTTGGAAAGGTCAAGAAGCTTGTAACCTTTGTAACCCTTTGGATATCCAAGGAAGACAACAGGTATGGCTCTGGGAAAGAACTTGTGTCTGCTGGACAGAAGGGTAGAAGCATAGCATAATGATCCAAAAACCCTGAAA
This sequence comes from Sesbania bispinosa, assembly GCA_026901365.1. Taxonomy (NCBI): domain Eukaryota; kingdom Viridiplantae; phylum Streptophyta; class Magnoliopsida; order Fabales; family Fabaceae; genus Sesbania; species Sesbania bispinosa. The sequence goes on along the minus strand of QLOH01000673.1, from coordinate 148,266 downwards.
TCAACATAGTTAGGTAACATAGCATACAAAATTTCAAAAGGGGACTGGGAATGCAAAACAGGACTAGGAGTTCTATTCATAATGAACACAACAGTCTTAATACATTCACCCCAGAATTTTAAAGGAACATTAGACTGAAACATTAAGGCACGGGCTATGTTAAGAATGTGAAGATGTTTTCTCTCCACAACACTGTTTTGTTGAGGTCTTTCAACATAAGATAATTGGTGAAGGATACCTTTCTTGGAAAATAAATCAGTGAAGGTGAACTCTTTAGCATTATCAGACCTAAAGATTTTAAGGGTAGTATTGAATTGAGTCTCAATATAAGAAAGAAATTGAGGTATTATGATAGAACAATCAAATTTATTTTTAAACAGAAATATCCAATAAACCTACTTTTGTCCTCAACAAGAGTTAAAAAATATTTGAAACCATCATGAGTAGGTTCCCTAAAGGGTCCCCAAATATCAGCATGAAGCACATCAAAGAGATTAGGGCTGAAGTGATTAGGATTGGGGAAGGGGAGTCTGTTTTGCTTAGCAAGATGGTAAGTAGAACAATGAAAATGAGAGCTAACAGGAGATATATAAGTTTTATTTGCAATCATATTGTACACATTAATAGGAACATGGCCTAATCTTTGATGCCAAATATAAAAAAGAAACAAGATTACAAGCATTGAAAACTTTGAGATTAAAATGAGAGGTAGGAAAATAAAAAAACAGTAATCCTTGATCTTTTTTAGTAGTGCCAATCCTCTTCATTGTCTTGAGATCCTGAAGAATAAAATTGTTAGGTTGCATAGTAAACTGAAAATGATGTTCCTTGATTAATTTTAGAAGGGAAATCAAATTAAACCGAAATGATGGGATGAATAACACATTATGGAGATGAATGTCATCATTAAGGTGGATACTTCCAGATCCTTCAATTTTAACCTTAGTAGAGTTAGGCAGCAGAACAAATGAGTTGTGCAAAGGAATGTATGTTTGATATAAATTTTGATCACAACAAATATGGGATGTGGCACCTAAATCAATAACCTATCGAGAAATAGTATTAGGCAAATGTAAACTAGTGTTCAGGAAAATACCTATCACAAGAGGGGGAATAGGTTCGGCAGAATTATCAAGATTCAATTGATCAGTGAGGTAAGTAATCAGTTGCTGGCATTGAGTAAGGGTTAAAGAGTCATATTTGTTCTGATTTATGGAATTGGGGCTGGCAAGAACTTGATTAACAGTATGAGGTTGTTTGGATTTAAAGTTGTAATTTGGAGGATAACCAACAAGCTTGTAACATTTATCCTTGGTATGGCCTAAAAGACCACAATAAGCACATTTTGGCCTTTCTTTACGAATGGGTTTATTATGATCAAGAGGAGATTTTTTAGATGTAGAATTAGCTATAAAGGCAATATTATCAGAATTTATAGATGGAGAATGAGTAGCAGCAAAACTTATCTCTCTTTGAGCCTCTTCTTGAAGAATCAAAGAGAACACATTACCAATTGGAGGAAGAGGGTCTGATAAAAGAATCTGGCCTCTGACATGAGAGAAAGAATCATGAAGGCCCATCAAGAAAGCCATAACATACTCAGATTCAGTGTATGTTTGAAGGGCTTGCAAGCCACCATAGGTGCATGGAAAGGCGGGTTTAAGGCCGGATAACTCTTCCCAGATAGATTTAAGCTTTGTATAGTAGGTACTAACGTCATCAGAATCTTGTTGGAGAGACACAAGCTGCTTCCGAAGCTGGAAAATGCGTGGGCCATTTTTCCTGGAGAATCTTGTCTTCAAATCATCCCAAATTTCTTTGCATGTAGTTGCAAACAGGATACTGGTTATGATGTCTTTGGAGACAAAATTGTAAAGCCAAAAGATAACAACATTATTCCCCCGAGTCCACGCAGCATAGGAAGGATCATTGGCAGGGGGTTTTGTTTGTGGTGATTTTTAATAAAATCAAAGTTAAAGATTCCTATGAACAATCCGGGACTGGAATCAAGTCCTCATGGTGGATTCTAAAATAGAGTCACACAATTGAGAAGTAAGCAGTAGAAAAAATAAAGGGAAAGAAACAATGTAAATTAAAAATAAAAGAAAGTGCAAGAAAGTAAAAGAAAGTTTAAGAAAATTTATTGAAAAGTTGAAGAACAATGTAAAAAGTTTGACGAATTCTCAAACTGACATACTTTTCGAGTAAACTCGGATGAGCAAGTAGTCGTGAATATGATAGACAATATGCTTTTTTCGAGTGTTTGTCTTAAGTATGTAGAATGGAGAAATATCCGTCCCTAGGACTTATGACTCCGCCCTATTTATAGACTTTTGACCCTAACGGTCAACTAATTTACAAATGACACGTGTGACAGAATCTCAACTGCCTAATCTAAGACCACACAGGTGTCCTGTCTTCATTTGATGTCTTCCACGTGCCTCTTCTTATTTGAATTCTGACTCGAAATCTTCAGGTAATTTGTCTAAGTCTTCATTCGAAATCTTCATGGATTCTAGTCTTCCCTTGATTCAAAATCTTTAGTGAATCTTGCAAGGTCTGAACTTGAATTCTTCAATAAATTTGGATTAAGTCTTCACTTCGAAATCTTCAAGAAACCTGACTAAGGTTCTGATTCGAAATTTTGAGTGATTTCAATCATGTAGAATTCGAATTCGAATTCTCTAGTGATTCTGATCATGTATTCATTCGAAACTTTTAACCAAAATGTCTGAATTCAGATTCAAATTTCTTTGTGGATTCTGGCTACCTCAATTTCGAATTTTAATCAATTCTAAACCTTAGATATTATTCTAAGTCTGAAAACTCTTATGCTTAGTTGACACAGTAAATTCAAAATTCATCTATATGAAACATGTATCATGTTTTGCATGTTTCCTTAATATGCCACGTGTCAGCTTAGGATTGGTTCTCCTGCTTCACACTTTTTTATCAGAAACTGATTTATCAGATGAAACTTTACTGATAATTTTAGTCAGTTTTCACTGATTTTTATGTCTAAGCATTTATGGCAATGCTCATGGATTTCTCTTATAAATAGTTACCTTTCCTTTTCATTTATTACTCACCTCAGAAGTAAATCTTTTCAGAAATTACCTCTCTTTTGATTTAAGAAAGTTAAAACTTTCTTTCCAAGTTTTTCGAGTTTTCTTTACTCGAATTCTTCTTTCTTTTCTTCTATTTCTGTTCTGAAATCTAGAGAGATTTCTAATATTGGTTATTACGTTCGACCTAAGTTTCAAGTGATTTCATTCGATTTTAGGTCGACGTAATGACCAATGTTAGAAATGTTTCTAAGTATTCTTTGGTCTTTGGGTCGAACGTTATAACCATAAGTAGGCATTTAATTGGTACTTTTATCTAATAATGCCTTAAATTTCTCCTCTTTTAAGGGAGTGCCTATGTCTTTTGTGGCACTTCCATCCTCCTCCTCATCATAAGTTAATTCTCAAATCTTGGGAAGACTAGGGAGAAAGAGGAGAATCAAGAGAGGGATGATGACCTCTTTTGTGTAGATTGTTAAGTGGAGATTCTTGTGTCTTCTTCGAATTTTCTTGGAAGATCTCCACTTACAATTTACCTTCTATTCGAATTATCAGGGATGTTTGTCTGTTTGTCTTTTATTTAATCAATTCCCTTATTCGAAATAGAAAAGAGGTTTTATTTTCGAGAAGATTAGTGAAAAGGAATGCTCACCACAAGCTTTCATCTACTACAGAGTTATTCCCTTTTCGAAGACCAAGATGTTCGAAGAAAGGAAATTTGATGACTCCAGAATTCTGAGAAGATCAAGAGATGAAGACTTTTATTTCGAACTACTTCCTTTTTGTAATTCATTGTTATCTCAATTGTAATTTATATGTAGTTCAAATTATATCTTGTATTTTGTAAGCATTCTACTGTAATTCGAATTTTTCTTGTAACTTGCTATATGAAATGAAATCCAGTTTCGAATTCAATTTATTTGTACAAGTTTCTATTCCTTATCTTTATATCAATAAAATTCAAATTCTTTGTGCCTTAATAGCTAAGTTTCATTCGAAATCCTTAAACAAATTATTCAAGGATTGTAATTAATCGAGGCATTAAATTCTGTAAAGCATTCGAGATACCCCTCAGATATCAATTTCGAATTCCATCAGAATTCTTAATCAAAGTTTCTTCCTTTATTACTAAGATTCATTCAAATCTTATCTTCTTAATGAATCTTCTTATAATTGTAACTTAGTGAAATTTCCAGCCCTAACAGGTTTAGGAAGAGAGCCATCAATGAAGGGAATTTTGTTCTTCACAGAGAGAGCAATCAACATGACACGACTCCAGGTAGTGTAATTTTTGTGATCAAGGGGTTGAGAAGTGAGAATAAGACCAGGGCCATCAGAATGATGGAGAAAAAGAGGACTGGTAGGATCAGAAGAGGGATTTTTGGGAGCTGCAGCTATGGGAGAAAGATAGAGCACAAGAGGATCAAGAAGTATAAGAAATTTCTTCTGATACCATTTTGATTCTGACAGAAGAGATGAAACGAAGAGAAAGGGAAACTGAAAATTATATTTATCAAATTTGATGATGAAGATACAAAAGGGAAGCAAAATATATACAAGATGAATGAAATCCTAACTGCCCTAACTAAGCCTAACTGCATACAAACAGAAAAAACAGAAAATAACTAACCTAAATAACTAACAAAACTAAAACTAAATTGATAAATATAGACTAGATAAAAACCAATAAACTCAAGTAACTTCCGGACTTTTTAGCCTTACCCGCAAAAGCTCGATATCTGCATTGATTCGAGCAAAGTAGCTAGCCCGAATTACTAGCTCTAGTACTCTAGCGATTTTGATTTATAACATATTATATAATATGTTGAATTCAAAATGGATTTAGTTGGGATGATGAGAGAAAAATGATTAAGGTGAACAATGATGATATCTAGTGTAGTGATATAAAACTAATATATTATTAACATCAAATTTTCTATTATAGGTATTTACGTATCAATTTTTTTGACACGTCTTTATTCATTTTTTTTCATATAAAATATATAAGGTTAAATTATGTTTTTGGTCCCCCAAAATATCCCGATTTTCTCATTTGGTCCCCCAATTTTTTTTCCCAAGTGGTCCCCCAATTTTTTTTTCATTCCCATTTGGTTCCTCTGTTAGTGCACCGTTTATTATCTTCGTTAAATGCTTGCGTGACAGCTTAGGTGGACAAAATAAACATACATGGCATGGATATGTATCATCTTATGTGTCCTACATGACGTATATCACCACCTTTCATGAAAAAACAATTATAGAGTTCATTAATGTGACTTACAAAAAGGCGTTGATTCACCACCTATAGGCTTATTTTATCATGTAGGACACATAAGAAGACACATATGCATGCCATGTATGATTATTTTGTCCAGCTAAGCTGTCACGCAAGCATTTAACGGAGATAATAAACGGTGCACTAACAGAGGGACCAAATGGAAATGAAAAAAATTAGGGGATCACTTGAGAAAAAAAAATTGGGAAACCAAATAAAAAAATCAGGATATTTTGGGAGACCAATAACCTATTTTAAAAGTTAGAGTGTTAAATGATACCCGCCGTGCATTTGTTATAATTAGGCCACTTTTTAATCTGTGATGATAATTTCTGAATTGAACCCACGTTTTCAAATTAAAAAAAATGTGCATGTCCTGAAAGTTATATCAATCAAACTGGGGATAATAAATTAATAATAATCATGTATTCGGATACTTTTTGCATGAGTAACCTGTTCATTAGATCGACCTAATTAATTAAAATTTCAATTTAATATTTAAATAATTATAACACAAATTAGGAGAATTTTATTTAATTATCACCTTTTTATACGTTAAATTTAAAGTAATAAAGTTCGAAAAGAAAAACAGGAAAAGCCAAAGAAAGGATAACTTTATTGATTGAAATCTTAAGTACAATAAGTCTATTCCTAAGTGGAGTTTCGCTATTCGAACTTCATGTCTATGCCCTAATCTATTTTGGCAGGTGTTTGCCTCGAACTGAGGGGAAGAATCCATTTCGAGCCCGGTGTTAGTGTCATGCATGTCTTCGGAAGGGGGAGCCCATAGAGATCGAATGCTGAAAAGGAAAGGATCGAAGCATTGGATCTTCCAAATAATCCAAGTGCTTCGATCCTTCATCTTTATCATTCTCCTCTTTTCTCTTTTTCTTCCTCTGCACCTTCCTCTTGTTCTTCTTCTTCTACTCCTCAGGATCAGAAGACTGGGTGCAGAGCAAGCATGTGATTTCCTGCCCTACACCTCAGAACAGAACCAGCGAGGTGAGAGTAATACCAGACCTTGCATGGAGCTAAGGCCTGATAATTTGGCTGTACTGTTCGACCTGAAGTTTTGGTCCTCACTGAAGTGACCACTAATGTTGGACACTCTGACGACCTGAAATCCAAAGGGAAAGGAGGCATCAGGTCATACATAGCAGCCAATATAAGGGGCCTCTCCATGGAACAAAGGAAGATGATGATACAAACAACATGATACCATCCTTTATAAAGAAGAAGCACATTGAAGGCATTGAGAGTCCCATCCTTGTAAGCCAATGAGAAGCAGTCTTGTGTGCATTGACCAAGATGGATGGTAGTCAAACAAATCAAAGTGGTCGGCAGATAAGGTACTTTGGAAAAGGGATCAAGCTCGAAAGGAATCGTGAATATCAAGGAAGTCTTATACTCATTGCCAAAATGGTTCGAAGAAAACCTTAGCTCGAAGAGGCTGATAGCCTAAAGGGTTCGAAACTAAAGAGAATCTTAGCTCAAAGAGGCTGATAGCCTAAAGAGTTCGAAGCCAACCTCAGCTCGAAGGGGATGATAGCCTAAAGAATTCGAAGCCTCTCTTGAATCAAAAAAGGGGGATTGTTCTGCAAGCCAGATTCGAAGGATCAGTTATCCCTTATCAACTTTAATTATCAGAAGCTTGTGGCCACGTCACCTTGAGCAGTTACTTAGGGGATCCAGCAACATTCATGCAGAGAACGTGGGTTGATGGAAGTTGGAAAAGGAGTTGAGGGAAGTTATTCTTTGGGGCTGAGGACGGTTACCATGGAGGCTATAAATAAGGAAAGAAGAGAAGGAACAAAGGTCTGCAACCTGAACACTCCAACAACACCCTGAAAAAAGCCGTAGCATCCACCACCGCGATCAAGGCAAACCAGCAAGCTTAGAGAGAGTAGGGACTCTGCAGACCAACTTTATTTTCATTTTGTCTTCTTCTTCTTCTTCTTCTTCTTCTTGCCGTAGCATCCACCACTGCGATCAAGGCAAACCAGCAAGCTTAGAGAGAGTAGGGACTCTGCAGACCAACTTTATTTTCATTTTGTCTCCTCCCCCTCCTCCTCCTCCTCCTCTTCTTCTTCTTCTTCTTCTTCTTCTCTTCCCTGTATTTTCTTTCTTTATGCTTTCTTTTGTTTTTAGTTCTCTGAGCGTAGATGCATAATGTATCTTTACGTTTTCTTATAGTGTAGGAACCATTAAAACTGTAACTGATTCTCTTGGTTACGTTTGCTTGTAAGTTACCATTTTCGTTTAATGCAAGTAAAGGCCCGTTGAGGGGCCATCACTTCTTGTGCCTGTTTTGGTAGCGTAGCAATCTCTACGTTCCTCTACTATTTCCAGGATTTCACACTTAAGGTAGAACCCACACTAAATAAAAAAGGATTCGTATCTCATCTTAGACTACACAGAGATACATTTGTTTGTGCAAAATTTAAGGACAAACACACCTCAACATGAGAATTAAACGCATAACTATGTTTTTATTGGGACTTGACAAAAAAAAATTATCCCAAATTTTAATATTTATATACTTTGAATTTTTAATTAATTATACCTGCAAATAATACACTTAGAATTGCTTTCATGCACGGAGTGCATCCACCCATATTATGCTGAGGCTCGAAATTAAAATTTGAAGCCACTGATTGCCTCTTATCATATCTCTGTTCGTCTTAAGTCAGAGTTTGGGGAAGCCATTAAAATGATTTTCGGTTTTCTTTTAGTGAAGATTTGAAGGGACCCGGTTTAGTTTGTCACCACCATTTCGTTCGACGATAGGTCGATATCCTAAGTCCTTTTCGCTTCAAATCCGAAGTCTTTGTCCCTCTCCGATTAATTTGGCTTGTACTTCTGAATAGTTCGAATGCATTATTATGTCCATTACATGTCAATAATCAATAGTACACTGATTTGATACTGCTCAACTCAGGATGCTATGATATAATCCATTTCTAATCCTAAGTACCCAAATTACGTAAGAGGGGTTTAATTCTATATATGTCATGTTGCACACATTGATTTATACATATTTTATATTTATATAACTTTTACCAAATCTCATTTTATTTTATATACGTGCAAGTGCAAGGTGATGATAGTCATTAATAAGGTCTGGTCGATTCATAAACCCAATTGACCTGACTCGAACTAAATGTAAATAAGTGAATTGGATTGGACCTGTGGTTTCGTTTGATCGGGTTGTTTTTTATTGAACCCTATCACCTTTGAATTGGGTTTGGGGATTTTACAACTGATTAAATCCAACCCAACCTGAGAACCACAGTAACTTTAAAAGGCAATAGCAAAAGTCACCTTAAAAATTTATCATTAATCAATCGAGGACCGTTTTAGATTACAGAGTTAAGGTTAGTGACACATACATGTATCCATTGACGCAGGGCCGACCCAACGTTTCTTTGGGCCTAAAGCAAATTTTATCACGTGGCCTTTTAAATGAATAAAAATAATTTAGAATCAATAACAATATAACACATATATACCGAAGAAAAAAGTCCAAAAAAAAGACATAAAGTAGATAATGAGAATAATATTTAGAATCTATTAATAATTATTATTTATGAGAAGAGAGAGCCCTAATAAAATGAGGCCTTCTTTCAAAAAAATATTTTTTTACTCTTAATAATTTAATATTGTTTACTAAATAATAATTTTTTATTTTTTAAAAATATTAATGGTAAATATTTTTTTGGGGCCTAAAATAAAGAGTATTTTTTTGGGACCTAAAGCGACAACCTTACTGGCCTTGGGTTGGGCCGGCCCTGCATTGACGTTGATCGGAGGTTGCAGTGGAATAGCCTTTTGGTGCAATGATTTTCCTCAGCCAAATCACCGGATTCCTCAAATGAGACTTGATATTCCTCTTTCTGATGGGGAGATAGAGAGACGTGTTTTCTAATTTGGCGTCTTGGGGACCATGACCAACTTTACGATTTTAAACCTGTTAGGGTTCCCATTTACCCCTAACAGACCAAATCCGGTTTCTACTTATTTGAGCCCATATCAGTTTTTCTTATTGGTAGTCTAAAGGCTCACTAAAATTAGATCACTTTTATTGAGCCTAACTAAATGTAAATAACTAATATAAATGCTACAAATAATATATATAACCCATATTAATTATTAGAAATAAAATTTCTAACAATCTCCCACTTGGGCTTTATATTTATTTAAGCATTTATATCACAAAATTCTTTAGGCGCGCAACCATATGCTATTTACTTTTAGACTTCCCTTAAACAATCTGGTCCATCTCATACAACAACAGGGAACCATTGCAGCTTTCATCATAACCCAATGTGACTAAACCACAATTGTATGTACTCAATGACATAGATCAAATATGGATAAGTGGCATGGAAATTACATACAATGTGATCTTAGTCATGTCTATTTCCAACTGGTCCAAACTTTATTCTTTATAGAGATCAATTCAAAACGTAATATAATTATTGCTCAAAATAAGCTAGAGCATAATGACAAAGCTCAACTTATTCTTTAGAAAATAATAAAAACAATCAAAACATATAGTATGAATTGGATTCCCACTTAAACTAAGGTACTATCAGGAATTACACCCATATGAGCAATGTGCTCATGAAAAACTCTAGGCACTAAACCCTTAGTAAGTTGATTAGCTAGCATAAAGTCAGTCCCTATATGTTCTATAGAAATTTGCTTATTTTGATCTCTTTCCTCAGCAACTAGAAACTTGATATCCATGATTTTTGACTTGGTTGTACTCCTATTGTTATTGGAATAAAGAACTGTTGAGTTATTGTCACAATAGATTTTCAATGGCCTTTCAATGTCATCGACCACACGTAAATTAGTGACAAATTAAATTTCGTAGCCATATCCCATGATTGGACGCCTCAAAACAAGTAATGAACTCCACAACCATGGTTGAAGAAACTATAATAGCCTGTTTAGCAGACTTCCAAGAGATAGCTCCTCCAGCCAACATAAATATGTATTCAGACGTGGAGTGTTTTCTGTCTTGACATCCAGCAAAATCAGAGTCAGAGTACCCAATGATCTCTAAACTGTAAGACTTCTGATAAGTGAGCATATACCCTTTTGTTCTCTTTAAATAGCGCATTACACGCTTTACTGCCTTCCAATGCTACATCCCAGGATTACTTAAGTATCTACCCAAAACTCCCACTACAAATGCAATATCGGGACGAGTACAAACTTGAGCATACATTAGACTTCCCACAGCTGAAGCATAGGGAATCTTTTGCATCTCATTTCTTTCAACGTCATTATTAGGACACTGTTTGAGGCTAAATTTGTTTCCATTGGCTATAGGGGTATATCCTGGTTTACTATCTTTCATGCTGAATCTATCCAAAACTTTATCGATATAGCTCTCTTGTGATAACCTTAGGATACCATGAGAACGATCTCTTAGTATCTTAATACCTAATACCAAAGAGGCTTCACCAAGATCTTTCATTTCAAAATTCTTTGTCAGAAATCTCTTGGTTTCGTGCAATAAGCCTATATCGCTGCTAGCAAGCAGTATATTATCGACATATAACACCAAGAATATATATTTACTCCCACTAAACTTATGATATACACAATCATCAACTATATTTGCCTCAAAATCATATGAGATAATAACTTGATGAAACTTGTAATATCATTGACGGGAAGCTTGTTTGAGACCATAGATAGATTTCTTTAGTTTGCATACCATAGACTTTGAGTCATCAGACACAAAATTTTTCTGGTTGCACCATATATATCATTTCTTCAATGTCACCATTTATAAACGCAGTCTTAACATCCATTTGATGGAGCTCCAAATCATAATGAGCTACCAGTGCCATTATTATTCTAAAAGAATCCTTCGAGGAAACCGGAGAAAATGTTTCTTTGTAATCAATGCCTCCCTTTTGAGTGAAGCCTTTAGCAACTTAACGAGCCTTATATCTCTCGATATTACCTTTTGAATCCCTTTTGGTTTTAAATATCCATTTACAACCAATAGGTCTCACACCTTCAGGTAATTCAACGAGATCCTAGACATCATTGTCTTGCATAGATTTCATCTCATCCTTCATGGCATCAATCCACTTTTGAGAGTTAGAACTTCGCACAGCTTGACAGAAGTTGATTGGATCATCTTCTATTAAACCAATGTCATCCTCATGTTCTTAGAGAAACACAATATAATCATCTGAAATTGCACTTCTCCTTTCTTTAGTGGATCTCCTTAATGGCACTTCTTGAGGTTGTTGAGCTTGCTCTATGGGTATTTGAGGGAAAACCTCATTGTTGTCTTGTGCTGGAACAATTTCAGGAATAATTTCATCATTATCATCTATTACTGGGGTAGGTACTGGAATAGTAATAGGCACGAGGACTTGATCACTGTCAATGACAGGTTCTTCCTCAAAGACAACATTCCTTATGTTCTCTTCCTTCCCAAACTCAACATCCTCAAGGAATCTCACATTCCCCATCTCAAAGAATGATCTAGTAGTGGGATTGTAAAATTTATAGCCTCGAGAACGTTCAGGATAGCCAACGAAATAACAACTAACAGTCCTTGATTCAAGCTTGCTTTCTTGCGGCCTATAAGGACACGCCTCAACTGGACAACCCCAAATGTGTAAATGCTTTATAGGCTTGGCCTTTTACTAGTCCATAGCTCATAAGGAATTTTGTTAACTGGTTTACTTGGTACCTTGTTTAGGATGTAAATTGCAGTCTTAATCGCTTCTCCCCACAATGACTCTAGCAAGGAAGAATGACTTATCATACTTCTCACCATATCCTTAATAGTCTTGTTTCTACATTCAGCAACACCGTTCATGCTTGGTTTCCTGGGCATAATATATTGAGGAACGATGCCACATTCCCGTAGGAAAAGCGCGAAAGGCCCTGGACGTTGTTCACCTGATCCATCATATCTGCCGTAATATTCACCTCCACGGTCAAATTTGATGGCCTTAATTTTCTTTCCAAGTTGAAGCTCAACTTCAGCTTTAAAAGTTTTGAAAACGTTTAGGGATTGAGACTTCTGATGAATTAAAAATAGGTAGCCGAACTTTGAATAATCATCTATGAACGTAATGAAATATTGTTGTCCATTCCATGATGTCGTAGGGAATGGTCCACATATATCAGTGTGAAATAATTCCAAAACTTCCTTAGCTCTCTCGACGCCTAATTTTCTAGAATTTGTTCGTTTACCCTTAATACATTCAACGCAGACTTTAAAGTTCGACAAGTTTAAGGGTCCAAGAATCTCATCCGACACAAGCCTCTGAATTCTCTGTTTAGAGATATGGCCTAAACGCTGATGCCATAAGGTGGCCGAGTTCTCATTTAATTTACGCTTTGTTCCTCGTGAACTTATTTGCAGTATTTCATTATGGGAGCTAATAACATCAAGCATATATAGATTATCAATCAAAGAACCAGAACCAACAACATTTGAATTTTGATAGTGACTAAACTTATTATTTCCAAATGAACATGAAAAACCAAATTTGTCCAAATTAGAAATAGAAATTAAATTCCGCCTAAAAGACGATACAACAAAAGTCTCAAATAAATCCAAATGAAATCCAATTTTTAACTGTAATCTAAATGTTTCAATAGCCTCCACTGTGACCTTGTTGTCATCGCCCACATAGATAAACCTTTCATTATCACTTGGCGGTCGGCTCTAAAGGCAACCCTGCATGGATACACTAATGTGAGTAGTAGCACCATAATCTAGCCACTAAGTATCATGTGGTACAAAAGCTAAATAAACTTCAGAACAAACAAAAGAGAGAAAATTACCTTTCTTTACACGCCAGGAGGTGTACTTGGGACACTCTTTCTTCATGTGTCCAAGCTTCTCGCAGAAGAAGCAGGTAGGTGTTTTCTCATCCCTTTTGACTTTCTTTTGCTGAGAAGTCCTTTCTGCAACATCCTTATTACTCTTTCTCTTCCTATTTTGAGAGTTTGAGGCCAAATTAAATGAGCACTTTCAGTCTTCTCTCTTTGCTGCCTTTCCTCCTCTTGCACACAATGAGAAATGGGTTCATTCAAGGTCCATTTATCCTTTTGAGTATTATAACTCACCTTGAACTGCCCAAAGTGTGCAGGAAGGGAAATCAAAACTAAATGCACGAGCAAGTAATCAGACAACTCTAACTTTAGTGCTTTTAGTTTTGATGCAAGATTAGACATTTCCATAATGTACTCCCTTATGTTTCCCTTGCCTTTGTATCTCATAGAGATAAGCTTGGCAAGCAAACTGCTTGCATAAGCCTTCTCATCACTGGTGAAATACTTTTCAACAGCATCAAGGAAACCTTTAGCACTCTGGCTCTCAGAAATAGAGCCTCAAAGTGCCATATCTTTGGAGTTGGATTGGGTCTTTTAGCCCGAAGTGCCAGATCAAGATCCATGCAGCCAAGAATTATCTCGATTGCTTCCTTCCAGACCTTAAAGTTTGTCCCATTAAGCATGGGGATACAATTAATTTGAGCAGACAAGTTAATAGCACTAGCAACAACAACTATAAGAGAATATAGATACAATTAATAATATGTTAAAAAAATATATGCAGATAATTTACATGATAGACCCATTACAAGATACCGAGCACAACATTACTTTTTAGTCTTTGGACGTACAAATTAATTTGTAAGTGGTACTCTCAATGCAACAATCAAATATTGTCAACTAATTCTGTCAAATAATAGCCTTTCTTTGGACCGACTATTATTCACATGAATATAACTTTATAATCGTCACATATTTATCATCACAAGCATGTTATTATTTGGCCTAATTGTGTCTTCCTTTGGGATGAGCACAAATTGCATAAATAATCTCATACTTACATCCATGTAATTTTAATTAAATCAACCTCTACAACAGAGATTGCTTTGGCAATATATTGCATTAACTAATTTAATTAAAAAATTACTTGACAAATATAAATAAAAAGGGTTTATAATCTGCCAAAATTACAATATTCCTCATAAACTAATATAAAATAAAACCAAATATATATATATATATATATTAGATTAAAAATTGTATATGTTGCAGAATCATAATAACAAATTATAAATATTTACAATTGCCAAAATGTAAACATAATAATTATGAATTTGTGAAACGTATCAATGAAAAATGCGAGAATAAATGTTTCTAAAACATAATAAGGTAAATATATTGCTCTTGGATATAAACGGTCATAATAAATCAATGAGGAATATTTATATTGCATATCCAAAAATTATTGTAGCAATTAATATATCAAAACATTTCTGAATCAGGAATGATTGTCAAAATAACCAATCATGCATAAATACAAGATATCTACAAAAGTCTATAATTATATTGTTAAAAGAACTTAAATATTCATAATAAAATTGTTATCAAATTTTTTTATATATATAAAATAAAATCGCATTAAAATCAAAATAATAATGATAATAATACGCATAATCCCCAAAAGTTGAATCAATATCATGGTATATAATTCCTTAATTTTGTTCAATAATTATCTTGATTGGATTTAAAATGGAAAGATAATAAATGGCCATGAGCGTATTATTCTTGATAACGTTTTCCATTCATCAATTGTATCAATTCGTAATAAATGGACATGAGCGTAAATCAATACAGTGAAAGGTTTCACAATTTCATTTAAAATTTAAATGAAAAAAAACTAAATAATATTTCACACAAAAGGACAAAAAATTGAGAAAGTTTAAATCATAAATATATCTAAACAAATCTCTCGGTTTTACTTCCAAATTAAAAACATATTTTATTTAAAAAATAAATAAACTTGAATAAATAATAACTAGAATATATTTTAAATTATGTTTTTAAAATAATAATCGGGATATATAGCCAATGAATTTGAAAAACAATGCAAAGATTGATTTCTGTAATACATATAACCAGTTAAACCAAATTGGAGCTATCATACGACCAACACATTCAAATACACGTATTGTCAATGAAACCAAATGGAAAAATGACAGAAAAACTGTATCCGATATATGAATTTGATCATGTAAACAAAACACAAATCAAAGATTGATTCATTTAATTCCTATCATAAAAAATTGTAATAATATGCAATAGAACGCCATAACCTAATGACAACGGTGGCTCTGATACCACTTGATGGAATAAATTTCTTAAGCTAAATAGAAATTTTTCATTAATCAATCAAGGACCGTTGTTTCAGATTACAAAGTTAAGGTTAGTGACACATACATGTATCCATTGACGTTGATTGGAGGTTGCAGTGAAATAGCCTTTTGGTGGAGTGATCTTCCTCAGCCAAATCACCGGATTCCTCAAATGAGACTTGATATTCCTCTTTCTGATGGAGAGATAGAGAGATGTGTTTTCTGATTTGGCGTCTTGGGGACCATGACCAAATTTACGATTTTAAACCTGTTAGGGTTCCCATTAACCCCTAACGGGTCAAAGCCGGTTTCCACTTATTTGAGCCCATATCAGTTTTTTTATTGGCAGTCTAAAGGCTCACTAAAATTAGATCACTTTTATTGAGCCCAACTAAATGTAAATAGCTAATATAAATACTACAAATAATATATATAGCCATATTGATTATTAGAAATAAAATTTCTAACATCACCCAATCTTTCAGTCTTAAAAAAAAATTCCCTTGGCATAGTAATAGTTGTCTCTTCATTTAGCCTTCATCTCTTCTATTTTTCTCTTTCACTCTTTCATGGCTAAAGGAATCTTGTTACAAGCATGTCGCGATGGTTGGGCAAAGGGGACGGTGGGAGGGGGAGATGGTTCGAGGATTGTGGGCACGTGGTGGCGGCACATGGTTGTTACTTGTGTAGATGATACATGAAGGGCGAGTGTAGTGGAGACTAGGTGTAACGTCATAATTTATTAATTGAAAAATAATGTTTGTTGGAAGCATTATTTTCAAATTCGTGAAATTATTTTGCGCATTATTGATATTGACATACACATACAAACAACTCTTAGGTAATCCAACAGTTACTTAAGCAGGAATCCAGTACATTAATACAAGATACAACTGTTGCCAACAAGAGCTCAGAATACAAATATCAATCTACTAGGCATAATGGGATATGACTATACATGTGTCCTGGAATTATACAAGGCATACCTGAGGCCCCACATGTACTATCCTATCCTATCCCATCTCACAATAAAATCCTATGCCTATACAAAATAATGTCAAACAAAGGTGAGTTGGGCAAGAACCCTGCACATCTGAATATATATCCCACATTGTGGGGTGAGACTAGCGTCCCAGTGAGCGTAGCAAAAACATGTAGTGTAGGGTAGCATACAAATGTTAATGCAACAATCAAACATATTCCACAATTCCAACATATGCATAAGTAATATGAAATCATGCAAACATGGTTGTGACGTGTTTTTACCCGACACCCGGGCTCTTTTCACTATTACGTCTTTTGAGCGCTCTGTATTATGACCAAGGACTGTCGTCCATGGATACCCTCTTAAGTTTTATTATCTATCAAGGATGCCATGCATGTTATTAATTTATGTTGAGGATCCCCATTTCCCTCTTGGTGAGAGGTCCATGTGATTACCTCTTTCATCTTGCTTAGTTGAGGATCCCTATGTCCCTCTTGATTTTGGGAGGTCCATGTGATTACCTCATTCATCTTGTTTAGATGAGGGTCCCCATGTTCCTCTTAATTTCGGGAGGTCCATGTGATTACCTCGTTCATCTTGTTCCTCTTTGGTCTGAAGACCCATTAAACTTCTCTTGACTACATAGAGCCCATGAAATTCCTTTTTGTCCATAGGCCCATGAATAAACCTCCTTATATGATTAGGGTTTATGACATACAAAAATTCATTGAACATAAGTATGCATAGGTAATTTATTTCATGAGAATGCATCATCAATACTTAAATCAACATGGAACCCTAACTAAGGACCTAGGGTTAAGCTACTTCAAGCAAAACCAACACATTCATGAATTCTAACCTTAGGAGCATTCAATTCCAATCACAAACAAGGACAAAAGCAAGGGGAAAAAGGAATAGGGAGCATGCAATGGGTCAAACAATATGAAAATGAGTGGATGACCATACTCACCTCAAGAGTAGGGGATCTTGAAGTGATAGAGGGGTGGAGAGGGATGTATCCAAGCTTCCTTGATGACTTGAGGTGGTGGAGTGGCTCCTCCTTCTTCCTTCTCTCTCTTTCTCTCTCTAAAATCTCTCCCTAGAGTGAGGGAGGATAGTTAGAATGGGATGGAAGCCCTAACTTAACCATTTTATAAAACTAGATCCGCGCATTCTCGCTCGGGAGAGGCTGAGCGAAATTTCAATCTCGAGAGCCCCATTCTGACTCTTTTTTCTCGCTCGAGCGAGCTTGGGCGAGAAAACCACAATAAATTCCCCTGTTTCTGCTGATATTCTCGCTCGGGCGAGGGATTTCTCACTTGAGCGAGAATGAGCCTGTTTGGAGGTGAAAATGAGATCGGAATACTATCGTATAACATATCAAACTGAAGCCCCAAATCTTAACTTTCTAATGCAACTTGAATCACCTAAATTGGACACCTATAACTCTAGATATTATCAAATTAGTGCACATATGCCATTAGGCTTAAAATCTAAAATTAAGCAACAACTTCAATTGAAGCCCAACGGGGTACACTTCACGTGAACAATGATATAGATCATCAATTCACTCTAGTAAGACTAGGGTTAAAGGCTCAAAGTGTCTATTAAAATGTGTTCATCATAGTGTTTTTTTCTCCATTTCCTCACTACTAAAACATACTCCCCATGTCCTAGCTTAATTTCCTCATAAGTTCAATTGTGTTTGAAAACAAGGACTTAACGTTTGGATATACGTTTAGGATTCTCTCTAGAATTCAAAGCTTTTCTTAACTTCCTATTCTCTTCGTCTTAACAGAGTCCTTAACCTGTGATTGCTCTTACTTTCCTTAGAGTCCTCATTTTTGGGATGTTACACTATGTTTGATGGCAATGACGATCGCTCTTAGCCCATGATTGTGAGGATCTCTCTCTCATGCTATTTCATTTCTTCCTCTTTCTGGAGTCTGATTTCTTGTTCTTCTCTCTCGCGCTCTCTCTATTTGGTGTGACTATGTGAGATGGTGTTGTGTAGAAGAGCCTTACAACTAAAATCCTTGTTTCCCACCATTTTACATGATTTCTCTCTTTAGGCCATTTCCTTTTTCCTTTTTTTTTGTTTTTTCCTACCCAAAACTCTGGCCTG
Organism: Sesbania bispinosa; assembly: GCA_026901365.1. Lineage (NCBI taxonomy): Eukaryota > Viridiplantae > Streptophyta > Magnoliopsida > Fabales > Fabaceae > Sesbania > Sesbania bispinosa. The sequence continues at coordinate 129,620 of QLOH01000673.1, read as the reverse complement.
AACCAACTCATTAATGGTCGGGTTGGTTTGGTCCAGGTTGTATAAAAAAATTAAAAAATTAAACCAACCTAACCTTAGATTATTTGATTGGTTTCGAACGCTAGAACACCTCCAACTCGACCCGATTACACCCCTCATATTGTGAGTATAGAGTAGTTTTGTAATTATCTTATCAAGAACCTCAATCAAGTCAAATGTTATCTCTACTCTATTGATTGCTACAATAAGCTAGCAAGTTTAATTACTCTCGTAAATGAGTTTTGATAAAAAGAGAGAGTTGGTATGTATCTCAAACCTAGCTTTTTTTAGTGTTAGTCAATCGTTATTCTCCGACTGACAACTAGAAGTTAATCCCTTTCAAGGCATAGATCTAGATCACCATGGTGGACTATGCCTCATTCAACAAAGGTTTTTTCCATACACAAAGACAATGATCTAACCCTCGTCAATATGTTTAAGGACCTAGCTATCTGCAAATTGTGTTAGGCTTTGCTGGTAATTAGTTAGTTACATTAAGTGTTTCGAAGTTTGTGAGGGTATAGTATAACACCTCTAACATACTATTTTGGATGGTGGCTGACCTAGTTAACATTGGGTCTCAACTTGGAACTAGATTCTTTCGAAACAATATACATTCAGAACTCATTTGATAGTTTACGTTGGGATAAGAAAGGATAAAAGAGTTGTATAAGGCATTATTGAATAAGAGCAAAATAGAAGAGAGTCGGAAGAGAAGAGTGTTGAGAGAGGACAAAAATGAAAGAAAAATGTTTATCCCATCATGATAATCTCTAACCCAGGCACCCTAAGGATATAAATTACATTGGAGAAAAGGATAAAATAACATAACATAATAGACTTAACTTATTATTTTATACTATTATTGTAACAAAAACACTAAAAATAAATATCCAATGTTATTTGTTATCCTGACCACTAAGCGAAGCCAGAGCCGACCTAAGGGTCAAGCTAATAAAGCAATGGCTTTAGGCCCCCAATGTTACATAGGTCTCATAAATTTTTATTTATATTAATTATACTTATATTTAAAATTTATATAAATATATAATAGGTCTTTCAAAATTTACTAATTACTAAAAAAAGAATTAAATTATTATACATTGTCAGTGTAAACAAAATTACAATGATGTTTTGCCACATCATTTAATGAATATATAATACGTGAGATGTCATATTCATTAAATGATGTGGCAATATATCATTGGATGTTTGTGTAAAGTTTTTTTACACTAACATTGTATAGTGATTAAATTCTTGGTAAATATATCTTTTAATTAAAATAATAAACTTCATCTTACTATAACTTTTTCTCATAATTAATAACTATCTTATTTATTTTATAATTAATTTTTTCCATCATGTTAATCCTAGTTATAATACACATTTTCTATTATGTAATATAATAAATCAAAATCACCAAAAAGTACTAACATAAACATTAATTATATATATAATAATTTAATAAGTATAATTTATAACTTTTTAAAAATTTTTTCAATAAAATATAATATATTTAATAATTTGTTTTAGTTAATTAAAAAATGTCTCATATAAAAAAATTGTCTTAGATCTCAACATGAATTAGAGCCGGCCGTGAACGAAGTCATCATTTAATTTTATCCCTTAACTTATGTATCACATAGACATCCAAAAAAAAAAAAAACTTATGTATCACATAGGGTTTAGGAATATCTCTCTTACATAATTAGCTTTTGGTACAAGAATATCGCTCTTACTTAAAAAGACTGCCCGATGTTATTTTTTTCCCCTTAATTAAAATTTTTAAACCACATAAATTAAATATTATATTTGTCGAGAATATATATGTGGGTCCTATTAATATTGGATCTAATACAAAATCACATGGAAATAGTCAGTATATTTGTTTTGATTGATTTTGGTTATCGATTTTAGCTTAAACAGTGTATATGTGCAAAAAGGTTGTCAATTAATCGATCTTTCCAATAATTATATTTTTCCAAGAAAAATATTGCAGTAAACTAATTCTCTTGCTAATACTCATTGATCAATTTGTGAAGTTTTTGTTAATTTGAACAAACAATTGTACTCTAACTTTTGCGAATATAATTCTTTTAATTAAACTTTAACAATTGTAATAAATATTTTTTCTTGTGGCAGTAAGGAGGCCAAAAGGCCAAAAAAAAAAAACTACATCAGAATCTTACGAGGAAAACTAATACCAATAAAATCCTGCCAAAGCAGAGAGATACAACCAGTGGGGGTGAACTAAACACTTGGATACCAAAAGGAATATTATGAGCAAACTTTGCCATAAAATCAGCTACTCTGTTGCCTTCACGCAGACCATGGGAAATCACAATGCTCCACTCCTTCTCTGCTAGACGCCTTATCTCATTAACAAGAGAAGCATACATATGGGAAGGTGGGTATCCTTTCTAAATAAGTTGAACAACAATACTTGAGTCACTTTCAACCCAAAGTTTGGTTATGACCATGTCCCAAGCAACGGATAATGCAGAGAGAATTGCATGCAACTCAACCTGAAGCACTGTGCATGAACCAATATTCTTCCCAAACCCACGCATCCATCTGCCCGTGGAGTCCCTCAACACACCACCACAAGCCACCTGCATACCTCCCTTCAACAAGGAACCATCAACATTGAATTTTAGCCAAGGAGCAGAAGGTGGGACCCAGGAAACGTTCTTAACTTGATAATTAGGTACCATGTGAGGCATGCTCATTGTCGCATTGTGAATGTCCTGCATCCAATATCTTACCTTACTCAGTAGACCCGTGGAGCTAAAAGGCTTATGATGAAAGCACACATCATTTCTCGCAAGCCAAATGAGCCAAACAATTACCCCGAAAAGAATATGTCGTTGACTCCTTCCTCTAGGCGTAATATGATAGGAGAACCACGTTTTAAAATCACACCTCCCATTAACCGAGAAATCAGTACAAAAAGCACGAGAACAGCTCTGCCAGGCATCAGCCACAACATGACAATCGCAGAGGATATGTGTGGTATTTGTAACATCCCAAAATTTAGAAATATAATTTAAATACGTATAATTATATTTCGATAACGTTCGCTGTAAAAATAGAAGTTACACATTAATAATAGTAAATATTAATATACCTGTATTTATGAGATAATAATAATATAATATTATAAATAGTAGGAGAGATGTTAGATTATTAGGATCTTAATCAAATATGGTCATATTGAATATAATGATAATATTGTTAAGAGATAAATCATAAGATTACAATTAACATTAATTGTTATAAATATAGTAATTATTATATTAATAAAATAATATCAGGATTAGTAATGATAACCTTACGAGAGAGATATGGTTAGTATTTTAAATAAGGATCAGATTCTAAATAGGGATATTGAGATCACGAGGATTAAGGATATGAATCAATACAATTTAGGATAAGATTTAATTATAAGATTTGAATTTAAATTTGAATATAGATGGATAAGGACTCTATAATATCCTAATAATTCCTAAATATAAATGAATAAATAAAATAAAAGAAAAAGAAGAAATAATAGTATTATTATTTTAATTGATTAAATGAGAGGAATAAAATAGTATTAGTAATATTAATATTTTTATGAATAATGTTATTTAATAAAATAAGAATGAGTGGGTTGAGGGTGGGTCCAACCCAGTTAAGTATTTAAGTAAGGAGGGGTCACCAATTCACCCTAATCCTTATTTTTCAAAACGTTAGAGAGTGAAACCTTAAGGAGGGGAGAAACGATTCCACAAGGAGGAGGTACCGCGGAGTAGATTAGCAAGGGAGTTCTATCTTTTCATTTATGATCGTCAACTCTAAGGTACGGTGGGGGAGAGGGTATTGCCTGTATATGCATGTAGGGGATGTTTGGGTAGTAATCTAAGAGTATAATTTTGAATTGATGAATTTATAACTTAGAATGAAGATATAATCTGTTGGTTGATGATTGATTGTATGTAAATTGATGAGTATTGGATGAGATTAATGATGATATTGAGAATAATGGAAAAATGGGTGATTAGGGATTGAGAAATTGGGGGTTTTGATGAATTGATGGTATAATCTGTAATTGATTGTTGATTTACGGAGTATTAGATGCTAATAATGATTATGTATGATGTTTAGACATAAAAGATTGATTAGGGATTGATTGGATGAGTTTAGAGAGGTTTGAAATCGTGAATACTGCGATTTGCGTCGCGGGTAATCGATTACCAGAGGGTTCTGGGCAACCAGGAGGGCTGTTTGCTCGCAGGTAATCGATTACAGAAGTTTGGTAATTGATTACCAGAGTGTTTGGTTGCAGGTAATCGATTACAAGGTGGTTGTAATCGATTACCAGAGACCTTGTTTGCGGGTAATCGATTATAGAAGTTTGGTAATCGATTACCAGAGTGGATTTTGAGATCCTAACTGTTTGATGATGATTGATGTGTTTGAGAGTACTTTATAATGAGTTTTGTGTTGATGATTAATGATGTTTGATGAGGATTGTGATGCTTATGATGATGAATAATGATGATATTTGATGATGAGTGTGATGATGTATTATGATGATATTTGATGATGAGTGTGATGATGTATAATGATGATGATTGACGATGTTTGATGTTGTTTATGATGACTATGATGATGATGTAAATGATGATAGTGTGTATCACTTATGATGATGATGTAAGTGATGATAGTGTGTATCACTTATGATGATGACATTATTGATGATAGTGCATGTCACTTATGATGATGATGTTATTGATGATAGTGCATGTCACTTATGATGATGATGTGAATGATGATAAGTGTAGATCACTTTATTATGATGATATTTGATGATGAGCATATTGGTGTATGATGATGATGATAAGTGTATATCACTTTATTATGATGATGTTTGATGATGAGCATATTGGTGAATAATGATGATGATGAGTGTATATCACTTTATAATGATGATGTTTGATGATGAGCATGTTAATGCATGATAATGATGATTTATGATGATGGTGTATGTCACCTTTGATGATGATGTTATCTAAGTTGTGCGGGCCCATAGAGGGGGTACAACTTAGGAATGATAAGGATGATTTTATGATGATGGTGCATATCACCTTTTGATGATGATGTTATCTAAGTTGTACGGGCCCATAGAGGGGGTACAACTTAGGAGAGATGCCTTGAGCATATGTGATGAGACCTGAATTGTGCGGGCCCATAGAGGGGGTACAATTCGGGAGGTGAACTGAGTTGTGCGGGCCCATTGAGGGGGTACAACTTAGGGGATCAAGATGGGGCGTTCGATGCACGGGCCCATAGAGGGGGTGCAACCTAGGAGTGATTGTACGGGCCCATAGAGGGGGTACAACCTAGGGTCGAATGTCGTTGTGCGGGCCCATAGAGGGGGTACAACCTATCGGATAGTGTGTGGTAACACCGGTAGACCACCTTGGTACTAACTAGAGTGATTGACGAGGTGCGCCCATTGTGTGGAGTTCCAAGTCATGATCTTTGGGTAGATGATGAGAGGAGTATTGATGTTTGATGATAATGAGTATGATAATATATGAATGATGTATGATGATAATGAGTATGATGATATATGAATGATGTTATGATGATAATGAGTATGATGATATATGAATGATGTTACGATGATAATGAGTATGATGATATATGAATGATGTTATGATGATAATGAGTATGAGGATATATGAATTATGTTACGATGATAATGAGTATGATGAAATATGAATGAGATTATGATGATGATGAGCTTAGTGAATGTATAATAGATAGATTTATGTGTTGTGAATAGGAATGATGGCATGACATGTATATGTTGATATAGATGATTGATTATATGTTGAGTTTTAGATGAATGTTATTGATTGGTGATTTTAATGTACTGATGGCATGATGTAATGATGTTTTGGGTGAGGATGGGTATTCTCTATGTGTATGTATAGGTAGTATTCCTTTTCCTCACCGTATTCTGTGAATATATTTTACAGGTGTTGAGGTGGACACGACTAGTGTCGACTATGATTGAAAGGGTATGCTCTGATAGATGTGACATCAGGGTGTTTTCGGGATGTTTTAATATGTTTCTAGATTAGGAGTATTTTCGTGAACTTTTAAACGCCTTACATGGCGAGTAGGATGTTTTAATTATTGATAATTTGGAGATTCCGCTGCTTGTGTATTTTGAAAACCTTTGAGTTCTACTTTTATTTAATTAAGGTTTTTTTTACAATGAATGAGGTTTTAAATGAAGAGATATGTGAACCTTTTTACCCGTTGAGGGATACTGCTTTTGAAAAATATTTCGACTAATTAATTGTATAAGAGCTGGGGTAGAAGGGTGTCACAGTATTCTCCTCTGCTTGATGGCACAACGGACAAAGAGTGTCAGAAGCTAAATTATGAGAAGCTCTCTTAGAATTCATTTTCAATCCACCTCTAAGGATGGACCAAAGGAAACAACGAATCCTTTGAGGGCCCTCCCACTTCCACACCTTATCCCAAATTTGCTCCCTTTGATCAACCCAAGCATTAGTAAGTAATATGTAGGCTGTCTTTGTTGAAAAAAGACCATCAGACGACAAACTCCAACTAGGCACATCCTCCCCTAGATCAACATCAGGGACGGGAGCAAGTAAAATGTCATTCAACACCTGGACCGGTAGAAAATTACGAAGGGGATCTATATTCCACTTACCATTGACCACGAAATAGCTAACAGGGAGCTCCAACATATACTCCGGGATATCCACAAGAGCAGCTTCCTTCAAAATGATCCCTATTGAAAGCCAAGAATCCTTCCAGAAGTGCGCATTATGCCCGTTACCAATAATCCATCTAAGTCCCTTTAGAACATGGGATCAGTTACCAGCTATACCTCTCCAAGTATTGGAAGCCAGCTGCCTCTTACGCACTATAGGAATAGCATTATTCCTATAACCATATTTTCCTCTAATCACTCTGACCCACAAAGTATCTGGATTAGCAATGAGAGCCCAGCCTAACTTCATTAAGAGAGCACTATTAAAATCATGGACACGCCTGATGCCTAGCCCCCCAAGTTACTTAGGCTTACAAATTTTTTCCCAAGCAATAGTATGCTATGCTCGCTTTTCATTTGAGGTACCCCATACAAAACTCCTCATAATTTTCTCCAGTTCCGTGCAAACAGACTTAGGAAGCAAAGTTGTCTGCATAACATAAGTAGGGAGAGCGCTCAATACTGACTGGACCAGAGTCACACGCCCAGCAAAGGCTAAATTGTTAGCCTTCCAAGAGGAAAGCCTTTTCCTAGCCATATCCAGAATAAAGTTATAGTCTGACCGCTTTTCTCTATAGTGCAAAATAGGTACCCCCAGGTATTTTCCAAGGTTCCCTGATAATGAAAAACCAGAAATCTCCTTCAGACATTGAGCCCGTGAACTATGCACATTTTTAGAAACAAAAAACTTTGTTTTGTCTATACTCACTTTCTCTCCAGAGGACCGGTAAAACTTCTCTAGACAACTCAACATAGTACTCATTTATTTCTCAGTAGCCTCATCAAATAATACTAAGTCATCCGCAAAGAACAAGTGTGAAATGGGAGGACCATTCCTACTAAGTTTCAAAGGCTTCCAATTATTTCTATTAACCTCCTGTTGGATTAGATGCCCCAACCGTTCCATACATAAGACAAAAAGATACGGAGAGAGCGGGTCCCCCTGTCTCAAACCTCTAGTAGGATGAAAGGGAGTGATTTTCTCCCCATTAAAAATGACCTCCATGGAACATAGTGAGACACAACATCTGATGAGCTCACAGAAAGACTGACTAAACCCAACATCCAAGAGTGTATCAATAAGAAAATCCCAGCTGATCCGGTCATATGCCTTCTCCAGGTCCACTTTAATAGCTAAAGCTCCTTCCTTTCGCTTCCAACTTTTTACATAAAATGAAAAACTTCTTGGGCAATGATAATGTTATCTGAACTGTGATGACCAGGAACAAAGCTACACTGAAAAGGGGCAACCAAAAAATCCATATAAGGTTTCAACCTTTTAGTAATCAACTTTGTGATGCATTTATAAACAACGTTACAAAGACTGATTGGCCGAAGTTGTTTAACTTTATCCGGATGATCAACTTTAGGAATCAACACAAGTTATGTAGCATTTATGCTTGCCACCTTGGAAGGGTCATGAAAAATATCCTTTACAAGCTTGCACACTGACGGTCCCACAATGTCCCATTGGGACTGGAAAAACAATGGGTGAAGCCCATCCGGACCCGGAGCTTTCAAAGGGCCCATATCAAAAATGGCTTTTTTGATTTCAGAATCTAGAGGTGGGCCTTGAATGCAGGCAAAAGCATCATTATTTAACTTTGGAAAGCAACCTCTAAGGTCCCAATGGTTATTAGTTCCTACACCCCTATAAACATCTCGGAAGTAATTCACCACCAAAGTCTTCAATTCAAGAGGATTCGATACTAGGCTACCATCATCATTAGTCAAAGCCTCCACTTTATTTCTTCTCCTCCTTATCACAGTAGCCATGTGAAAAAATCGAGTATTTTTATCACCGAATTTCAGCCAGTCCATGCGAGCTTTTTGATACCAAAAAAGATCTTTCTGTTGCAAGATTAACCGGTATTCCTTCCACAATTTTGGAGAAGTTTTTCAAGTCCATAGTTTGGGCCCGCACCCAATTTCCGATTTATCCTTTCCATTCTATTCATCAGGATCCTTTTTTTATGAAAAATGTTCCCAAAATGGGAGCTATTCCATTCGGTGACTTTTGTCTCAAAGGCTTTGGACGCTATATCCCAACTCGGTTGCTCCCTCCAAGCCTCATTAACCACCTCCTGGAAAGAAGAAACCGCCAACCATCCAGCAAAAAACTTAAAGGGTTTCATCCTACCACCACTACAATCATCACGTTGCAAACGAAGGAGCACAGGTCTATGATCAGACTTCAAAGGTGGTGAGTGTAAGAAGGAAGCATCCTAAAAATGAAACCTCCAACTGCTATTACATAGACCCCAGTCTAGACGTTCTTTGATGCCACGTCATTCCCAAGTGAAACGCGAACCATTGAATCCAATATCCATAAGGTGACAGTTCAACATGCACTCATTGAACTTGCACATAGTATGATAATTCGGACCTGTACCTCCAAGTTTGTCCCCTGCCTCTGCATATGCATTGAAGTCCCCTGCCACTGCCCACGGAGTATGATCATCAATGCCTAAGTGCTCCAGCTCCCTCCAAAGTTGTTCCCTAAGTAAGGGACGAGGACTACCATAAATACAAGATAGCAACCAGGGGGCACTACCATCACGAGGAGAAATCGGAAAATGAATTAGCTGGGCATGAGTATGAACTGTTAGAACCACAGGAAACACTAGAAGGGGGGTTGAATAGTGTTTTAAGCTTTTTGATTGTTTTTGGAAATCTTTAATTTAAATCATGAAGATGGGCAACGTTCAAAACAAGTCTTAAGATCAGAGATAGTTAAAACGTGCGGAAGATAAGAAAAATAGAGTTTCTTCTAAAGCTTAAGATTGTTTTAAACAGAGGCATCTCAAAGTATCTTCTGAAGATTATTACAAAGAGTATTTTCAGAACGGTTTCTGAAATACTTCAAACGACTAGAGGTTGTCTGAAGTCTGTTCCCGATTTCTGAACTGATCTCTTTCCAGACTCACTTCAGAGAATTATTTCAGAAGTTCTTCAAGGAACATTCTTTGTAATGCTTCAAATGATATGAGAGACATCTCATGTTTTGTTCATATGAAAGCTCATTTTATTGAAATAGTTGTGTTAAGTTTATTATGAAAAATACTTTTCAATCCCCAACATAAATATGAAAACTGGAAATAAAGAGATTAAGGGAAAGAGAACTTAGGCACATAATTTATCCTGGTTCACCCACAAACCCGTGAGCTACATCCAGTCCCAGAGGCAAACAACCACTGGATTTTCCACTATCTGAACTCAGATACAAGTATTATTTTACCACAGCCTCTTCAGGCTAAACAATGAGTATTCTTTCGTTTTCAACTGCCTCTCCAGGCAACTCATGCAGTATTCTTTTACAGACAAGCCTCTCCAGGCTCAACCGAGTACAGTCTCTCCAGACATCACGAGTACAGTCTCTCCAGACATCACGAGTACAGTCTCTCCAGACATCATCAGGTATTCCTTTGTTTTCAACTGCCTCTCCAGGCAACTTATGCAGTATTCTTTTTCAGTCTAGCCTCTCCAGGCTTTGCAACTAAGTATTCTTTCTTCCACCAAGCCTCTCCAGGCTCTCAGACACATAAAGTGTTTACAATTTGAACTAAGTTTAAGTTTCCACGAAACATAAACTTAATTTCTTCCTGTACTAGAGGTTAACTGAGTACTACTCAGGATACAAAGAATGAATTCTAAGTACAAGGTTAAGACAGTGATACAAGTGTATGAATTTGGTACAATCTTGTCTCTGATGTGAGGAATACCATCCTCTGAGAATTGGCTAGATAGATACTGGATTTGAGCTTCAGCCTTGTTCTCCAACCATTGGTTTCCATGGGCTACATTCTCACCCGTATCATTGGAATAACCAAGGCATACTTGCGGCTTCAAACCATTCTTGGTTCATTTGAGATTAAGCACAGCCTGGTTGATTGTTCAACTGAACAACTTCAACTTTGACTAACTGACCAATAGGTCAGCAGCATGGTTGATTCTTTTTCAGCTTTCTCAACTTGGTTGATTCAAGTAAGCATGGTCAACAACCAATAAGGTTTTTCTGATACATCTTGATCAACTGATTGAACCAAGTGAATGAGTTCAACATCTTTAAATTCTTCCTTGAGGCTATTTAAATGTTCTGTTGGAATATAGCCGTTTGAAGATGATTCATAATACCGTTGAGATAATTGATGATGTGGCTCATATAGCCGTTGTGTAGTAATGTCTCAAACGGTTGCTTCTCCTTACGCAAATAAGTGTTCAGACAGTCCTGTTCTGACACTTCTGTAGATGAGCTCTTTAGAGAGATTTTCTTGATATTATTTTGCATGTTCTCTCTCTTGATTTCCTTTTGCTTTTCTTTAGCTATCTTCTGATTTCTTCTGCGTTCCTCAGCTGACTTCTGATTTCTTCTGCTTTTCTTAGGAGTGTATATGAGGAGATATCCGTTGGATTTGTCCTTTTGCTTATTTTGTATATGCTCCTTTTCTGTTTGCTTCCTGACACCATTTCTTCTTTCTTCTTTGAGTGAGGTGTCTTGTCGAATAACTGTTGTTGCAGTTTCTTCTTTGAATAAAGACATATGATATTATAGTCGTTGAATCATATAGTCTTAGCTTCTGTATTGATTTCCTCAATGTTGAAATCTGTTCTATGCACTTAGAGAGCTTATATGTTCAGACAATTAATTTCTTCACATATACTCAAATGCTTGCTTTTATCTCATTGTAATTTTATCAGCTTCAACATGTGCTCATCTTATATAATTGTTTCAAGCTTATGTTAATTCTCCAGCTTGAGATGCTTTCAGTAAGCTCTTTTCTTCAGATAATATATTTCTTCTTTTCTTCAGACGATTGCTGCTCTGTTCTTCTTTGCATTTTCTTCTTCTGAGATATAGATGAATAAAGATGTTGAATTTTAATATGTTTTATTCAAACATCTTTCTGGTTGCTTTTACTCAGTCTTCTGATCAGTTCTGGGCAGCCAACAGGTGCAGGTGCAGGTGCAGTAGGTCTGCTCACACAAAAATGCCTTTTGTTGCAGGTGCACCAGGCGTTACAGAAAGTCTTTGCAAAGTTTCCTTATTTGTGCAAGACTTTGATCGAGGCATAAAAGCATGTTTAACTTTTATACTGAAATAAGTGTACTCCATTTTGGTAGAGTGTGCTTTACACTTTAGCAACGTCTTCAAGAGATAAATTCTTGATTCTGTTTGTAGGCTTCTTCAGATAGTCTTCACGTCTTCATACGGTCTTCACGTCTTCAGATGGTCTTCACGTCTTCAGATGGTCTTCACGTTTTCAGATGGTCTTCACGTCTTCAAATGGTCTTCACGTCTTTAGACGGGTTGCGTTCTTCAGACAGCTTCAGCACTTCAGACGGGTTGCGTTCTTCAGACAGCTTCAGCACTTCAGACGAGTTGCGTTCTTCAGACAGCTTCAACACTTCAGACGAGTTTCTTACTTCAGACAGCTTCTACGCTTCAGACAACCTTTATATTAGATCCTGCATTTGTTCTTCTGATCCTAATCTTCTGATTCTGATTCTGTTCATCAAATCTTCTTCTTCTTCTAATGAATATTTCAACCTGAAATACAATCAACAAACCAATACCTTTCTCACTAGAATTTATTTATATAATCTTATTTGTTCTTATTATGTTCTTATATGTTCTTTATATACTCTTATTTGTTAATCATTAAAACTAAAGGATATTAAGTCTTTGAGTCAAGTTTGAATGCTCAAACTGATTAATAGACTTCACATGAACAATATCCACATCAAAGAATGTATCATTCCATAGAATCCATATTCCACCTGAAAAGCCCACCGCGTCTTGAATATAGCTCTTCAAAAAGCCCAATTTGCGAAGCACAACAGAGGACTTAGAGCCACTAATCCTGGGCTCAAAGAAAGCACACAAATTAACCTTATGACGAGAAAAAAGGTCCCTGACAAGACTAGGAAATGAGGGACTACTTGCCCCTCTAATATTCCAAAATAACATATTCATAAAGAATAAACAGAGAAAAAAGCTAGCAAGCATTGCTAACATGTGTCCCTTCCTCGACCAACTTGGCCTGCTCCTTATCAATCATTACCATGTCCTTCAAAGTAGAATCCTCCTCCATTCTGTTATCATCAGGTGGTCTCCCATGCACCAAATGCCCAGACAAATTAATGGGTCCACCAATGACTAATGGGCCTTCCAATACCAAGTCATCGTGCTTTGGAGACTCGGAATTATGCCTGGACGGAGTGACTAAGGTGTGGGGCTTCACTGGCTTAGAAGGCCCACTTGCGTTATGGATAGCTGGGTCGCTGCGCGCAAGCATCTTAGAGGACCTTAAGTCACGTGTTACTTTTGCATTATCATTCTTCTCCAGCAGTGGTCCCACAGAATCATCGATCTGATGCAATGGATCAGAATCCCTTCCTAAATGACACGTTGCATTGGATCCCGTTTTTGATTTCCTATTGACTTTACGCTGAATTACACCTGGACCTTCCACAACAGCAGGCAATTCGGGAGCACTAACTGCATCCTGGTTGTCCCCTTCCGGATTCTCCTCATTTAAAATCTGAAATCGTGACCCCTCCGCACCCTTATTTGCACGTTCCCCCTCTTTCTTTCCATGATTCTCTCCATTACCCTGCGCGCTTGGCTGCCAGTTCCGTGGTCTTCGCTGAGCAATCATCCATGCTCCAAAAATCTCGGGAGAATTTTCAGTAACCTCCTTGTTTCTCTGAACCACCTCCTGCTGTGCAGGTGGGTTCTGTTGCGGTGGGTTCCCTGCCTCCATTGTTGAATCTTCATTGACCACTGGGCCCTGCAACAAGGGAAAAGAGTCCCTTCTATGCCCATAACGACCACAATTAAAGCAGACAAGATGCAATCCTTCGTACTCCACTTTGTAAATTCTGCCATTCAAATTGAACGTTGAGACTAAGACCTTTCTCAAATCTATCTCGATACAGATGCGTACAAACTTCGCCCTTTCCGTAAAAAATTCATCATCTCTTGACTGATTCTTCTGCCTTAAGGTATTTGTATCAATCTTCAGCATATGACCAAGACTGCTACCTATCCTCCACAAGATATGTTTATCATAATATTCAATAGGTAAACTAGGAATTCGAACCCATACCGAAACTCTCTTAAACTCATCCTCCGAAGGGAAAAATTCAGGGTGCCATTTTCTAACCATAAGATAATGGTCCAGAATCATCCAAGGGCCACCCTAAAAAACCCTACTAACATCATCCATATTGCTAAATCGAATAAGGTAGTAGTCATTATCAAGATCGATCATCTCCATGATGCCTTCTGGTTGCCACATTCTTAATAAACACTGTTTGAGGAATTTCATACCCAATCTTTTGCCAAGAAGCTTAATCAAAATTGCCTTGCGCCAAGGCCGACATGCGAAACAGATTTCTTCTTTAGAGACCTTGACCTTGGGACATAGAAGGTCTTTCTCCTTTCCACCACGTCTGAAAAAGCCTTTATTGCCATCTGATCCCATCTCCTCATCACTTGGGGCATCTTCATCTGAAGAATCCTCAGCCACAGAAAAATCATCATCAGATGATACCTAATCCAACTCGGAGTACGTAGAACATGCACCATTGACCCCAATGCATGCATCTTTGTAAGACACAATTTTCTGCTTCATATTTTCTCCAAGTGTAGTAGGAAAGATTTCCTTAGGATGGCCCCTAGCCCCCTCCATATCCGACGCCTGAACCTCAACATTCTGTTGTTGTGTTTCCTCCACCACTGTTTCCTGTGACTCACTGCATTTAGCTTTCTTCTTACTCCGATCAAGCTGGTCTTTCTCCTCACTGGACAAGGCCAGGGAAACCCTAGCAGAGCGTAGAGATTTCCCTCCTCGCATATTCTTCACTTCCTTTACCCCGTTTCTTATTGTCTTATCATTAAATCCCGTAATAAATATTTTCAAACATTACAAATGTAATCATATTTATTTTTCATCACTAGCTAAAAATGATTCTCTTTTTTTTTTAATAGTAATTCAGGAATTAAATTTAGAGTTAAATATATGTACACTGTCAGTGTAAAAAAATTTTATACAGACATCCAATGATGTATTGCCACATCATTTATTGAATTTAATAACACATGAGGTGTCATATTTATTAAATGATGTGGCGGCACACCATTGGATGTATGTGTAAAACTTCTTTACACTGACAGTATATACTAATTAAATCCTTAAATTTAAGAATAATAACGTTGTAGATACATGTAATTATTTTTGCATTGGTTTAATTATTATTTGGTTTACTTTCTGATAATTAAGACTTATGTAAAGTGACTTCCCAAAAGAAATGATCCCCCAAAAAAATCACTACCTCAAAATGAAAATTCCACAATTTTTTTTCTTAACATCATGTATACTTTATCTAGAACCCAAATATACTAACCAATATTTTTTTTGGTAACAATATACTAACCAATATCCCGCATGTAATTTGTATTATCCAATATTAATATATAATATTGGTACATTCAATTTTATATATTGTTATATGCTAAATACATATATAAGTATAACATTTAATTTATATTGCTTCAAAGATTTGACTATTCTAAAGTGAGTATATTTTAAAGAATAAAGTGTATGAATAATTGTTCATTGAAATCTTAACAATTCATATATATGCACATAAATAATAAAGGGTTAAATATGTTTTTAGTCCCTGAAATATAGTCAAGATTTGGTTTCAGTATTTAAAATCAGTGGTTTTAGTCATTCAAAAGTTGAAAATACATCAATTTAGTCTTTTTGCACTGTTTAGCTACAGATTGTGCTACGGATTAGCTACGAAAATTCATCGATAAGGACTAAAAATGGGTGTTTTCACTTTTTGAGGGACCGATTCCACTGGTTTTAAATTACAGGGACTAAAACCAAATCTCGATTATATTTGAGGGACTAAAAACATATTTAACCCAATAATAAATTATAAAACTACTAAAATTTAAATCGTTTATTTTATAATAAAAAACTATAATTTGATATTTAATTTATCCACTAAATTCTACTTCTTAATAAAAAGATTAGCATGATAATTTTCTTATTTAATTTGAAGCATTAAAATATTTGAATATGTAAGTTTAAATTGAATACAATTTCTATCATTAAAACATATAATAATTCTTTTCATGCTCAAACTTTTGCTCTGCTATGGTTTCTACATGTCTCAGTTTGTTTTCGCAGCAGGGAGCTCAGTCCAGCCACCGAACAAGCCACCAGATGTAGCTTACAAGATATCCTTCAGAGACAAAGTCTTGGGAAATAAAGTCCCATCTATTGCACGAGCCAAGACCGATCTACTAGAGGAAAAATTAAACTAGTTCACATTACCCTCGAGAACTACAACAGACTACTGTGCATGTAGATGAAAAGGTTTTTAGGGACCTACGTGAGCCTTGGTATGATGCTTTAGTTATCAAACTTCTAGGAAAGTTTGTTGGCTATAATACCATGCGTGATAGGGTATCAAAGTTGTGGAAACTGAACGGAGGATTTGAGATCATGGATATTGACAATGAATATTTCATGGTGAAATTTGATAACAAAGAAGATAGAGATATATAAAATAGTCAACGGAGGCCCATGTATGCTATTTGACCATTATCTTGCAGTGTCAGCATGGTATACTGATTTCGTTTCATCTGAAGCTAAGGTCAATAGAACAATGGTTTGGGTGCGTATTCCATCTCTAAATCTAGCCTGGTATAATGAAAGTTTTCTTATACAACCCGTAAGAGTGGACATAAACACTCTGTAGGTTGAAAGGGGAAGGTTTGCACGTATTTGCGTGGAGATTGATCTAAGCCAACCAGTGGTGGGGAAGATTAATATTTGTAACCATTGGTACAAAATTGAGTATGAAGGCCTTCACATTCTTTGATCTACTTGTGGATGCTGTGGGCATGTCAGTAGACAATGTTCTTCAAAACCACCAGCGTCAATCCCAGCGGATCAGTCAAATAGTGCAAGCTTGAAGCCCATCAACAGCCAACCGCCGTTGGGGATGAACATTGAGGAGCTAGCAACCCTAAAGACAATTAATGTTAAAGCTGAGTCAGGGGAGAAATCTTCTCCGGACTTAAACAACATGCATGGAGAGTGGTTCGTGGTAGCGCGCAAACGTAGGACCACTAATGGAAAAAAGCAAAATAATTATTGATAGCAATAAAAAAAGGAGAAATCTATGCGTAACAAATTTGATTCTATGGTGAACAGCTCCCAAAAGAGATGGTCCAACTAGTCAAAATGTGAGTGAATAAAAAAAGTGGTTTTAAAAAAAAAGACAGCTTGTGGCCCCACCAGCTACTCTTGATATTGAAAAGTTAATTGAAAATGCGGAAAAAGCTAAGGCTCAAACTAAGCACATTGTGAGGCCCAATATTCCTCTTGGTAAAGAACCATCACTGGAAGGACAATGTAGTGACCATGTGGAGGGGAATACAAGCGCAAGTCATGTGGGCATTGTAGTAACCTCTAACCAAAATATGAGCCATGACCTTAAGATGAACACAGCCCATGATAAGGAACCAGAGAAGCCACCAGACAACTTGCAATTCCAGGATGAGGATACAGGAATGAACGAAACTGATGAGGATGATGTGGATGAGGAGTTTGTTGCAGATTCAATACCAATGCATATCCATGATGAGGATTAACTGCCTTGCAAATTCAGCGTCCTGTATTTTCTATATGTTTCTTATGATGATAGACTTTAAGGATTTTTCAATTTTATCATGGAACATCCGTGGAGCTGGGAATAACAGAAGCAAGCATCATCTAAAGGAGTTGATGAATAAATATCAGCATTCTTTAATATTTTGCATGGAGACCCACATTCCTTTTCAACAGACTAGAATTTTATGGAAGCGGTGTGGCTATAAACCGGTGGCCATTATTGATGCTAACGACCATTCTGGAGGGCTTTGGGCTATTGCCAGTAGTCATGTGGATTGTGTTTTTTTAGTCTTGGAAACTAGCAATCATAGCATCACACTGTCACTTACGAAAGGATCCTCCCGTTGGTGTTGTACTCGTCTCTATGTAAATCCTATTCCTTCTGCTCGAATGGGGTTCTCGGAGTATTTGAAAATTTTGAGATACAATATTTTAGATCCTTGGATGTTAATTGGAGATTTTAATTATATTCTCCTCCCTTCGGAACAACGTGGTGGTTCTTTCTATAATTCCATAGCTATGGTGTTTGGTGATATGATAAATCATTGCAGAATTTTGAATATTCACACGACTGGGAGCAACTTCACTTGGCAAAGGAGATGCCAAGGGAATAGAATTATTTCTAAAATACTTGACAGAGCACTTTGTAACATTAGTTGGTAGCTTAATTTTAGAGATGCTTTCGTTGAGAATATTTGTCGCTTGCATTTTGATCATAGTCATATTCTTTTACGCTCCTGTAAGCGACAAACGTTGAGAGGTACAAGACCTTTCCGTTTTGAGGCAGCATGGATAAGTCATCAAGACTATTTGGAAGTAGTTGCTTCAGCTTGGAACCGCGGGCAAAATAATGATATCCAATCTCTCCATGAGGTTAGAAATGACTCCATTCAGTTTAATTCTAATGTCTTTGGTCATTTAAAACGCAGGAAGCTTAAGCTTGAAAGAAAAATCAATGGTATCCAACGCAAATTGGAGAGAGTTGATTCTGTTTCCCTCTACTATCTTCAAGATGATCTGAGAAGAGAGTACAACCGTATTTTGGTGACCAAGAAGAAATGCATTGGTACCAGAAATCTCGACACATGAGAGTTAAAATGGGGGATAGAAATACCTCCTATTTTCATGCTCAAACAGTTATTAGAAGGCGAAAGAATAGAATCAACAAGCTCATGCTTCCAAATGGAGAATGGTGTGAAGACCCTAGCATTCTTGAGCAAGAGGCGTTAAAGTTCTATAAGGATTTGTTTTGTTCTAATAGAGCTTCTTTGGATAGTACCAATACAACTAATCTAACGCCTACTTTATCTAGTGATGCTATTACCCAGTTAAATCTCCCTATTGAGAAGAATGAAGTGTCAAATGCTCTTTGCTCTATGCGGAAGTTCAAATCCCCAAGACCGGATGGCTTCCATGTTATATTCTACAAGCAATACTGGCATATTCTTAGAGATGATGTATGGAACCTAGTTCAAGATGCTTTTGAGAGAGGGACTTTGATCCTTCAATTGTTAAGACTCTCATTGTATCTATTCCTAAGGTTGATAATCTTATCAACTTTAAGGAATTTAGGCCTATAAGCCTCTGCAACGTTCTGTATAAAATTATAACTAAAGTCTTGGTCCAAAGGATCGGGCCTTTCTTGCATAAGGTCATTGGCCCCCCTTCAAAGTGCATTTATTCCGGGTAGAGGTACGATAGAAAATGCAATAATTCTTCAAGAGATTCTTCATCACATGCACAAATCTAAAAAAAAGAAAGGAGATATTGTGTGCAAAGTCGATTTAGAAAAGGCTTATGACCGTGTAGACTGGGGTTTTCTCAAGTCAAGCAGACTCTTATTGACTTTGGTTTCCCCCAAAAAGTAGTCAAGATGATCATGTTATGTGTCTCCTCCTCAAGTCTTTCTCTTCATTGGAATGAAAATAAATTGCCTTCTTTCACTCCTAATAAAGGGCTTAGGCAAGGAGATCCTCTCTCTCCTTACCTTTTTGTTCTTGTTACGGAGAAATGAGCTCTCATGATAAATGATGTTGTAGATGGGAGATGGCAGCCTATTAAAATTTTAAAGGATGGTCCGGGTATCTCCCACCTTTTCTTTGCTGCTGATCCCTCTTTTTTATAAAATCTAAAGCAGCTGAGGTTAGAATTTTAAATTCTATATTAGAAAAATTTTGTAGAGCCTCTGGATTAAAGATCAATGTTGAGAAGTCTCGGGATTTTGGGTCTAAAGGTCTTACTAGAGCAAAGAAAGATAAGTTTATAGGTATTTCTGGAATCCAATTTACCAATGACATGGGGAGATATCTTTATTTTCATGTTATGCCTGGTAGGAGGAGAAACAATTAATGACTTTAATTTCATTCTGGATAAAATTTATTCTAGATTAGCAAATTGGAAGAAAAGTTGGCTTAATAAGGCTGGCAAACTTACTCTTGTGAATTCAGTACTTACATCTATACCTCTTTATGCCATGCAAATCCAATGGTATGTGATAAGATTGATGCAGCTGCCAAACAATTCCAATGGAGCAGCAATAATGGTCATGGTCTCCATTTAGTAGGCTGGAATAAGGTTGCGCACCAAAGAGGAGTGGGGGTATGCTCGAGTTCAGAATACAACTCTTCTTGGCAAACTTGTCCGGGATATGACTCATAATAAACAGAAGCTCTGGGTCCAGGTAATTCATAGCCGATACAAAATTCAATCTTCCTACTTATTCGACCCAAATAAACCAGGTTCTCATGTGTGGCAATCCATGTCTAAGGCCAGAGCTATGTTGTCTAGTGGCTATAATTTTCGAGCAGGAAAGGGCCAATCTTCATTTTGGTATGAACCTTGGTTTCAAGGACAGAGACTTTGCAATTTGGTGAACTTTGTTAACATTCAAGATACCCATCTTACAATCAAGGATGTCTTCAGAAATGGAACATGGCATCTTCAAGAGCTAGCTAGCTACAATTTTTCCTTCACATGTTTCACAGGAGAAATTTGCTGTTCACGTTCATCTTCATGCTTCCTTGGAAGATACATATATTTGGTCTTCTTCTCCCACCGGAGTGTATTCCTCACGAGCTGGTTATTGTTGGTTACTGAATGTCCAAGATAATACAGACCACCTGCAAAGTTGGTCCTCTGTGCTCATAGAGGACTAGTTTCCTCTAATATTTGTGGAGTTTGTAATCACTTACCTGAATCAATTAACCACTGCCTTCGGGACTGCTCTATTGCCCGTGATATTTGGTCGGCTCTAGGACTCAATATGGTTGCGGATTTATCCTTGGAAGAGACAAAAATTTGGGTAAAGCATCACTGGACGCAAGACCCAACATATTTTGCTTCAATTCTTTGGCACGTTTGGATTAGTAGAAATGCAAAATCAATAGCTGGAGATATTGTGGATGTAAGAAAATCCGTTTGGGATATAAGAAGAATGACCATTGATATTATTCATGCTTTTCAAGGGTCTGGTGATAATGATAATCATTATCGTTTAGTGGGTTGGGAACCTCCTCCTCCTAATTTTTTGGCCTTGAATACAGATGGAAGTGCCTTTGGTTGTCTTGGAAAGGCTAGATTTGGAGGGCTTTCGAGACAGCTTTGGAAACTGGAAGATGGGATTCATTGGAAGTATTGGGATGTCAGATAATACTCATGCTGAATTAATGGGTATTTTATCAGGTATCAGAATTGCTTGGTTAAATGGATACCACCATCTAATTTGTTTTACAGACTCATCATACTATATATTTCTCTTATAATTGAGTTAGATGTTACTTTAATTTCCACAAATATGCGGCTATTATTCATGAGATAAGGGAGATAATTAGTCGTCCCTAGACCATTCAATTAAGACACATCCTCAGACAAGGGAATCATTGTGCAGATATTTTTTTAGCGAAAAAGGGAGCTCTCCAAGAGGAACATTTGATCAATGTTAATCACCCTCCAGTAGAGATGGACTCGCTTCTTTTGGCAGATGCTAGAGGAGTCAAGTATTTAAGACATTGGCTGCTTGGTTGTATTACTCTTTTTGTTTTTTCTTGTTGCTTTTCTTCCCCTTAGTGACAAAAAAAATTGAATACAATTGTATCTTTTAATATAAAAATTTAACATTTTCAATAACTTATCTATATATATTAATTTTTAATTGGATAGAATGAAGTTTTTAAGTTTATCAACCCTAAACCGTCAACAAAGATGACAAACAATATAGATCAAGGCTAACTCTAATCCATCGATCAATCATAATTGTATCTCTTATGGATAGGGGTTGATTTAGTTATAATGTAGTTGTTGTTTTTGTTTTTTTATCCTATAGTTACTAAAAAATATATGTCACATTTTTTTCCTGAAAAGTTACTTTATTACTCATCAGAACATCATCAAATATAATAAGATAGTGATGGGGAAAACAACAACAATAACAATACAGAACACACTCAAATAGTTAATGCAGCGGAAATAAATCCCCCTAACTTGTAAGAATCTATGAGGAGCAACAACAAATGAACAACAATAACAAATCACCAAATCACAAACAAAGACACCAAGATTTTAACGTGGAAAACCCCTCAAAACAAGGGTGAAAACTACGGGTCATCCAGACCAAAGAAATAGCTCCACTATGATCAACAAAGGGTACAAAGAAGTCTCAATCAAGTGCACAAAATAATGCTAATACCCATCCAAACAACAAAGCAGTAAAGCTTACAAATAGAGAATAGGGAAGATGAAAAATCCCAAATACACAGCTACTATGCGAACTCAATATCTCCCTACTTAGACCTCGTATCAACGATCCAACCGTTCAGAATGAAGAACCAGAAGTTCCGAACCGGTTGTAAAATTTCAGCCCGATCCAACAGTGAACGAATCTACAGTAGTGGTTTTACAGTTGCAACTCTGTAAAAACGAGAATGACTTTCTCTCTTCCTCTCTCTCAAAGTGCTTGGTGTTCTCTATGATTTCAGACCTTTCCTTTTTCCTCTTACTGACTTCAGACCCCCCTCTCCACTTAGTTAAGTGAGATATCAAGTGGGCTTCTCAATTTGAGCCTTTTCTCCACATAGGAAGGGAGCCCAATACCCAACAGATAGAATGATAAATGTAATGAGTAATATATAATATAAGAAAGAGAGATAAATAGGGATGGACACCCAATTCTTATTTCTTTATATTCAATAACTTATATGTTACATGCCTTTTATAAAATATATCTGATATATAAAATGTCTTTGTAATAAATATGTACAAAGAAAATGACCTTGTAAATATTATTATTTTTATTTGGATATTAATTAATTGATGAGTTATTGTACAATTTATATTAGGTGTATGTTTTAGTCATCATTTTCTTCACATCTCTTTCTTATATCACTTTTAACACCTCCTATTTCTTTTTACTTCTCAATTTTCTCTTATCATATCATGGATGGATTCGGATCCTCTGCAGCGTTGCAGGAGCCTGCAACAATATTAGCTACCGAATAGCTAGGAAACAACTACAAAATCATTCAATAGTTAATATCGGTAGCTATTTCCTAGCTATTCCATGGCTAAAACGACTACGGAGGGTACAACGCGAGAGAGGATCCTTACACTATCATGGATCACATCTTTCTCACACTCTCTCTTCCCTTTCTATCTTTGTCTTTTTTTATTACACCATTCTTTCTCAAATTCCATGACGGACATTATTGCATACATAAATATTTTATAAGAATATTCCTTTTTTAAACATTATATTGTATATTTTGCATATAACACAAAATAGAGTAAAATATTGATTCATGCATATTCAAATAGTATCACCACTCATTTCTTTTTATTTCTCACTTTTTTTCACATTACATCACCATTATGATCTATTGGTTTTATCTCTCTTCTTATCTCTATCATTCTTGAGATGTGATGGATCATTTTTCTATATAACCAATCCCATGTGATTTTATACATGGGTCCAATATTAATAGGACCCACATATTCTATTCTATATGTTATATGTTATTATATTATATATGCAAGACACATGCATTATTATTGGGGTAGAGGGGAGAACATCTATGATTTTGTACATATAAAAAGAATTATTCAAGGATCTTAAAAATTAACCACATATTGAGGTTTTTTTTTTTTTACGAAACCACATATTGAGGTTGAATGGAGAATTCATATTTTCTTTTATATTAAATTAGGTTAAATTCCACTATATATGTGAATACTTTTTTAGTGATGTTTCATTCACAGTAGCTCTTCTAATACCATACACTTATTACCCTTTACTTGCATATTAATTATAAAAAGAGAGACAAAAATTTCTTTCACTTCTTTTTACCATACACATGTGATGTATAAAAAGATGTGGTGGGAGAAAACCATGGTTATTTTTTAATAAAGAAAGGTTTAAAATAAAGAGATGTTTGTGAATGAAAATGGGATAAGACTCCTTTAAAAGGAATGATTTTATTGATTTAAAAACTAACTGCCTGATTGTACATAAAAAACTCCATTAAAATGCACTTGTCTTCAAAGTGAGAAAATAAGACTATATCTATTATTAATTTAATTCATATTATAACTTTAATTCATGAAAATCTAAAAGTGGATATATCCTTACTTTTTTTACTTTAGAGATGAGCTAACTTTTTTTTCATGTAAATATAAGTGTAATGGAAAGAAAAAGAGACCTAGCCAGAAATGTGATAATTAAAAAGGATATATAGAAAGAATTAGAACGAGATGTAAGAAGAAGTATGAAAAAAAAAAAAAAATCACCACTTATACCCTAGTTGTACCTTGTCATGAGTCAAAAGTTTTAACTTGCAATCCATTGCAATTGTCTCACAATTCTTGAAATTAATTGTAAAAAATTATGCATAAAAACAAATTGTAATCACAGAACTGGCAGGTCGAGCGCGAGGATGGTCTCAAGCACTCAAGCAGTCCTGCTTGTTATCATGCCTACTAAACAATCGCGGTTTATGTTTAAAATAATTAGTCATCACTACATCTTTCAGGGGCGGAACACAGTAATAGTAATAGTAATGACTGGGCAGCCATGGCTACCCCAAACATTTTTTAAATTTTTTTTATATACATATGTATATATATATATTGTTTATTAATTATTATATTGATATATTATTTCAATTTTCTATATATTAATTTTGAGACTTTATTTTGAGAGTGAGATACTCACTTTCTGTACTCTCTTTTTTATAAAGTCATACGTTATTTTTTTATATTTTTTTGTTCTTTTTGTGTGTATTTCACACACTTCTTTCACAAAGATTTTTAAATATTCCCTTAAATCTGTCTCAATTTTTTAAAAGATGATATTTTAAAATCTAAAATTTTTTTATTCTACTTGTTAATCTATTTTTCCTATTGCAACTTTTTTATTAATTCAAATTTGAATTCTTATTATTACCATTTAATAATATATAATCATCAATTAATAATAATAACAAAAAATGATTGATTTTAAAATTTTGAATAATATGATTGTTGATTGATATTTTAAAATTTAAACTATATAAGATGATATAATCATTTTAAAATTATATGAAATATTATTGGATGAGTAGTATGTTTGGAATAATTAATTAATTTTTAAGAATTAATAATTGAAAATAATTTTTTTTTAAAGCACAAGTATCCTCCACGGGAGACAATGTTGATCGAGCTGGGAACATCTACACTATGGTGGGACTAGCTTTACCTGTGACACCTTTCTACCCCAAACTCTTATACAATTAATAAATCGAATAGTGACCCACAATGGGTAAAAAGGTTCACATTTTTCTTCATAAAAAAACGTCATTTATGTTCTTACAAAGCCTAAATTCTACTCATGGGGGTATAACCAGGCTAAGTGAAGAAGCTAGTCTGTGTTTTGACGCTGCCTATGTCCCTCCTTTTATAGGTGTTGTGGGTATTCTCCATATATGGCATGATTGGATAATTGAAGTGTATCTTGCGTAGATTTGGTTATCAGATCAATTCTTTCCTTATATGTCTGATCTTCTCCTTATGTTAGGCCATGGGTCCGGCTATCTGCATGCTGAGTTATCTGGCATGTGTCCTTATCCGGACCGAGAGTATCTCGTACATATCATAAGCCTCCCAAGCTACGAAGTGATATTCAGTGAAGTAACTTGTTCATTTTGGTTCTCCTCTACCCGAATGGTGCCTTTATCTGGGTCTGTTCGGTCCTATTTCACATATGTTGTCAGTCGTTGCAGTTGAATACTGATTGTTGGATTGGCTTGATCTTCACCGTTTGTTGTTACAATGGTCGCGCCTTTTGGTTTACCCGACTCTTCATTTTCGTGCCTTTTGGGATTCTTAACGTTTCGCGCCCTATATAAGGTTTCGATGAAACCTTTCCTTGTTATGAAAGTTTTCATCTTTTCGTTCTTCCTTGTTTCATGTTTCCTGTGCTTCTGCGTCTTCGTTTTCTCTGTGCTTCGACGCCGTTCGTGCTTTCCGTTTTTGTGTTTCCTGCTTCTCTTTCTGCTCTCAGGTACACGCCCTTCTCCTCTGTTGCCTTTTCTTTATTTTTAGTCATGTCTTCTAGAGCAACTTCTGAGTTTTCTGGTGAGGGTTCCGATGGTGAGAGTTATCATGGTAGGGCACCATCCATTTCTGTTTTGAGTTCTACTTATAGCACAGGTACTGATTCCTCTAGTGAGGATTTGGGTGATGGTAACGTTGGGTCTTCTTACTGTGCCCCTATCTTGGTTGATGTTTCCCGTGAGGAGGGGGAGGGTTCTGGTGCTCCTGGGAAAAAGAAAAAGAAGAAGGTATTAAAGTATTCTGGTGAGGGTAAGTTTGAAGGTTATGTGTTTAAGGTTGACGAGGAAGACAAAGACGAGTCTGAGTATGACTTTTTGGGTTATTCTTGGGTGGCGGAGTTGATCCGGGATTCTTCCTCGGTATACACCGATGAACCCTCTCTTAGGAAGTTTGTTGGTCAAATAAATTTTACCCGACCGAGTACTAAGAATTCTATAAATTGTAGTTGGTATAATCCGGGAGATAGGATCTGTCATCGGCGTGCCCCTAACTCGATTCACGATGTCGTCTATGTGTTTGATAAATTGTTCAGTGAGTTTAATGTCCGAGTTCCCTTTACTGACTTTGAATGCTCTCTCCTCCGTCTTCTTAACGTTGCTCCGACTCAGCTCCATCCTAATTCTTGGGGCTTTGTAAAAGGGTTCCAGATCCTTTGTGACTTTTTTGGTATAATTCCGACCTGTCCCAAATTTTTCTACTTTTTTCAAGTTAAAGTAACTCGTCCCTTGGGTTTAATCCCGATCAACAGTCGATCCAATAGGAGAATAATGGGTCCCTATACCTCTTCCCTCAAACAATTTAAAGATCATTTTTTCTGCCTTTTTAGTGAAGAAGGGGACGAATTCTTTCTTGATGATAATAAAAATTTGACTTTCCCCATATATTGGTCTCCTCGTCCTCGTGTTGTTCTTTCCTTTGAGGCCGATTTCCTTTCTCCCGAAGAGTTGATTGAGGTGAATTTTCTGAAAAAGGCCACTGGGTTGAAGTGTGGCAAATTGATTAAGTTAGAGAACAAGTCCACTGATCTTAAGAGATATATTGGTATGCTTTGATCTTGTTTGTTTATTTTGTTTAGGCTTTCTTTAGTATGACAATTTTATTCATATTTCTTTGACTGTAGAGAGTATGGCCACTGCTTTAGACAAGAAGGTGTTGGCTCAACGTCTTGCGGCTCAACGGGCCGAGAAGGCTAAGGCTGGAACTAGCCAGGCCGAGAAGACCTTGAGTGAAGCTGTTTCTGGAGCCCAAGAGTCAAATCCTCAAGCGACATCCTCGAATAAGTCCCCATCTAAAGAGACTTCCAGAAAGCGTCCTCGTAATTCTTCTCTTCGCTTGGATGTTGTAAAAGATGTCGGTCCTGAGTTACCTACCGAGGGCTCGGGTGTGCAGGTGTTTCAGGATTTTACCGAGTCGGGTCCCAATATATGTTCTCTATGGGATAATCGTTTTGATATTCATCAGGTCATAGACAACAATCTCCTCCTGAAGAGTGACGTGAAGTATTTAGACAAATGGGGTCCTCGGTCTGCTCAACTCATGCTTCAGCACATAGGTGTTAGAGCTGCAGCCCTTTCCCGTTACTTGGAAAGGCATGATGCTTCCAGTTCCTGTCAGGAGTCCGAGTTGACTAAATCTGTTGATGATTTGCAAAAACAGCTGGTTGGATACGAGGAGATGAAGACTACGGTGGCGGGGTTAGAGGGGCGAGTTGTTCTCTTGACCAAAGAGAATGAAGGCTTGAAAGAAGACAAGGACTCTTTGACCGGGCATATTGCTACCGAGAAGACTGCTAGGATCAAGGCCGAGGAGTCACTTGCTGGAGTTCTTGAGGAAAAGAAGAAGGTTGAGGAAGCAAAAGACACGATTGAGGCTGGCGCTGCTCATACTTATGATCAAGGATTTTCTCAAGCTTTGGAACAGGTCAGGGCTTTGTACCCATCTTTGGATGTTTCCAACTGCGATGTTCTAAAGGAGGTTATGGACGGGGTCTTGATGGAGATGGTTTTGGAGGATGGAGGAATTGGATCCAAGGGTAACGAGGAAGGAAAAGCTGATGGAGATGATCCTTCCTCGGTCCGATCTGTTGAAGATGCTGAGAAGACTCCTGTTGATCAACCTTAACTTTATTTCTTCTTTTCTGTTTTGTAACCAAGTTTTTTATGTATGTAACCCGAACCTTGAAATGTTTATGAAATGCGCACGTTTTAATTTTCTTTGCACCGTCCAAGACTTTTTCATCTTCAAAATGTAGGAATTAGTGTTTACGATTGTTTTCTGTGCCGTATTTATTGCATTCCGTTAACTCTTAGGGCTTTCCATGGCATATAAAAAGGGGGAAATTGCCCTCCCTCTTTTGCCATTCAAACTTTATTTCTTGCTTTCCATGTCCGAGTTGTGCAAGAAGGCAGAGGATTTTCCGATATCAGTTAATCTGTTTGATCCGATTCTTGTCGGGGAACGGATCAACAGATTAACTGATGTTGGAATTTTCCTTTGGTAAATCCTTTTGGATCAAGCAGACTAACTGAAGATGGGAGTGAAGGTTTTGGGTTCTGTTCGAAGGAATCTGAAGTTTTTTCTTCTTATGCCAAAGATGGGGGATCAAGTTTGCGAGAAAACCCAGAGTTGAACTTGGGTTTTTTCGTATCTACCCGTTTTGGTCATTAGGCGGGCCGAGGATATTCCTGATCGTGACTAAATGCCTTCGGCGGGGCAGAGGTGGCGGAAAACATTTTTGAAATTGACTTCTCCCGTAGTCTCGTGACACCCTATCCTTTATGATAGGTTTCAATGGCCTAATGGCCTAATGGCCTACTTCTGGTGTAACCTAATGGCCTACTTTGGTAGTATCAGCTCCAACCTTTTTCCTTCTAGGGAAAAAAGGATTCTGTAATATTTTTTGTATTCTAAGTCTTGTGTGTGGTTGGTAGTCTTCTGGTGTAAAACTTCTTAATTCCAAATGCAAGTTGTCTTTCCTTTTTACTTTTATTTGGACCTCGTACTCTTGGCATCAGTAAGTATTGATCCTAAGCAAAGTGCAAATTCTGTACGAGGGTGTGAAAAAGATAATTTCGTAAAATTACTGAAATGTTGAACCTGGTTCTTGTAGTAAAACTGAGGTGGTGTGCCAAACACCCTCTCAGTACGAGGAGTTGACCCTTGTGACAATATTCAAGTATTGAACTTGAATTAGGGGAAGATCCGCTAGCTGTGATAATTTTAATCTTGAATAATTAACCTGTTCGGTGCGAGTATTGCTAGGTACGAGTAGTTGATCTTTGTGACAATATTCAAGTGTTGAACTTGAATTAGGGGAGGATCCACTAGGTGCGATAATTTTAATCTTGAAGAATTAACCTGTTCGGTACGAGTATTACTAGGTACGAGTAGCTGATCTTTGTGACAATATTCAAGTGTTGAACTTGAATTAGGGGAGGATCCACTAACTGTGATAATCATAACTTGAAAAATTAATCTGCTCGGTATGAGTACTGCCATGTACGAGTAGTTGATCTTTGTGACAATATTCAAGTGTTGAACTTGAATTAGGGGAGGATCCACTATCTGTGATAATTTTAATCTTGAAGAATTAACTTGTTCGGTGCGAGTATTGCTAGGTACAAGTAGTTGATCTTCTAGATCTTATGCGTCACGTCTTTTGGAGAGTAAAATTTAACTCGTTACCCTGAGACGAGACTCAGTTTTTAGAGCCTAGATTTGGTGAATCACGTCTTTCCTTTGGAGAATTTAACTCGTTACCCTGAAATGAGACTCAGTTTTTAGAGTGTAAGCTCGTTACCCTAAGATGAGACTCAGTTTTTAGAGTGTAAGCTCGTTACCCTGAGATGAGACTCAGTTTTTAGAGCATAGAATTGGCGAATCACGTCTTTCCTTTGGAGAATTTAACTCGTTACCCTGAGATGAGACTCAGTTTTTAGAGTGTAAGTTCGTTACCCTGAGATGAGACTCAATTTTTAGAGCATAGAATTGGTGAATCACGTCTTTCCTTTGGAGAATTTAACTCGTTACCCTGAGATGAGACTCAGTTTTTAGAGTGTAAGCTCGTTACCCTGAGATGAGACTCAGTTTTTAGAGCATAGAATTGGTGAATCACGTCTTTCCTTTGGAGAATTTAACTCGTTACCCTGAGATGGACTCAGGTGTAAGCTCGTTACCCTGAGATGAGACTCAGTTTTTAGAGCATAGATTTGGTGAATCTCATCTTTCCTTTGGAGGATTTAATGGAGATAAAAAATATAAGACAAATATAATTATTTATTGGTTTATAGTCAAAATTAAGCCTCGTTAAAACCTTTCTCGGTAAAAACCCTCCTTAGGGATAAAAAACCAAGATAGGAAAAAGAGTACCTAACCTGACTGTCATTATACAATCTGTAGTTAACTGAAATAAAATCTTAGATGTTTGGCGTTCCATGTCCTAGGTATGGGTCTTCTTGTTAGTTTTTCCAACTCGTATGCCCCGAGGCCGACTTTTTTCTTGATTCTAAATGGGCCTTCCCAGTTCGGGGCGAGTTTCCCATGTCTTGGGTCTTTTCTTGCTTGCTCGATTTTTCGTAAGACCAAGTCTCCCTTTATGAATTTCCTGGGTTGAACTTTTGAGTTGTATCTTCTGGCTGATTTATCCTTACAAACTTGTTCTCTGAGGTGTGCCACTTCTCGTTCTTCTGTTAATAAATCCAGTTCGGTTCTCAAATTATTTTCGTTCTCTCTAGCATTAAACTCTTGAACCCGAGGGCTCATGTAGGATATCTCTACAGGGATCATCGCATCGCTTCCATAGGTCAATCGATACGGTGTTTCTCCTGTTGTCGATTGAGATGTGGTGTGATATTACCATAAAACCATTGGTAGTTCTTCGGTCCATCTTCCCTTTGCTTCTCTAAGTCTTTTCATCAATCCATTGAGTATTATTTTGTTGGCCGCTTCAGCCTGTCCATTTGTCTGTGGGTACTCAACTAAGCCTTGATGTGTTTCATGTTATATTCTCTGCATAGGTCGGTAATTCCCTGCAATCGAATTGCTTTCCATTGTCTGATATTATTGTGTTTGGGATACCATGTCGGCATATTATCTGTCTCCAGACGAATTTACTTATTTTTCCTGAAGTTATTGATGATAAGGGCTCTGCTTCGATCCATTTGGTGAAGTAGTCGATGGCGACAACTAGGTATTTGACCTGTCCAGGAGCTAGTGGGAATGGGTCGAGGAGATCTATCCCCCACATTGCGAAGGGCCACGGGGACGTAATACTGTGTAGTTCCTCTGGACTCATGTAGCTGAACTTTGCGAATTTTTGACAAGCATCACATTTTTTCACGAACTCTTTAGCGTCAGCCCTTAATGTTGGCCAGTAAAATCCAGCTCTCAGAATCTTGGCTGCTAATGATCTTGCTCCCCCATGGCTTGCACATACTCCTTCATGTAGTTCCTTCAAGATGTAGCTTTGTTGATCATTTGTGATGCATCTTAACAGGGGGGATGAATATCCTCTTCGGTAGAGTTGTCCGTTTATGATTACGTAGAAGCTGGAGGGGTACATGATTTTCCGAGCTTCGATCGGATCAGAAGGTAACCTGTTGTTCTAAAGATATTGAAAAAAAAGGGTTATCCAAGAATCTGAAGTGGTGATACTTATTACCTCTGAATCTTCGTCGATACTTGGTTTTTGTAGGGTTTCCTGTATAACCGTCTTGTTGCATCCCAGTTTTTTCGTACTCGCGAGCTTGGATAACAGATCGGCTCTCAGGTTTTGCTCCCTAGTTATGTGCTGAATTTTAAAGCCTACAAAGTTAGTTACTAAGCTTTTCACCTTATTCAAATAACTGGAAAGTTGAGGATCTCTTGTTTGATATTCTCCTCCAACCTGGCCTGTGACCAACTGTGAGTCACTAAAGACGGTTATATAGCTCGCTCCGACTTCCTTGGCTAGGAGCAGTCCTACAATGAGTGCTTCGTATTCTGCCTGATTATTGCTTGCTTTAAATTCAAAACAAAGGGATTGTTCGAGAACCAAATTATTTGGTCCTTCTAGGATGATTCCGGCTCCACTACCTTTTATATTTGATGCTCCATCGACATAAAGGGTCCAAAGTTGCTCTTTTTGTTCATCAGCTGGGGTGAGCTCTACCAGGAAATCTACTAGGATCTGTGACTTAATTGGTCCTCTTGGTTGGTAGTTTATCCCAAATTCTGACAGCTCCACCGACCATTTGATCATCCTCCCTGCTAGCTCGGGCTTATGCAAGATTTGCTTTATTGGTTGATCAGTTTTTACAACTACCTGATGAATCTGGAAATATGGTCTAAGTCTTCGTGCTGCTGTTATTACTGCAAGAATTACCTTTTCAATTTTTTGGTATCTTATTTCAGGGCCCTGTAGAGCTCTACTCACAAAATAGATTGGTTGTTGTCCATCAAGATTTTCCTGAACCAAAACTGCACTGATAGCTTGTTCGCTTACTGCTAGGTATACTAAGATTTCTTTCTCCGGATCTGGTTTCTTAAGAATGGGAGGTTGTGATAGGTAGGTCTTGATTTGATGGAAAGCTTGTTCGCACTCCTCTGTCCATTGGAATTTACTCCCTTGTCTAATAGATTGAAAAAGAGGTCTCAAATGTTCTCCAGATTTAGACAAAAATCTGGATAAGGCTACAATTCTTCCAACCAGTCTTTGTACTTCCTTCATGTTGGATGGGATTTTCATTGCTAAGATAGCTTGACATTTCTCTGGGTTCGCCTCGATTCCTCGGTCAGTTAACATAAAACCAAGGAATTTTCCGGAATGAACAGCAAAGGAGCACTTCTCTGGGTTGAGCCTCATATTGTATTTCCTGAGCTGGTTGAAAATTTCTTGGAGATCATCAATATGCTTTCTGTCCGTTGGAGTCTTGACCACCATGTCGTCGATGTAGACTTCTATATTGCGCCCAATCTGCTCTGCAAATACCTTGCCCATCAGTCTTTGATATGTGGCCCCGACATTTTTTAATCCAAAGGACATAACTTTGTAGCAGTAGTTGGCCATATCTATGATAAAAGTTGTTTTGTCTTCATCCACCGGGCTCATTCTGATCTGATTGTAACCCGAATAAGCATCCATAATGCTGAGATATTTGTAACCAGAGGCTCCGTCGACTAGGTGGTCCACGCTGGGGAGCGGATAGGCGTCCTTAGGGCATGCTTTGTTCAGGTCGGTGAAGTCAGTGCACATCCTCCACTTCCCATTGGATTTTTTGACCATGACGACATTCGTAAGCCATGTGGTATATTCAATCTCCCTGATGAAACCAGCTTCTAACAATTTCTTTGATTCTGTTAGTGCTGCATTTCTGCGCTCCTCACCTAGTCTTCGTTTCCTTTGGGAGATGGGTTTGATCTTTGGATCGATCATTAGCTTGTGACATACAAAATCTGGGTCGACCCCTGGCATGCCTGCAGGAGTCCAGGCAAATAAGTCAGAATTTTCTTTTAGGATTTGTATTACCTGGTGTTCCTCATGGGTGAAAGGCTTGTCCCAATCCGAGTTGTTTTATCTGGTTTGTCGCCGATTTGGACAATCTTTAGCTCCTCAGTAGGTTGAGGTCTTCTATCCGAGAAGTCGATTCTTGGGTCTAGCTCGGTAGAGTGTATCCTGAGTTCAGCTCCAGGAACTTTGTTGGAAGATCTCCTTGTTTCCAAGCTTTTTACATAACAACGCCGAGCTTCGTCCTGTTCGGCTCTCATAACTCCTATCTTTTGGTCATCAACAGGAAATTTCATAGTTAAATGGGGAGTTGAAACGATTGCTCCCAAAGCATTTAAGGTGGGTCTCCCAATAATAATATTATAAGAAGTAAGAGCATTGACAAGTAGATATTTTTCGTTTACGGTTTTGTAAATCCCATCAGACCCAAAGGTCGTTCTAAGGTTTACATAACATCTTACCTCTACCTGTTCTCCCGCGAATCCTACCAGGCTTCCATCAAAAGGATGAATAGTATCTATTGGGAGGGAAAGATCCTCGTAAGTCTTCCAGAATAGGACGTCAGCAGAGCTTCCTTGGTCTATCAAGACTCTTCTGACCAAGCAACCTTCAATGTTAATCCGGACTACCATTGGATCGTCCTGGTTCATGTCCTTTAAACCTGCAAAGTCCCTGTCAAAGAAAGAAATGACAGGATGAGATTTACCTAATTGCTTCCGTTCCAATTTATTTACTGAACAAATTGTTCTAAGGTGTCTTTTTCTGGAAGAGGAGGTAGGTCTGCCTCCCGCGAATCCTCCTAAAATGGTGTGAATGGATCCAGCTCTTCTCCTAAGTGTGTTTGGACCGGGATTCCTTTCTGGGGATTCGTCCCTGTTTCTTCTACGATCATAATCTACCCAAGCTGCTTCTTTTTTATTTTTCTGCCTGCCATCGTACACATATCTCCCGAGGTGACCAAGTCTGATGAGTTGTTTGATTTGATTTTTCAAAGTCCAGCAGTCATCAGTATTATGCCCAAATGCACGATGAAAATCACACCTTTTTGTCCGATCAACCCCCTCAGGGGTGTCCTTAGGGGGTGGGGGAAGTTCGATGATTCTTGAATTATATACCTCCCGCAAGATTTGGCTCCTTCTGGCATTTAGAGGAGTGAAGTGATCAAAAATTGGGGCTGGTCGGGGCGGTCTAGCCGACCTTCCATTTTTCTTTCCTGGGTGGTTCTTGAAGTTGTAGTTCCCTTTGTTATTTTGTAGACTATTGTGTCGAGAGGAACCGTCCTTTTCTAATGGTTTTGTTAGCATGGCTCTGAGTCGTCTTTTGGCTACGGCTGCTTCCTCCGCATCTATCTGACCTGAGGCTTTGCGTCTGAAGTCGGCTATGTCGATTGGTTTTGACTTGGCTAACTCGTCTGCAAACTGGCCTTCTTTTACTCCGTTGATGATCGCCTTGAGATGTATCTTAGGATCGAGCTCTTTTACTTGCATAGCTTCTTTGTTAAAGCGATTGATGTAATCTTTAAGTGGCTCATCGTCACCTTGAAGTATGCTAAACAGACTGTCTTCTGTTTACTTGAAAGGACAGCTTGATGAGAATTGGTTCTTAAAGGTTGTGTTGAACTCCTCAAAATCTTTAATTGATCCATGAGTCAGAGTTGAGTACCATTGCAGTGCGGGCCCTGTCAAAGTCCCTAGAAAAATCTTACATAAAACAGGATCAGTAGCACCTGTTGTGAGAATTATTGTATGAAATCTAGTAAGATGTGAATTCGGATCAGTTGTTCCATCATAGACAGGCAGGTCAGGGAATTTAAAATATCTTGGTAAAGGAACAGACATTATATAGTCAGTAAAAGGATGAAAACGTGAATCAGTATGATTATTCTCATGAACCTGGGGTCTCGAATGTTCTGAGGGAGTTCGAGTCCCTGAAGAGTACGCGTCTCCCTCCTCTTCCCGAGAGTCTCGCGTATCATTCAGTTGTTCTCGCATCACTCTGTTTTCTTCCAAAACCCTTTGGTTCTCCCGTCTGAGTTGTTCGAGCTGTTGAGCAAGCTCCTGCAATGTCAGTCCATCTTCGTTGGCGTTAGACCTTGTTTTTACCATCTTTTGGAGATTCTTGTGGTACTCTGGGAGAGTTTTACCAGAGCTCCACGGTGGGCGCCAAATGTTCTTACAAAGCCTAAATTCTACTCATGGGGGTATAACCAGGCTAAGTGAAGAAGTTAGTGTGTATTTTGACGCTGCCTATGTCCCTCCTTTTATAGGTGTTGTAGGTATTCTCCATATATGGCATGATTGGATAATTGAAGTGTATCTTGCGTAGATTTGGTTATCAGATCAATTCTTTCCTTATATGTCTGATCTTCTCCTTATGTTAGGCCATGGGTTCGGCTATCTGCATGCTGAGTTATCTAGCATGTGTCCTTATCCGGACCGAGAGTATCTCGTACATATCAATTTACTTCAAAGTCAACTCAATTAAAATAGAAATAAAAGTCAATGGTTTTCAAAATACTTAAAGCAGCGGAATCTCAAATAACAACATCAAAATATTCTACTGGCCATGTAAGGCACTCAAAACAGTTTACAAAATCTTTTCCTAACAAAAAACATAAAGTAAAAACCCTAATGGTATGCTCTGATGTCACAAGTATCAGAGCGACATCCCCTTCAATTACTACTCGACACCATTCGTTTCATCATCAACACCTGTAAAATTAACAATAGTGTAACGGTGAGGAAAAGAATACCAACTCATACATACACATAGGAGGCTACCCTATCCTCACCCACATATATTCATCATACTCATCAAGTGATAATACACACAGAACATCTTACACCTTTATTATCAAACATCATATCTCATCACAATTATATGAATCACACTTTATAAATCATCAAGCACATTCTCAATACATAATACTCATCTCATTAATAATTCTCATAACATCATAATATAATTCAACAGCATCATTAATCACATTGCATGTTCATCTATCATCATGCACACCCAAACATAATCAACCATCATCATGAAATACATTGCATGTTCATCTATCGTCATGCACACCAAAACATCAACAACATCATCATTAAATACATTACATGTTCATCTATCATCATGCACACCCAAAACAGTTCACCTCCCCGAGTTGCACTTCACCCCTCTCTAGGCTTGTGCATCTCGAGTACAATCACCTCCCTGAGTTACACTCCACCCCTCACTGGGCTTGTGTATCTCAAGTACAATCACCTCCCTGAGTTACACCTCACCCCTCACTGGGCTTGTGTATCTAAAGTACAATCACCTCCCTGAGTTACACCCCACCCCTCACTGGGCTTGTGTATCTCAAGTACAATCACCTTCCTGAGTTACACCCCACCCACACCGGACTTGTATATCTCAAGTACAACACCTCCCTGAGTTGCACCCCACCCCACTCTGGGCTTGTGCAACTCAAGTACAACAACTCATATGCTCAATGCATAATTAAAATCATAAGGTTAAGTACATCATCATCATCATCATCATTATCATCATCATCACCAAAAAATCATCATCAATCATTCTCATCATAAATCATCATCATCATCATAACTCATAACACTCATCGCATGCTCAATGCATCATTATATAAACATCAAATCACACCCATAGTAAGGTCACATACATCATCATCATTCTCATAATAGACATCTATTCATCAAAGGTATCATCATATCATCATAGACACACCAAACTCAAGTGTAACAATCATTATCAATCACTAAGATCTCAAATTCCACACTGGTAATCGATTACCAACCTCCAGTAATCAATTACCAGCAAACAAAGCCTCTGGTAATCGATTACAACCCTTTTGTAATCGATTACTTGCAAGCAAACACACTGGTAATCGATTACAACATCTTTGTAATCGATTACTTGCAAGCAATCACTCTGGTAATCGATTACAGCATCCCTGTAACCGATTACCTGCGAACAAACAGCACACCAGGCTACCCAAAAAATCCTAGTAATCGATTACACACCCTGGTAATCGATTACCCGCAACGCAGATCGCAGTTCTCGCGATCTTTAACCCTTTTAATCCCCTTTATTCATCCTCTAATCAATCCTCTTTGTTATATCATCAATCATATGCGATTATATCACCTAAACTCAGCAAAAACAACAATCTTTACACATATTATACGGTTAATCCATCAAAACCCAAAATCATCAAATCCCTATTTACCCATTTTCATTATTCTCAATATCCTCTTCAATTTCACCCAAGAATTCATCAAGATTCATCAATTCAATCATTAATCAACAGTTTTTATCATCCATACTCAATATAATATACATCAATACGAATTTAAAGTCTTAAATTACTACCCAAGCACCCCCACATGCACATACAAGCAGCACCCTCTTCCCCACCGTACCTTGAAGTAAAGATCGAACAGCAAGGAAGACTCTTTCTTGATTCTTGATGATCACTCTGCAGCAACCTCTTATTGAGACTTGGTTTCTCCCCTCCTTAGTGTTTCGCTCTCTGACGATTTGCAGAATAAGGATTAGGGTGAACTGATAACCCCTCCTTACTAAAATGCCAATATGGGCTTGGGCTCATCCTCAACCCCCTTATCTTCTTTTAAGTTTTGAACTAGCTTTATGGATAAAACTACTCATAATATTAATTCTATTATTATTTATTTATTTCTTCTACTCTATTAATTTAATTTAATTTAATTTAATAAAATTCAGGATGTTACAACTCTCCCCTCCTAAAAGGAAATTCGTCCTCGAATTTTACTTGAAGCGAATAACTCTGGATAGGACTTCTTTATCTTCTCTTCAAGTTCCCAAGTAGCACTCTCGTGTGTAGGTCCTCCCCAGATTACCTTACTAAAGGAATTTCTTTACCTCGAAGTTGTTTCACCCTCCGATCCTCAACTCTCACCGGCATGGTTTCCACCGTCAGGTTTTCCTTAATCTCAAGGTGATCCGACTCAATCACATGCGAAGGATCATGAATGTATTTCCGGAGTTGAGAAACATGGAAAACATTATGAAGGTTTGACAGGTGTGGAGGTAAAGCAATCTGATAGGCAACATAGCCGAATCTTTTGAGAATTTGGTAAGGACCAATGAATCGAGGTGTAAGCTTTCTAGACTTTAATGCCCTACCAACCCCAGTCCACGGAGTGACTTTCAGGAATACATGATCTCCTTCTTTGAATTCTAATTCATTCCTCCTCTTATCAGCATAGCTCTTCTGCCTACTCTGAGTTATCCTCATCCTCTCCTGAATTACCCTAACCTTATCAGTGGTTTGCTGCACCATCTCCGGTCCTAATGCAAGGCTCTCTCCCGGCTCACACCAACACAAGGGTGTTCTACACCTCCTACCATACAATGCCTCATAAGGCGCCATACCTATGCTAGAGTGAAAACTATTATTGTAAGTAAACTCTATTAAAGGTAAGAAACTATCCCAACTACCCCCTTGGTCTAACATGCAAGCTCTAAGCAAATCCTCTAAGGATTGAATGGTTCTCTCGGTCTGACCATTAGTTTGAGGGTGATAAGCTGAACTAAGCCTAAGTTGGGTCCCCAAGGCCTGCTGCAAACTCTCCCAAAATCTAGAGGTAAACCTGGGATCTCTATCTGAAACTATACTAGATGGTATGCCATGCAATCTCACAATCTCGCTAATGTAGATTTGAGCTAGTTTCTCTAAGGAATACTTAATATTGATGGGAAGGAAATGAGCACTCTTAGTTAACCTATCCACAATGACCCAAATAGAGTCATGCCCCCTTACAGTCTTAAGCAAAGCAACTACAAAGTCCATAGAGATGTTATCCCACTTCCACTTAGGTATACTTAAGGGTTGAAGTAATCCTGAAGGCTTCTGATGTTCTACCTTAGACTTTTGGCACACTAAACAGGCACTCACAAAATCTTCTATGTCTCTCTTCATCCTAGGCCACCAAAACACTTTCTTCAAGTCCTGATACATCTTAGTCGATCCTAGGTAAAAACTAAGCTTACTTCTATGACCCTCTTCAAGCACTAAGCGTTTAATGGTAGGTTCACTAGGCAAACACACTCGGTCGCCAAACCTCACTACCCCATCAGTACCTATCACAAACTCTCCACCATTACCTCCTTCTATAGCTTCTCTCCTAAGCACCAAAAACGGATCCTCCAATTGAGCTTTGCTAATATCCTTCAACAGATCATTACTTACTTTAGTCATCCCTAGCCTCACACTATCTGGAGTCACCTCACAAGCCAAACCCAAATCCCTAAACTGAGTCAAAAGATCCATTTCCTTAATCATCAGGGAGCTAACATGAATGGATTTCCTACCTAAAGCATCAACCACTACATTAGCCTTACCGGGATGGTAACTCAACTCAAAATCATAGTCCTTAAGAAACTCTCACCACCTTCTCTGCCTCATGTTCAGCTCTTTCTGATCAAACAAATATCTAAGGCTCTTATGGTCACTAAAAACTCAAATATGGAACCATACAAGAAATGCCTCCACTTCTTCAATACAAACACTACAGCCGCTAACTCTAGGTCATGGGTAGGGTAGTTTCTCTCATGGATTTTCAATTGCCTATAGGCATAAGCTACTACTTTACCCTCTTGCATTAATACCCCACCTAAACCCATCTTAGAGGCATCGCAGTACACTACAAAGGATTTGCTAAGATCAGGCAACACTAACACTGGTGCACTAGTCAACTTTTCCTTAAGGGTTTGGAAGCTAGACTCGCACTTACTATTCCACACGAAGGCAACTCCCTTCCTAGTCAACTTAGTCAAAGGCAAAGCTAACTTAGAAAACCCCTCTATGAATCTCCTATAGTACCCAGCCAACCCAAGGAAACTTCTAATTTCGCTCACTGACTTAGAAGCCTCCCATCTGGACGAGAATACGGCTCACCCTTGCAAGCAGATTCAGACTTGTTCTGGTTCCTGATAGGTCCTTCACTCTTATAATGCGTAGCTCTAGCCCAGTTGTCTTCGTCGTACACCTTACGTTTATTCACTAGCTCGTGAAATCGTGCAATTCCCTGGTAGTTGAACACTTGCTTGATCTCTGGACGAAGACCGCTGATAAACTTTACCCACTTTGATTCTTCCTTAACAGCTCCCTCATATGTAGGACAGAATCGAACTAACGCTTTGAACTTGGATACGTAGTCCGCCATGTGACATCCTTCTACCCCAAACTCTTATACGTTTAATAAATTGAAGTGTAGAAAAGGTAACGTCCCACAATGGGTAAAAGGTTCACATAACTTCTTAATTAAAACCTCATTGTTTCAAAAACAACTTAATTAAAATAAAATATAACTCAAAGGTATTCAAAAACTCAAGCAGCGGAATCTCCAAAAATATAAAAGTAACTAACATCCTACTTGCCGTGTAAGGCATCCAAAACAGTTTACACAAAAACCTTCCTAACTAGAAACATAAAGAAAGAACCCCCAAAATTATGTCCTGATGTCACATATACCAGAGCACACTCCCTTTAATCAAAACTCGACACCAGTCGTGTCATCATCAATACCTGTAAAAATATCCACAGTATAACGGTGAGGAAAAGAATACTACTCATACATACACATAGGAGGCTACCCTATCCTCACCCACATAAAAATAACATCATCTTTCACCACACCACATACCCCAAACATCACATAATTCATCAGATAATAATCATCTATAAATCAGCATATAACCATTCATTTATATCATCACATAATTCTCATACCATCATTCACCAAAGGAATCACATACTCTATTTTCACACATAATGCTCAATCATCATTAATACTCACAACATCATTATTTACTCAGTTTCATCATCAAATATATCTCATATATACATTCATCATGTATGCACCAAAACTCATCATCATTATATTATAACTCAATTCATCATTAAGTATAACTCATCAACCCATGCACCAAACTCATCACCTCACCTACCCAAAGATCATGACTTGGAACTCCGCACAATGGGTGCACCTCGTCAATCACTCTAGTTAATACCAAGATAGTCTACCGATGTCACCACACACAATCCGATAGGTTGTACCCCCTCTTTGGGCCCGCACAACGACATTCGACCCTAGGTTGCACCCCCTCTATGGGCCAGTACAAATCACCCCTAGGTTGCACCCCCTCTATGGCCTGTGCATCGAACGCCCCATCTTGATCCCCTGAGTTGTACCCCCTCTATGGGCCCGCACAACTCAGTTCACCTCCTGAATTGTACCCCCTCTATGGGCCCGCATAATTCAGGTCTCATCACATATGCTCAAGGCATCTCTCCTAAGTTGTACCACCTCTATGGGCCCGCACAACTTAGGTAACATCATCATCAAAAGGTGATACACACCATCATCATTATCATCATCATCATGCATTATTATGCTCATCATTAAGTACCATCATCATAAAGTGATATACACTATCATCATTAACATCATCATCAATAAGTGATATACACCATCATCATTAACATCATCATAACATTCACCATCATCATTAATCACATTGCATATTATGCACACCAAAACATCATCAATCACATGGCATATTCACCAATCATTATGCACACTCAATCATCATCAATCACATTGCATATTCACCGATCATTATGCACACCAAACCATCATCAACATCATTAATCATCAACACCATAATCATAATAAAGCATTATCAAACAACATCAATCATCATCAAGCACTTAGGATCTCAAAATCCACTCTGGTAATCGATTACCAACCTCTAGTAATTGATTACCTGCAAACAAGGTCTCTGGTAATCGATTACAACCACCTTGTAATCAATTATCTGCAACCAAACACTCTGGTAATCGATTACAGCATCTCTGTAATCGATTACCTGCAAGCAATCTCCCTGGTAATCGATTACCACCATCCTGTAATCGATTACCAGTGAACAAACAGCACTTCTGGGTTGCCCAGAACACACTGGTAATCGATCACCAACTCCAGTAATCGATTACCCGCGACGCAGATCATAGTTCTCGCAACTTTCACCCATTCTAAACCCCTTTATTCAACCTCTATTCAATCCTCTTTGTTAAAACATCAATCATACTCGTTTATATTCATCAAACTCATCAAAATCATCAATCTTTAATAGTTTTACACAGTTTTCCCATCAAAACCCAAATCATTAAACCCCCATTAACCCTTTTTCACTATTCTCTTTATTCTCATTCAATCCAATCAAGATTCACCAAGATTCACAGAATTAATCATCAATCAACATGTTTTCATCATACAATACTCAATATATATATATATCAATTTCGAATTTAGAGTCTTAGAGGGTCTTATGGTTGCCCTCACTACCCAAGCACCCCTACATGCATATACAAGCAGCACCCTCTCTCCCCACCGTACCTTAAGTGAAGATCGAACAACAGCAAGGAAGACTCTTTCTTGGTTCTTGATGATTACTCTCCAACAACCTCCTCTCGAGACGTCGTTTCTCCCCTCCTTAGCATTTCGCTCTCTGACGATTTGAAAATAAGGATTAGGGTGAACTGATAACCCCTCCTAACTAAGATGCCTAATTGGGTTGGGCCCACTCTCAACCCCCTTATCCTCTTTTTAAATTCGAAATAGCTTTATTAATAAAACTACTAATAATGTTAACACTATTATTTATCCCTCTTATTTAATTAATTAATATTATTAAAAATAATAATACTATTATTTCTTCCTTTTATTTATAAAATTTGGGATGTTACACGCCACGGTGCCATCTCCTTGTTTTAACTCGAGAAACTTCATCTGCTTCTCGTTACGGATATCGTGAGGAAGGTACTTCTCAAGGAACAACCCCTTGAAGTTATCCCAGCTCAACGCGGTGCCCTCATCGATCATCCTCTGATAAGTGCCCTGTCACCAGAACCCGGCATCCCCTGATAGCATGAATGTGGCTAACGTCACCTTTTGTATCATCGGGCAGTCCATCGCTCTAAAGATCTTCTCGATCTCAAATATCCAGTCAGCAGCATCGTCGGGATCACAACCCCCATGAAAAGTAGGTGGATGGTTCCTCTGGAACCGAGCAAGCCAATCCACCTCATGATGTTGGTTTAGGTTGCCAACAGCCTGTGCCGTAGCCATTAAGGCGTCGGCCATCGCTCGATCATTCCTACCCCCAGCCATTACTCTTCTGGTTCACAGAAAAGTAAATAAGTCACACAATTAATTCAATAAAGTCAAAACAACACAATTCAATCAATCAATCATCATAATAACACCACAGAAGCATAGTAAACTCATAACTCAAGGCCGGTGAACCAACCTGCTCTGATACCAACTAATGTGACACCCTTCTACCCCAAACTCTTATACAATTAATAAATCGAATAGTGACCCACAACGGGTAAAAAGGTTCACATTTCTCTTCATAAAAAAAATGTCATTTACTTTAAAGTCAACTCAATTAAAATAGAAATAAAAGTCAATGGTGTTCAAAATACTTAAAGCAGCGGAATCTCAA
Organism: Sesbania bispinosa; assembly: GCA_026901365.1. NCBI lineage: Eukaryota > Viridiplantae > Streptophyta > Magnoliopsida > Fabales > Fabaceae > Sesbania > Sesbania bispinosa. The sequence continues at coordinate 85,477 of QLOH01000673.1, read as the reverse complement.
ATAACAACATCAAAATATTCTACTGGCCATGTAAGGCGCTCAAAACAGTTTACAAAATCTCTTCCTAACTAAAAACATAAAGTAAAAACCCCAATGGTAAGCCCTGATGTCACAAGTATCAGAGCGACATCCCCTTCAATTACTACTTGACACCAGTCGTGTCATCATCAACACCTGCAAAATTAACCACAGTGTAACGGTGAGGAAAAGAATACCAACTCATACATACACATAGGAGGCTACCCTATCCTCACCCACATATATTCATCATACTCATCAAGTAATAATACACACAGAACATCTTACATCTTTATTATCAAACATCATATCTCATCACAATTATATGCATCACACTTTATAAATCATCAAGCACATTCTCAATACATAATACTCATCTAATTAATAATTCTCATAACATCATAATATAATTCAACAGCATCATTAATCACATTGCATGTTCATCTATCATCATGCACACCCAAACATAATCAATCATCATCATGAAATACATTGCATGTTCATCTATCGTCATGCACACCAAAACATCATTAACATCATCATTAAATATATTACATGTTCATCTATCATCATGCACACCCAAAACAGTTCACCTCCCTAAGTTGCACTTCACCCATCTCTAGGCTTGTGCATCTCGAGTACAATCACCTCCCTGAGTTACACCCCACCCCTCACTGGGCTTGTGTATCTCAAGTACAATCACCTCCCTGAGTTACACCCCACCCCACTCTGGGCTTGTGCACCTCAAGTACAACAACTCATATGCTCAATGCATAATTAACATCATAAGGTTAAGTACATCATCATCATTATCATCATCATCACCACAAAATCATCATCAATCATTCTCATCATAAATCATCATCATCATAACTCATAACACTCATCGCATGCTCAATGCATCATTATATAAACATCAAATCACACCCATAGTAAGGTCACATACATCATCATCATTCTTATAATAGACATCTATTCATCAAAGGCATCATCATATCATCATAGACACACTGAACTCAAGTGTAACAATCATTATCAATCACTAAGAACTCAAATTCCACACTGGTAATCGATTACCAATCTCCAGTAATCGATTACCTGCAAACAAAGCCTCTGGTAATCGATTACAACCCCTCTGTAATCGATTACCTGCAAGCAATCACTCTGGTAATCGATTACAACATCCATGTAATCGATTACCTGCGAACAAACAGCACACCAGGCTACCTAGAAAACCCTGGTAATCGATTATACACCCTGGTAATCGATTACCCGCAACGCATATCGCAGTTCTCGCGATCTTTAACCCTTTTAATCCCCTTTATTCATCCTCTAATCAATCCTCTTTGTTATATCATCAATCATATACGATTATATCACCTAAACTCAGCAAAAACAACAATCTTTACACAGATTATACGGTTAATCCATCAAAACCCAAAATCATCAAACCCCTATTTACCCTTTTTCATTATTCTCAATATCCTCTTCAATTTCACCCATGAATTCATCAAGATTCATCAATTCAATCATTAATCAACAGTTTTTATCATCCATACTCAATATAATATACATCAATACGAATTTAAAGTCTTAAATTACTACCCAAGCACCCCCACATGCACATACAAGCAGCACCCTCTCCCCCACCGTACCTTGAAGTGAAGATCGAATAACAAGGAAGACTCTTTCTTGATTCTTGATGATCACTCTGCAGCAACCTCCTTTTGAGACTTGGTTTCTCCCCTCCTTAGCGTTTTTTTCTCCGACGATTTGCAGAATAAGGATTAGGGTGAACTGATAACTCCTCCTTACTAAAATGCCTATATGGGCTTGGGCCTATCCTCAACCCCTTATCTTCTCTTTAAGTTTTGAAATAGCTTTATGGATAAAACTACTCATAATATTAATTCTATTATTATTTATTTATTTCTTCTACTCTATTAATTTTATTTTATTTTATTTAATAAAATTCAGGATGTTACACTACCAATGAAGATTTTTTCCATCCACAAGAGGGGTATATTTTCAAGTAAATAGAATAAACAAACCCATAAAAAATACAACATAATAGCAGTAATTCCTAATAATTAATGTAAGAAAATAAATTAATAGAAATATAGTTAGAATCTCTTTGGTAAGGGAGTAAGGAATTTCAATTATTAGTTGAAAGTTGAAATCAGCAGCTGAAATCATTTTAGTTATGTTTGGTAAGGTAACTTTTTTAGGTAGTTAATAGTTTTTCATTAGCTTTTTTTAAGAGCTACTTGAGGTAGTTTTTTTTTTTAAAAAAAAACTTCTATTTTCAACTAACAGCTAAGAATTTCTTATAGTTTTAACCATCAAGAACTTCCACTCATTATTATTTGATAATTAATGATGTCCTTATTTGCCATTTTACTGTTTTCAACTAGTTCAACAACTAGTTTTATCATACATTTTCAATCAAATTGGCTAACCTTTTAGCTTTCAATTAACTTTTAAGCTTTAACTGTAACTAAACCAAAACTACTTCTAATTATACGAGATACATGTGATTAATTAAAAAAATAACACAAATTTTAGGGATATATTTTAATAAAATTAAGTATTTGGCTCCCCTAGATTTTTCATCCAAGTTTCGCCATCGATCTCATTGACACTTTGTAGTGTTATGTTCACCTTTACGGGTCGTATCTAAGAATTTCGGGGCCTTTTGAGCTGTAAAATTATTTATTAAAGTTTTATAATCAAGTAATTCTAATATCTCACTCTCAATAGATAATATAGCTAACCCATTCAATCTATCTTGTAGCATAGTTGATCTTAAATATGATTTAATCAATTTTAATTTTAAAAAGCTTCTTTCAGTAGTCGCGACAATTACAAGTAATGTTAATAATATTCTATAAGCAATGCATGTATTTGAAAAAGAACAAAATTTTTTTATATAGTTCAATATTTTTAATGGTGTGTTAATTTCATTTGTTAGAATTTCTTTCAATAACTTTAATTCTGAAACCAAATCAAGACCATCAATATCAGAATGGTTCTCAAAACTCAATCTTTTCAATATTGATACAATATTTTTTCAATTCATCTTCCCCTAAAGTTTTAAATTTATTTGAATCAAATAAAAAAACCAAACATGTTTTCATATTTTAAAAATTGTTCAAATCGACTCTCAATAGAAGAAATAGACTGATCTAATATGTACAAAAAATAATGAGATAGCTAATTCTTTTTTATGATCTATGGGCTCAGCAATACTACTGATAGAAGAAAACTCACTGTTGAGTGTTGAGTGACTTTTCATTTGCAAAAATTAATAAATGGGTTGTGGATTTTTAAGTAGTTTAAAAGATAAGAAAAAAGAGATATAAGAAATGTAACATATGAGCCTTGTAAAATATTGGGCCCCATCTCAAACATTATTAATTTTTAAAAAATAATTTATATCAATAATACTACTATTAAAAAAAATTGAGAGACTTATAAATTTGGGGTTCTAAACAATGATCTTAATTGCCTTGTTGAATTTCCGTTATTGAGGAATTCATCCCTTACTCGTCCAAATTCATAGGAGTGTTATGATGATAAGAAATATTAATGAATTTAGTGAGGATCTTTGGGTTAAAGTAACATTATACTTCATTTTCATTATTTTGCTTATAAAAAAATTGTAATCACAGAAGTCCAAAACCATATGTTATGTCATATCTTTACCAAGAAAAAAAAAAAACCATATGTCATATGTACGAACCAACTATAGTGATTCTTTGTGTTAACTTCATAACTCATATTCAAATAAAAGAGAAAAATGACAAGTAGCTCAGAGAGTGTGGCTGGTGTTACAACAAAATATACATCCTATCCGAAATGATCAAGGATAGAAGAGAAAACAAGTAGACACAATAATTGAGACCCAAAAGCAGAAGAAAATGAACAAACAAACCAAAAAAAAAAAAAAAAACGGAGTTTCCGTGCCGTGCATTCCGTAATGTGTTATTCTCGGCGGGTTGTTCTCACACAGAGAGAGAGAGAGACGTAACGTCCACAAGGACCACAACCAAGAAGTCCAGGTCATCCCATCTGTGCATGAAAACAATGCACATGATCATCATCACCATCATCATGCACATTAGCATCAGCACCAAATGGCTATGTCGCAAAAGCAAGAGACACACGAGGTGTGCTGCGGTTAGACCTTGCTGCAAGGGGTGGCTTATTTACACTCCCTACCCTACTACTGTTACCACCACCACCATTCACACTCACATGTCTCCAAGATGTTCCTGTGGCCCCACATTTCACCGGTTGTGGCCCCACACTAACCGCTTTCTCACACCGACAGCTCACCAACAACCCATTCCCACCTTTCCTCTTCAACTGCTCCGCCGTCGCCGTCACACCTCCTCCGCCGCCGGCTATGCTTTCTTCATACCCCTCCGCGGTTGTCACGCTCCACTCGATGCTCGCCTCGCTCGGCTCGTAGCACTCCGTCATCGCCGGCGTCGCTGAACCCTCGTCGAACGAGTCCCTGCTGCTCCGGCGATAAATCATAGGGTACGTCGATTGCGTTGCGGTGGAGAAGCTCTCGATCTCGAACAAATCGGAGCTAGCGTCGCTTGCTCCGTCGCCGTCGTCTTCGACGACGGCGACGCCGCGTGAATTGGCCGGCGGGAAGGGGAAATTGATTGGCTTAGGTTCTTCGTCGGGTGGACGGAACACTTCCAAGGAATCTCGCGGAGGATCTTCCTCAACGACGCCGTTTTGGATGCGGAGTTTCGTTGTGGGTGGGTTTAGCACGGGGAAAGTGAAACCATCGTTGAAGGGTACTCTTAAAGTGGTTACCAACTTGGTGGCAACAAGGTTTGGTGTTTGATTTACCCAATTGTTATTAGGTGTGACTGTGATATGATTATGAACATGCTTGGTTGTTTGATTTGTTTCCATGTTCATTCTATTTTCATGGTCTTGTGTTGCTGATTGTGGCTGTGGTAGTGGTGGTGGTGGGGTTGGTGTTTTGGGTTCTGGCGTTGTCTTTTTTTCCTTGACTTGTACTGATTTTTTACCCGTGCATGGACATCTTCTCCTGAAAAGCCATATAGGTTTGGAAATTGATGCTTTGAGGTTGTTGTTGTTGAGATTGTTGGGGTTTGGATTTGGGGGGTTTTTCATGGACACTGAGATTGCACCTGGAGGGTGAGATAGTAAACCTTGTTGACTGTTCCAACTTGCTTCTGAGGAAGCTGTTGGTGTAGCAGCATGGAAGGAACGTGCTCTGTAGTTTCTGATGTTGGCAGCATAGCCATCCACTGAGGATGAAGCAGAGGAGTATCTTGTGGTCTCTGAATTAATGCGTTCATTGTCCATGTTGACCACCACTGGAGAAACTCTACTGTTGCTGCTGCTGATGGTGACTTTGTGGATGTCATTGTTGGTCACTTCGTTGAAGTACTTGTGGGCATCAAATATGCTAAGCTCAGAGGTGGAGTCATCAAGAGCGCTTCTACATCGAGTGGTGGTGTGATGATTATGATGATGTGGTTGGCAAGTGATTGGCTTTTCAGGTATGAGATATGATGAGAATGATGCATCTCTGTCTCTCAGGGTTGGTGTATGAAAGGTTTTCAAGGATGTTGCTCTTTCCATTTTGTTTTTCCTATACTCTTTTTCTTCAGGGGTGTTCTGTTAGTATAATATATTTGTAACTGGAAAAAGCTGAGTGAGGGTGAAACTAAAACTAGGAGGCTGTTGTTGTTGCTGCCTGTGAAATTCCTTCTGCTCATTATATATGTGTTTCAGGTCTCTGTACCAATTTGTCCTGTCACCAATTATAAAGCTGTAAAAACCAAACATGTCATATTCCCCTTACCCTACCTTTTTTCCTTCCCTCTTCAATGAAACAAATTCCCAGCCTATGATCTGCCTCACACACTTTCTAAATGTATTATAAGTAAACAACAAAAGTCTGAATTTAAAAATAGAGTATATCCTGACTAGATTATGATATCTATGTGGATAGAGTGATGGAATAACCAATTACATGTGAAACTTCATCATTGGTTGCATCATGGGCATCTTTTAGCAGCTATCTCTGTCTAGAGATTCAATCATTTAAACTAATTTCAGTGCCTTTTCATTGTAAGCTAAAAATAACAGTAGCTTAGGCTAGCACAGAGAACAGTAAAATATAAAGAAAAAAAATAAAAACAAAAAATTCTTTTTTTCCTTCTACATAATTTTAATAAGCGTATAATTCTCCTTGTTTGTAAGTCCTATCAAGTATAGTTTATTCAATTCAGAGCATAATGCTTTTGAAATAGAGATTTAGTAAATCGTTACAATGCCTCTTGGATTCCAAGTTGTGTTACATATCAGAGTTATTTAAATATACAACAAACTCAATGCCACACCTCATTCAATTGATAGGTAGAACTACTATACTATATTTATACAAGCTATTATGTAAAGATTTCATGTTGATATATGGTGCACACATTTTAAGCTTTTTTAACTACTGACCTCTGTTACTGCTATAGTGCTATTACTCAATTAACTATAAGCAAATGGTCCAAATGAAATCAGTGTCCTGGAATGACGGAAGAGTGTTAGGTCTATGTTGTATGCTTCGCAGTTCACAGGACTCCAGAGCAGTGAAGGTTACTGTTTCAGATACCTAAAATTTTCTTGAATCACTTTTTCTCTTGATGGATTGTTTCCCAACTCAAGATCTATGACCATTGATCTACGTTCTTTTCCTTATTTTCTCAGTCGGTATTTCTCTTCATGTGGCCGCCTGATAAGTTTGGTGCCATTGATTCAATAAAGTAGGCAAGGAAACAAGTCCTATCTGACATCAAACACCAGCCAGATAGCAACGTGAATGCGTGAGGGTCCATGGTATTTGACATTTAGGGAAGAAGTTATGTCTGAACTCTTGAGAAACCATAAAGAACTGTCTTTATGGGTTTACCCAATAAATTATCAAAGAGGTGGATTGATTTGGGAAGCAGTGCATGGTGGGTCACCATTAACCTTCTAGGTAACATGCTCTGCTTTATTGCATGCCTTTATAGACAATTAATGTATGGCTCTTGATCTGGTGGTGGTCCAAATTTTGCCCTAGAACAAGATTTTGTTTACATCCTTTGTATCAGATAATATAATATATTATTTTCATTTGATAATTCCTTAACTCGTTATTAAAATCTATTACATTACTAAATTTTAGCTTGGTTGATGTAGAGTAACACAAATTAATGGTACTGTTCCTTTAGTGAAAAGGGATGGTTGAGATGTGTGTCTTACTACTAATATCTTGTTAATTATTTGTTCATGTTTCTTCTTGGTAATTCAGTTTGGCGGAGATAAAATCCTTTTATTTGGGATTGTTTTTTTATCGAGATTCGACCTGTTTGCACCAACATCATTTCGAGCTAAGTCCCATTTGTAACGTCCTAATTTCTAAATCCAAGAATAATGTCCGTTAGAAACACTATTCCCGAATTTCTGAAATTATTTCGCGTCATTTTCGATATTGGCACACATAATACAAAGATGCCTAAGCAATCCAATGTTTGCTTAGACTACCACATAATTCCTACATCACGTTTTCAACACAAAATTCTAAACTGGAACATAGGGCAACCAACACCCACAAGTGCGAGAGTTCATCAACTCCTACCGGAAATCCGACAGAGTTTCCCCTGAAAACTAGACATTTCCCAATTTCCAGAATCACCTGAAAACCAGCAAAATCCCAGTACAATTCATAATAACAAGAGTATTAATCTAGTCCAAAGGAGAAATAGGTCTCCGTGGCCAATCTAAAGGTTTCTACATCAATTACTAATTAAATAAAGACTATACTTAACCATATGATGAAATATCTATTTAATTACATTATTAACGATTAATTACAATGGATAATACTTCATAATTACTATATAGTCTCTAGAAGTGTAGGTATACTCCAAAAGCTCCTCTTCATCTCTGGACAAGGGCTAGAATACCCTACAAACACTAAAATATATCCCCGAAACGTGGGGTGAGGCTACGGTCTCAGCGAGCAAAGCATGCAGCAAGCAGTGTAAGGGTAAGTAGGCACATGAGATGCAACATAGAATACAAGCCATATGAACATCAATAATCATTCTAATCATATTCATCTACTTAACCAACGAATTACATGTAAAGAATGAACCTGACCATACCTGAGTTTCATGCTTATCTACTAATTCTACATGCATGTACAGTCACATGAATGCAATTCTCACAACTGTTCCCAGCTGGCAGGTTCTTTTCACTGATTCTGGAGTTAGTACTGAGCTCAGACTACAGGAAACGTCTTCCCTGGGGACGTATCCCACCCTTATTCTGGACCGAAGTCAAGTTTTCAAGCAATTTCTCACGGCCGAAGCCGGCTTAGTTATTAATTATTCTGGGCCGAAGCCAAAATCTCATTTCTGGGCAGAAGCCAAATTCTGATTTGTTTCTGAGAAATGTCTGGCATGAATGCATAAGGAATGTTTTCTAAGTACTTAACATGTAAACCAACTTCATGGGAGCTCATTCTTAGATTAAATATGCTCATGTATCTCATGCCATGCCAAGTTTGCACATAGACCTTAACAAAATCATCTTGATAGGTAAGTAATCATCAACAAGTTCACCTGATAACAACCAATCACAAGAGATTCCAATATCCCCAAGTTATACTAACCTAGAGTTTAGACATAACAAGGTAATAATTATTTCCTAACCCAACAATAAACCCTCTTTAGAACCCTAATCCCATTCATGCACCCAAAACCCTAACTTCATGTTCATATATCTAATCATACTAAAATCACTCCTAAATCCACTAACTCATCAAGGAATATAAGGAATCAACAAGAGAAGCATGCTTCAGCAATCATTCCTAAGAAATCATAAAGTTCCCAATTTAGATTAACCTAGGGTTTGAGCATTTCAAGCTAATAATCTATCCAACAATAAATTAACACCCACACACTAAAAGAAAGGGATTAGAAGAGTGGGGATCATGATAGAAACACACACAAGATGTGGTGAGGGTGTGTGAGCTTCACTCACCTTGAAGTAGAGCTTCAATGGAGGAGAAATGAAGAAATGGAGATGGAAGTGGAGGGTGGAGGCGAACCCAAGCTTCAAAAATGGAGGAGATCCCCTTTAATCTTCTTCTTCCTCTCCTCCCAAGCTCCCTCTCTCTAGATCCTCTCCTCTCTCTCTCTAACCTATGTTGGAAGAAGAAGAAAGAAAAAGAAATGTGGAAGAAGGAGGCACGAACGGGTTTAAAAATCCCATCATCAAGATGTGCGCTGGAGCGCGCGGGGCATCAGGGCAACAAGTGCACTAGCGCGTTGAAGCAGGGGAGCGCGCGCTGTAGCGCACGGGAGATAGAGCTGCTGGGACGAGTGCGCCTCAGCGAGCCCCTGACAGAACCTATTTCTCCCCTTTTTTTTCCACTTCCTATGCTTGTTCCCTTAAATCCTTTCATTCCTCAACTATGAAGCCTCAATCTTCGTAGGATTGCTAGGCTTAAAGACCTTCCTAATTTAATTATCTCTTATAATTTTCCCCTTAACATTTATAAACTCTTACCAACCCCTCCACTCTGGTTTGTAGTCCATCCTCCCCTCTCAACCTCTTAGTCCATTTCTAACCTTCTAATCAACTTCCTAGCCCTAAACCCATCCTTTTCCTCGGAACCTCACATTCTAGGCTCCCACTGCTCATTACTTCCACAATACTCCGATTCCTGGTTAAGCCAACACCTAAGCCTCTTATTAAATTTCCTAAGTCCCAGATTTTGGGGTGTTACACCATTAATAATCTTGCAAATATATGCCACGATATGCCGAGATCACCAAGAAACAACAACTTTTGGGTTGACTTGTTAGGTGTGCATACTTCCATATGACTAGGCGCGTGGGGCAAGTACCCAAGGTCGTTATAATCGTCTGACGGATTTTCTCGCCTACATTTGACCTACATATACAAGGGTTTCTGAGATTTACTTCGAGGCCTTCATTTTGGACAATGATTTACCTTGGTAGGACATCCACAAACTAACTGCCAAGTAGAGGCCACCGATAAGGTTATAATGCGAGGGTTGAAGAAGAAATTGGACACTGCTAAGGGTTTATAGGCCAAGCAACTCTGGCATGTGCTCTGGGCCTATCACAAAGCTCTGCATTCCACCACCGGGGAATCACCCTTCTACCTTATGCCGCCGAAGTCGTCATCACGGTTGAAGTCGGGGAACCATTCTTAAGGGTTTGACGGGTGTTGAGATCTTGGCAAGCGTACCAATATCGCAGCAGTATAATAGTTAAAAATAAGGGTTGCCGTACCCACGAGGAACGGTACAACTCAAATCCTTAGTGCTCACACTTATTGAGTAAGAGAAATTTTGAATGGTTGTTTGTGAAGATTATAATAGTAAATTAAAACAAAAAATGAGACAAAGAGATAAGAGATTGAGCAATTGAGAGAAACTAGGATTGAACTTCGTCTATCGCACCCCTCTTGTATTTTGGAAATCAATGATATTTAGGAATATACAATTATAAATATTGAAGCATAAATAAATATTATTTCATAAAAGTTCCCACAACTATGAAATACTCAGAACAATTCATGCTGGTTCCCACGGTCACAAATTGCCCCGCTTGAAGATCAGTTGTTAAAGCTATCAATTCATGATGGTTCCCACAGTCACAAATTGAGTGTTTTTACCAATCAGATTTCAAAAACCCTATTCCTAGCACATTTAAGAAATCAGATCATAACTCCGGTACAAAGACGAAAGCTAAGCATTAAGAACAGATTAAAAACACCAATATTATAAAAATAAGGATTCCTAAATAATAAATACAAACCAAAATACAAATGGGGATTTAATCGACTACATTCAATCCTAAAGAGGGATTTAGCTACTCATGGTGGCCATTACACTCCAGAGACTGTCACACTTTTCTCCTAACTCTGTAGCTGCTCAACGGCTCCGTACTCTCTGAATGCCTTCTCAATCCCTAAAAGTCTACTTATAAACTGTTCTGGTGGGCTTTTGAAACTCTGATTGTAGCCCATTAAAAATTACTTTACGTTTCTTGCGCTCTGCCTGCACTCAGCGCAGGTGAAGCGCAGGAAACAACAACAATTTCTCCTGCATTGTCCTCTTTTAAAGCTTGTTTCATGTTGTTCCTGTCCTTGCTCACTGCTTTCTTGATGCTTCATTTGTAACTTTGCTTTTTATCTATCAAAATCAATAGATTCTTTATCAAAATAGCATCAAATTCAAATTTAACTCCAATAAATACAAAAGCTGCAATTTAAGCTAAAAAGGGTGGAATTGAGTTATAAATTCAATAATTCATCATCAATAAGTGTTATAATTTATATGGAAATTTACGTAATTTTAACACTTATCAAGGGGTACCCACACTAGCAAAGTCAGGTACCCCCGATGTGCGTCATCATGCAAAAACATTCGTAAAAATCATGGAAGAAGCAAACAACATACATAGCGAAATAGAACATTTGAAAAAGGTTAAGTGTACTCGACACAATAATATGTTCGAAATAGAAGAAAAATAAAGTTCTTTACAAAGGAAACCAACATTCCGACCCTTCAAGCACTTCCTTTGTCTTCCTCAGCATCAACATCCACAATATCAGCCTTAGCCGCTTGCTCTTTCTCTTCTTTTTCTACATCCTCTTGAAGGGGGATTGGCTTCTCGGGTGGGGGAATGAGTTCCTCATCCCCAAGAACATCTTCCATGAAGTACTTCCCTACACCCTTGTACCACTTGTTATGAACCAAACACAAAGTATCCATACCTTGTGTGCAGATGTCGACCCTGAGACTCAGAAAATTTATTTTTCTAATGGCAGTATGGTAGAATAGCTCAATAGACTCATCCCAAAGATCCTCCAACTGGTCAATCTCCTTCTAATACCACTCTTCTTTTTTTTTTTTGCAAAACCATCTTTCTTAAGGCACAACTTCTCGGCTATAATATCTCGCTTAACAAGGGCTTTCCCAGCTCGACGATCACCTCCGCCAGCTTTGTATTGTCATTAGTAAGTCTTGACCTTGTCAAGAGTAGTCGTCATCTTCTCTTCATCCTCCTTCATTTTATATGATAGGGCCTCAAAATTCTTCTTTATCTCCGGGAGGCCGGTGACAGTTGTGGAACCTGGATAAAATTGTAATTATTTTTAATTGATTTGAAAACTACTTGTAGTAGAAGGGCACAAATCAGGTCAAACCCTGGAGATCCTCTCAAATTAATCCTTCTTGGGGGTTTTCTTGATTGCAGTAAACTGAAGAAAACAAAGATCAAATTAATAGAAAATGTTGAATCAATTTAAGATAAAGATCAATCCAAGAAATTCAGAGGCTATTTTTATGGTTAATCATTGGATTATTATAAGCATGTATACAAGGGATTAAATCTATCGACTTAGGATCATATGGAACCCCTACAACGATCCCTGGATTCTCTACTTAAATAACTTCCATAATTTAATTGATTAAAATTAACAAGATCAAATAACCACCAAATCTTTTGTTAGATCCAAATCAGTTTTATAATCAGAACCCAATTGAAGTAAATAATTCAATTAAAACCTTCAATTCAATTACTTACTCTATGCTCTTTAATTGTTGCATTATGATTAACCAATCAAGAGTAAAACATACATCAATAACAAATTTCACAATCAAAACATGTTAACCAATCAAGCTTTGATCAAAGAAATATGAAATTAAAGCAAATGGAGTAGACAAGAAAAGTAGATATAATTCAATATGTATGTAAATGGAGATCAAACCTAAGAACCAAGATGAAAATAAGCTTGAATCCTCGAATTGAATATAAACTTAGCCTTTGATGAAGACTTTACAATAAAAGATGAATAAAATTAAATGAAAGACTTCGTAATTTCTATTACAACTTGGATGATTTTCCACCTAGCAAGCCCTCCTACTATGTTGATCATTCAGCCATGACTCAACATGTTTTGTCAACAAATGGTATTATTGATAAATTATCTAGCACTTTAGTCCATTACTTTGAATTATCTATCAATTATTTCATTTCCTAGCTATCATTCAACATCTTGTCTCCTACCTGGATGTTAGCTTTCAAATATTGTTGGTTTGAGCCCAAAAGGAGTTTTGTAGCCCAAGTTATGGCCTAATTTCTGGGTATTATTCAGGTTCTCATGAAATGTTGACTATTCCGTCTTCCAAGCCCATTTTGACCCACTAGACATCCGATTTAGCTTTTGGGTTTTTCAACAAAGTTGTTGGGCTTTCTTTTAGCTTTCCTACAATATAAATTTCATAATTTTTAGATATCTAGAACTAGATTTACGCTTGAATTACCAAAATTGTGTGCTGAAATATGTAACTAAGCCTAATATTAACCTAAATTGGAAAAATATGCTTATAACTTATTAATTAAGGCTAAAGGAAGTATTAAAAGGTTAAATTTTAGGGATGATTAATGTGTAAGATTTATATTTATCAGCCGGTGAGTTCATCGATAACATAATGGAAGAAATTTTCCATCATTGCCTCGCGGAGGCACCATATCCTGACTTGGATCAAGAAATCCTTCATGTCAAAGGGTGAAGCAGTAGTGAAGAGCCTCTGACCTTCCTACGATAGAAGTTTCTTAATTGTTTGATTGTCCACGTCGAGACCAGCCCAAGCAATTTGCGGCAGGTTGCCCTTGTTGGATGTCCTCGGCTGAGGATCTACTTCACTATCCGAACCAACAATGGTCAAGCTATCTAAGCCAGAAGATACTAACTCGGTGCATTCCCGGACAACGCCAGCAGATTCGAGGACCTCCGCCATTGAAATGCTACTTTCGAAAATAACGGATAGGCCAGCCTCAAGGGCTTGGACCTGCTGAAGCTGGAGAAAGCCGGACGATGACATCCAAGGCCTGGGGACACGACTATGACTCACTGGTTCACCTATGGTAGGCAAGGGTGCAACAGAACACTGCCTCGATCTAAAAACTAGTTTTCTACCCCCATCCTATTCAGAATCATCTAAAACTACCACCTTATCACAACCACACACGGTGGATTGTCCTCTACTGGCTATAAAACCCTAAAAGAAAATGAATGTAAAAAGTTTTTATAGGGGGCAAAGTGAAGGGTCGTGAACGTGCTTTCTGAGTTGGGAAACATGGAATACATCATGGATGTTGGACAAATGGGGAGGAAAGGCTTTTTTGTAGGATAGGGAATCAATTTTCTACAAGATCTGGAAGGGGCCAACAAATCTAGGGTTCAGCTTTTTGGCCTTAATGGCCTTTCCAATACCTGTGACGGGAGTGACCTTTAGGAAAAACATGTTCACCTTCCTCAACTCTAGGTCATTTCTCTTCCTATCGGCATAACTCTTTTGTCAGCTTTGGGTCATCCCAAGCTTTTCCATAATCATTCTAATCTTTTATGTGGTTTCTTGGACCAAATCCGGACCTAACATGTTCCTCTCACCCACCTCACACCAATAGAGCGAGAACGTACACTTCCTACCACACAAAGCCTCATAGGGTGCCATACATATATTGCTATGAAAACTATTGTTGTAGGCAAACTCTATGAGGAGTATGTATCTATCCCAATTATCTTTCTCCTCTAAAACACAGGCCCTAAGCATATCCTCTAAGGTCTAGATGGTCCTCTCAGACTGCCCATCAGTTTGAGGATGGTATGCGGTACTAAACCTCAATTTAGTATCGAAAGTCAGGTGAAAAACATTCCAAAACCTAGAGGTGAACCTAGGGTCTCTATCTGAGACTATGCTGAAGGGTACACCATGTAGTCTGACGATCTCCTTGATGTATAGGTATACTAATTTACTCAGGGGATAGGCGGACCTAATCGATAGGAAATGGGCCAACTTGGTCAGTTGGTCCACAATGACTCAAATAACGTCCCCATCACAAAATCTATGGCTATGCCCTTCTATTTCCACTAAGGGATCTTTAGAGGCTTAAGGGTTCCTGAGGGTTTCCGGTGTTCAATCTTGACGTGTTGGCAGACCAGGCATTTAGAGACAAACTCTGCTATTTCCCTCTTCATGCCTGCCCACCAAAACATCCTCTTCAAGTCTTGATACATCTTGGTAGTGCCAGGATGCATCGTGAACTTGCTCTTATGGGCTTCCTCTAAAATTTGCTACCGCAGACTATGCCTCCTTAGGGACACAAACTCTCCCTTGGAAGAGAATCATCCCATCACATGACTTAGTAAACCATGGCCGCCCTTTCCTATCCTGGAGTTCTACATCTAAGTTCTAAGCCTCTTTAATCTGGGTTCTCAACTCATTGGTCACCTCTATCCTATGTAACCTTAGACTATCAGTCCCAAAACTCACATCTAGGCACAGGTCTCTAAACTCCTTCACCAACTCTAATTCGTGCACCATCATCAATGATGCGTGTAAGGATTTCCTGTTCAGGGCATCAGCCACCAAATTAGCCTTGCCCATGTGGTACTTAAGCTCAAAATCTTAGTCCTGAAGGAACTTCATCCATCTCCTCTGTCTCATGTTAAGCTCTTTCTGATCGAAGAGATACTTGAGGCTCTTGTGGTCACTAAACACCTCAAACTTCACCCCCGTAGAGGTAATGCCTTTAGATTTTGAGGGCAAATACCACATCCGCTAACTCTAGGTCATGGGTTGGGTAGTTCTCCTCATAAGGTCTAAGTTATCGAGGGGAATAAGCTACTGCCTGCCTCTCCTACATCAAAACACACCCCAACCCCTTACCCGAAGCATCATTATACACCTAAAAGTCTTAGATGGAGCCAGTAACACCAGTACCGAGGCGGTGGTCAACCTCTCCTTGAGTTCGAGGAAACTCCTCTCACATTTCTCATCCCACACAAAAGCTTGTCCCTTACGGGCCAGCCGAGTGAGGGGTAAAACAAACTGGGAGAATCCCTTGATGAACCTCCTGAAATAACCAGCCAATCCTAGGAAACTCCTAATCTCAATTATAGTCTTAGGCCTCTCCCACTCAAGGACGACTCCAATCTTACTTGGGTCTACCGGCACACCCTCCCGGGAAATTACATGACCTAAGAAGTGAACCCTATCCATCTAAAACTCACACTTCTCGGGGTTGGCAAAAAGTTGTTTTTTCTCTCAGAACTCGCAACACCATCCTCAAGTGCTGTTCGTGCTCCTCTAAGGTTTGGGAATAGATGAGAATGTCATTGATGAACATGACAACAAACTTATCCAAGTAGGGCCTGAAAATCCAGTTTGTGTAGTCCATGAACATGACCAGAGCATTGGTTAAGATAAATGGCATCACCAAGTAGTCGTAATTGTTGAGATCTTGACAATTGTACCAATATCGCAGCAGTATAATAGTTTTAAAGTAAGGGTTGTCGTACCCACGAGGAACGATACAACTCAAATCCTTAGTGCTCACACTTATTGAGTAAGAACAAGAGTTATTGTGAAAGGGTATTTGTTTGTGAAGATTATAATAGTAAATAAAGGATGAGACAAAGAGATGAAAAGATTGAGCAATAGAGAGAAACTAGGATTGAACTTCGTCTATCACACCCCTCTTGTATTTTGGAAATCAATGATATTTAGGAATTTATAATCATAAATATTGAAGCACAAATAAATATTATTTCATAAAGGTCTCCACAACTATGAAATACTTAGAAACAATTCATGTTGGTCTCCACAGTCACAAATTGTCCCGGTTTGAAGATCAGTTGTTAAAGTTATCAATTCATGTTGGTCTCCACAATCACAAATTGAGTGTTTTTACCAATCAGATTTAGAAAACCGCTTCCCGGCGTATTTAAGAAATCGCATCATAACTCCGGTACAAAGACGGAAGCTAAGCATTAAGAACAGAATAAAAACACCAATATTTAAAAAAAATAGAGATTCATAAATAATAAAGAAAAACCAAAATACAATTGGGGATTGAATCGACTACGTTCAATCCTAAAGAGAGTTTTAGCTACTCATGGTAGCCATTACACTCTGGAGACTGTCACACTTTTCTCCTAACTCTGTAGCTGCTCAACGGCTCCGTACTCTCTGAATGCCTTCTCAATTCCTAAAAGTCTCTTTATAAATTGTTCTGATGGGCTTTTGAGACTCTGCTTGTGGCCCATTAAAAATTAGGTTATGTTTCCTGCGCTCTGCCTGCGCTCAACGCAGGTGAAGCGCATGAAACAAAAACTGAACAGTCATTCCTGCGCTCTACCTGCGCTCAGCGCAGGTGGAGTGCAAGAAACAGCAGCAATTTCCCTTGAATTGTCATCCTTTGAAGCTTGTTCTACACTGCTCCTGTCCTTGTTCACTGTTCTCATGATGCTCTAATTATACCTTATCTTTTTAACTGTAAAAATCAACAGATTTCTCATCAAAATAACATCAAATTCAAATTTAGTTCCAATAATTACAAAAACCACAAATTAAGCTAAAAAGGGTGGAATTGGGTTATAAATTCAATAATTCATCCTCAATAAGTGTTGTAATTTATATATAAATTTACGTAATTTTAACACTTATCAGTAACGCCCATAATGGGTCTTAAAGGAAGTCTTTGGTATATCCCCACTCCTAATCTTAATTTGGTCATATCCTGACCGTAAGTCTATATTAGAGAACACTGACGCTCCCCTAAGTTGATCTAACAGGTCATCAATCCTAGGTAGTGGATATTTATTCTTAATGGTTACCTTGTTCAACTACCTAAAGTCCACACAAAGTCTCATGCTCTCATTCTTCTTTTTCACCAAGAGCACTGATGGTCCCCAAGGTGTCACACTAGGTCGGATGAACTTATTTTCTAGCAATTCCTCTAATTGGGCCTTAAGCTCACTCAACTCTAGTGGTGACATCCTATAGGGTGCCTTAGAGATAGGTCCCGTGCCGTGAACGAGATCTATGGAAAAATTTATCTCTCGGTCCGGAGGTAAAGCCTTGTGCAATGTAAAAGTAAAACTTATCGGAAGTTCAAAATTCATTTCTTTTTCATTGAAACACTCGCTGTAGTTGTTGAGCATGAAGAGGCTAGGTTGAAAACAATAATTGTATTTGGTTATTGAGCCTGAATATGCTTGGAGAAAAACAATACTTATAATCTTGCAAGACTAGTATAAAATCTAGAAGCGAGTTTTTCTCTGGGACTGGATATAGCTCACAGTGGAAGTGAATGAATAAGGATAAATTCTTGAGTTAAGTTCTCTGAACCTTATCCTGCCTATACTTTCATTTTTGCTAACCAAAGGGGATTAAATTGTGGTTATAAAAACTTGCGTTTAGTTTGTGAAAAATGCATTTATCCAGAAAACCTCTTGTCTGAAATTTCAGATAAGAGAGCAGACTTTAGACAACACTTGAAAAATTGGTCTGAACAATTTTTTAAAACTATTTTGTAAAAGTTCTATCTTAAAATGAAATGTTTTCATAAACACAATTCGACCCTTTTTCTTGTGTTTACCTATGTTTCTACAATTGGTATCAGAGCTCAGCCTCTGGGTTGAGCACCTTTATAAGTGAAGAGGAGAAGATCTAGTTAAGATGGAACCATCAACATCTACCAGTCACAGCCGCTACATCACCGAAGGAGCTTGTGTCACCAGGCCCCCTGCTTTCAATGGTGAAAACTATAATTACTGGAAGGACATATTGAAGCTTTTCATTAAGGCCAGCTACATTGATCTTTGGGAGATAGTCACAGATGGTGACTACGTGCCTAAGCGTGGAAATCAAGCCACCCCTAAGTCAGAGTGGATGAGTGAGCAGAAGGTTAGAGTACAACACAATGCCAAGATTTTTGCTCTGAACAAGTCTAAGTACGAGAAGCTTCATAAGTGTGATTCAGCTAAGAAGATCTGGGATACCTTAGCCTCAACTCATGAAGGAACAGATAATGTGAAGCAATTTAAGAGTGAGGACCAATTTAAAAAAAATATATTTGTGAGAACGTAAAAGGGAAAAAAATATTTATGAGGACTAAAAGCAAAATTTGGTTCATTTAAAGGGACCAAAAACATATTTTAACCATAAAATTTACAAAAAAAGAAATTTGAGGATTGATTACCTCTTAAATATTATCATTCAGTTTTATCCAATTTATTCCATGACTCAAGCATGCCTTGAAAGAGATAAGTCCTTACCTCTCTTTCTCTCTCTAACCAGAATTATATTCATATTCTTCAACCGCAAGCAATGAATGTCATTTGTGGTGATCTTACCCTCAAGCACTACAATTTCACTTACTGCCCTTAAGACTGGTATACACCTCCTGATTGTATTTGTTGCCATTCATAAATATATAGACAATTGTCCAACCTCCACCCATAAGTTGTTCCTTCATTAAATATTTCCCATAAAATTAACGGTTGATTATTTAATCCTTCTCTCTCCCTCACTCTCTAGCTTTCTATATATACACACAGAGAGAGAAAAAGAAAGAGAGAGGTAAAGACTTATCTCTTTCAAGGCATGCTTGATTCATGTAATAAATTGGATAAATTTGAATGTAAATGTTTTCATGACATTGAGATTACTAGTAATGACCCAAATGGTGATTTATGTCTAGTCTATGGAAAAATTGAATGTTTAATCTGTTGTGATGGAGGGAGGGGTTTTGCTGATTAATGAAAGAGGTAGTATAAAGATTAATTAAAATACAAAAATAAAGGGGGTAAGGATAGAAAAATGTGGGTGGGAAAAGAAAGAGCCAATGGAAAAATGTTGAGTCCAAACACGTAGGCACTCGTACAAACCTATATTGTTAGTGTATGCACTAGAGACCTATATGTTTTTAACATTCATCACTTGTATCATGCTATTCATTTTATAAAGGCAATTCAATTTTATTATATCTTTCAAAGGAGTATAATAAAAGTTCTTACAATAGTAAGCTTAAACTTCATAGGAAATCAAGTTGACGACTAGATCGTGAGATCTTATTAAGAACTATTCTTAAAATAACCCCTAGTCAAGCATCATTTTAGGACAATTTGATCCATTAAGATTAGTATGTGAGTTTATTGATGATAATATCTCACCGACCATTGATATGAGATATCAATTCCTCACATAAGTGCATATTAAGAAGTGTCAATAAAACCAGACCGGATTGGTTGATCCGATCGGTTCAACCAGAAATCGAAACCATGGTCAGTCCAATCGCGGTTTAGGATAGGGATGGAAAATTTACTTGCACCCGTAGGTAAAACCCATTACGGGGTAATAATTACTCGCACCTGCGGGTGGAAAAATGGATTCTTTTTTCTACCGCTTATTAATGGGGCAAGTGTTGGGTATTGGGATACCCGTGCTCATGGGTACCCGCTATATATATGTGATTTTATTTTTATTTTATATCTATTATATTTGATTAATTATATTTCAAATTGTAGTGTCATTCAACTTTAAGTGTTTCATTTTTTTAAAATTATAATTTAATAAAAATGATATTTTAAAATGGGTGGGGATCAACTTACTCCAGGAGTAACTCTGACAAAGTTACTCTGCTTAATAACTCTTCATAGAAGGTGAATTTAACAAATCTAACCGTTGAATAACGTGATAGTAATATGATGATTAGGCACACCAAATATTAGATCAATTGGACATTCATATGTATGTAATCTTATAGTAGACATTTATTTATATTTTAAAAAGTATATTATACGTTAAATTGAAGTGATTTGATGAAATATCAAATAATTTTTAAATCTTATGAAATTTTGTAGGTCCGATCTAATTAATGAAAAATTTTAATATGACGGTTAGATTTGTTAAATTCACCTTCTGCAAAGAGTTATTAAGTGGAGTAACTTTATCAAGAGTTACTCCTGGAGTAAGTTGATCCCCACCATTTTAAAATAGGTTGTCTTTAAATTTTTTATTTTTTATTTTTTATTTTCTAATAGATACCCGCGATACTCGTGGGTACCCACCATAAATGTGTTAAAAATCTATTGTGGGTATGGGGAGGATATTTACCTGCGAGTGTGAGTAGTAGGTACTTACTACCCATGCCCGCCTCGCTTGTTGACATAAACCAACCCTTACGCAATTGAACCGACTGTGAATCGGCCAATCCGGTAAGAACGGGCTCTGACGAGTGAAAGACAAGCGCACCGCGCTCTGCTCTTTATTAAAAATTAATTTTGAAAGGCTAAAGAAGCATCTGTAAGAATTGAACCTACAACCTTAGCACAATAAAGTCATGCACTACACCTTTGAACCACTTGCACTTTTTAACACTTATGTGCCCATATATATATATATATATATATGGTTCGAGATCAACTTACTCCAGAAGTAATTCTTGGTAAGTTACTCCACTTAATAACTTCTAATATAATATGAATTTCACAAATCTAATAGTTGAATAATGTAATATTAATATAATGATAATGCACATCAAATTTTAGATAAATTGGACATTTGTAGGTATGTAATTTTATATTCAATATTTACTTATATTTTGAAAAGTATATTATACGTTAAATTCAAATTATTTGATGAAGTATCAAATTGTTTTTAAATTTTATGAAACTTTGTAGACTTGATCTACTTAATGTAAACTTTCAATTCAACAATTGGATTAATGAAAGTCAACATTCATAAAGACTTATTAAGTGGAATAACTTTACACAGAGTTACTCCTGGAGTAAGTTGATCCCCACTATATATGTATAGTAATGTAACGAAACAATGGACTTAGATTATCACTATTTTTTATTACAATTAATATTATATAACATAATATATTTATAAACTTATAAATTTTATATTTATTATTATGTTATAAAATATCATCATATTACTTAATTATTATAAATACATTTAATTTTATTAGTATATTTATTTATTAATATATTATTACTATTTTAATATATTTATACATTTTTAATAAATCTCATAAATTTGAATATCAAATTTATAAATTATAATATATATCGACCATTGATCCGGTACCCTGACCAAGTCAATGACCTGCCCGATTTTTATAACATTGATATTAACAGTAATTATGTACTGAACTAAATCACCGTAAGAACATTGCATGGATTGTTACATAAGTGTCACGGACGATTTTTAAATTGATAATGTTATATGAAGTCCTTTGACCAGACGTCACTGCGATTCCTACACGAGGAATTGTATAATGTCATGAAATGTTACATGTAATAGGGTGATTATAAAGCTAGTTGTTGGACATACAATAAATTATGTAGTGGAATGTGAGTGACCTAGATGATATTTGTCCCTCCTATGTAACGGATTAATATTTGTGGCCCTCTTAATAAAGTTAGACTATAAAATGCATGATCATGCTCAGAAGGGTAAATATGAGATGTTTATTTCTATAAAGTCTACTTGGGTATCAAGAAACATAAATTGAACTATACAAGGATGACATTTTCCATGTCATTGCGTTCAGTTAGATATTTGGACAAAGAGACAATTTTTATTATCACAAAATAGGATATGTCAAATAGCTGACATCCTCAATATTTGGGAATTAGTAATATATTGCTAGATACCACTCACTATTTATGATATTAAATATAAATTGGTTATATTTGATATTATAATAAACTATTAAGAGAACCTATTGGGTCACACGCATACTGTAAAAACGGGGGTTGTATTGTGTTTATGAAAACTTTTCATTTTCAAATGGAATCTTTTCACAAAGCAGTTTATAGAATGTTTCAAACGGGTTTTTAAAGGTTGTTTGAATTCTGCTCTCTTATATGAAATTTCAAACAAGGGGTTGTTTGAATTCTGCTCTCTTATATGAAATTTCAAACAAGGGGTTTCTGGATAAAAAGCCTTTTTCTTAAACTCAAGGTAAGTTTTATAACCACTATTTAATTCCCTTTAGGTTAGCAAAATACAATGCAACTCAGAGAATGGCTCACAGAACATAACTAAAAAATTTATCCTAATTCACTCACCACCACTGTGAGCTACGTTCAGTTCTAGAGCAAACTCGCTACTGGATTTTCTATTAATCTTGCAAGATTACGATAATTTTTTTTCTCCAAGCCTCTTCAGGCTTAACAACAAAATACAAGTATTATTTTCTACCTAGCCTTTTCAGGCTCAACAAATACTATAAGTGTTTGAAAGAAATTTGAACTTTAGATAAGTTCTAGTTTTGAAAGTTTGATGTACAACGAAATCAGAGATTTATGCACAGAGTTTTTAACAGTGTTTGGACTCTTTGAAAATTTGCGTAAATTTTCTGTCTTCAGCTTGAGCGAGCTCAGGTATTTATAGGCTTCAGGGATCATCTCTCTCCAGAAATATTCGTTTAGAGATAGCATTAAATGCTTTGAATTCGTTGTGAGATATTCTGACAACTGGGTATGAGGAAGCAGTGTTGTTCTGAATGTTTGCAGAGATGTAAATCAGACTTCTTCTTTTGTGCTTCACTTTTGAAAGTTCCCTAGAAAGTTGTTTTTTGTCTTCCCATCTTTATCAAAAGCATTTTGTGTGTGAGGCAGAATGAATTTAACTTTTGCAGAGTTTGAAATTTATCTCCTCAGAAAGCCTTTGCTTCAGATGGTTGAGCTATTCAGACAATAATAATACTTCAGATGAGTGAATAATTTTAGATAGATCCCGTCGTCTGAAAATTCCTAATACCATCATCTGAAATATTTGAAGTGCCAAAATTGTTATTTCTATAAAACATGCACTTAGTTTGTTATCATCAAAATTGTTTATGGAGGGTCTTAAGATTTCAAAGTCTTGAAACTCAATATATACAACAAGCCCACTAGAAATGTTAGAAATTCTAATTGGATTTGTTTGTGAATGTGAGACGTTGACTTGTTGGCGTGGGTACCTCTAGAAATGCGACTACAACTGCCTCGTTCATGATTTGAAATGTACATTTAAACTCCTAATTTTATAATGTCTCAATTCATGTTTTTACATTAACACAAAAGGGGAATCCAATTATTACGTTGAACCTTGTCTATGCTTGACTCCACACCTCCTTCAAGCTCGAAACTAATAGCCCCAAAAAGAGAACCTAGAAAAGACGGGGGGACCTATGTGGAAGATAATTGAAGGGAAGAGTCGCAAACACTCGAAGAAGGAGGTGTTGAATAATGCCCTAAACCCTAAATTCTAAACCCTAAACCCATGACTAAGTGCCCGTTTGAAATAATGGCAATACAGTAAATAATTGCTCTTGGAAGAATTGAAATGTAACTAATTTCATTAAATATGCATTGTAGTTTATGCAAATTCATTTTCAATCATTAATTTTAAAATCAATTTTCTTTAACTATAAACCCAACAGACCGTAATTGATTGTCATGTTTAAGAACTAGTCATGGTTCAAGACAAAAAAAAATGAACTAAACACGGTTGACTAAAAACTACATAATAACTAGTCATGGCCATTGGAGTGCAGTTTAGGGATTTCCAATGAAGGAGAAAAACGATGAATTTAAAAAAAAAAAAATCCAAGATAGTATTTGGTATACAAATAAATAATGTTTTAAAAATTGAACCGGTAATTGAACCGGTGAAGACACTGGTTCACGGTTCAATGGTTGAACCGTGGTCAAATTGGTATTAATTAAACATATTTTTTAAATTTTATATAATATTTTAATTAATAAAATAATAAAATTATAAGAAATTAAAATATATGAAGCTATAAATTTGTTTAAGTAACCTTATTATAAGGTTTATAAAACAAAAAAATAAAAATAATTGGTAAAATAATAAATATCTATGTGTAATTCTCAAACATATGTTTTTATTTATCTTAAAATTATTTTAAATTAAATAAAAAATAAAAAAATTGAATTTTTTTAAAAAGACCGGTTCAACCGATTTTGACTGATTTTTGACCAATTTTTGTTTTCCGGTTTTGTGATCGGTTCTGTGCAAGACCGGTTCTGTTGGACCGGACACATGGCCTGTTCACCGGTTTTCTGGTTCGACCGGCCGGTCCGGTCCGATTTTCTAAACTCTGCAAACAAATGGAACGAAAAAAGTTATTATATTCTATTTGATTTCATTCTTTCTAATGAAACCAAATTATTTTATTTTGTTTATCTTTTTGTTCTATTTTATTTTATTTTTAATATGGAAAGAATATAAAAGAACTCAATGTTTAATTATTTTCAGTGTCTTATGAATAAAGTTTATTTTGTAAGATACAACCTTCTAAAGTTGAGACCACTTGTAGGTTAATTGCAAGTACAATTGAAGAGAAAGGAATAAAGCAATTAATTTTCATATATTTTAAAGGGTCTTTATAAGTAAAGGAGGATGAAATTAACGTATAAAAATATTTTATTAAAAATCATGACATTAATTAAATTTATTATATTAAATACTATACAATCCAAAAAAAAATATTTATTGCACTTAGAATAATGTTCGCATTTCTCTATTCTATAATATTATAAGCCCAACTAATTCAATTAAAAATCCCATCTAGAAAGGCAAGTCAAACAAGAATACACGACAAACTTTAAAAACTTTGTAATTTTTTTTGTTTTTTATTAATTATAAAAATATTACTTTATTTTATTTTATTTTTTATAAGAAGCAATAAAAAAATAACGATAAATCAGTGTGTCATACAAATGTATAAGAATTAGGGATGACAATTGAACCCAAACCCAATGAATACCCACAATGGACAGGGTAAAAGCCCGCTAAGTGAGTATGGGGACAGAGACGGGCTTTTACCCGCAATTTTTCATGGGGATGAGCGCGGATACGAGCATTATAGTGCTCAGCCCGCCCCAAGTCTGCACACACACACATAATTATTAAAAAAAAATACTATAATATATAAATTTATAATATATTAATATTAATTTTGACCAAATATCAAATATATTTCTATATTTTTAAAACTCATAATACATATTTATCAACAAAATAAAAAAGAAAAAATTGGATACATATTTCATTTTAAAATTACCATTAGAATAAAATATTAAAACATTTCAAATTAAAATTGCAAGCGGAATAGACCAATAACACCTTAATTCTCCTTCCTAATATTGCCTGCCTTCCATTTTCACTTGGGATGAAGTGCATGTTTATAAAGTAGTTTAATGTGGGTGTATTAAACTGTTATGTTATGTTAGTGATATTAAATTGTTAAGAAGTCCAAGTTTATTAAATTGTTACGTGGAAGTGTTAAATTGTTATAAAGTCTATGTTTATCAAATCGTTGTGTTGGTAATGGTGATATTGAAAAATTATTTGTGGATGAGCTTGAAGTAATTTTTCAATTGAGATATAGCTTTCTTAAATTAATGTTTTTCTTATTGAGTTACTAATTTTTCACCTAACTAAAGTGCAGGTAATAGACGCAAGTATGAGCATATAGGTGTCCAACGGGTACGGGGACGGACATTAAAATTATTGTCCAAGCAAGTACAAACGTGGCTATTAGGACAGACACTAAAGTACCCTACCCAGAAGTTACCCATTTTCATCCTTAATAAGAATATCATTGTTAAAAAATTCATAGATATGATAAATTTAACAATAAAAAATAAATAAACAAACTAGCCAACAACAAAAGTAGAGTGTCATACATAAAATCTTCAAGAGTGCAAGCAAGAATGCCTTGTTTGCCACGAGCTTCTACCACCACCACACAAAGAATGAATGGAAATATGGCTAAACCTGAGAAATCTTCTCTCCTCATTCATCATCTATGGCTCTTCTTCCTCATCC
Source organism: Sesbania bispinosa (assembly GCA_026901365.1). NCBI lineage: Eukaryota > Viridiplantae > Streptophyta > Magnoliopsida > Fabales > Fabaceae > Sesbania > Sesbania bispinosa. The sequence continues at coordinate 58,680 of QLOH01000673.1, read as the reverse complement.
TCCTTCTTCTCTCAGAATTGTTTCCCATACCTCATCCCAGCGTTGTCTTCTACTCCCTCCTTACAACCCCATCACTCTCACTCCACCATCTTTCAATCCACTGACTCGTTCAAAGCAGCACCTAAACCGTAGAAACAGCAACCCCAAGCTCTTAGCTGTTTCTTACAGGTATTTCACTGAAGAAGAAGATGACAAGGATGATGATGATGAAGACCACAATTTTGATGAAGCAGTGGCTCTCTTCAATGGTGGAGAGTACTACAAATGCCATGATTATCTTGAAGCCCTTTGGCACAACGCTGAAGATCCCTCCAGAACACTGATTCATGGAATTCTGCAATGTGCAGTGGGTTTTCATCACCTCTTCAACCAGGTTTTTATATATAATATGTTACTTGTGTGTCTTATTAATAAGTTCCATTTTGTTTATGGTATGGTTTAGCTTGGATTTTGTGTTATTGAATAGAACCATAAAGGAGCCATGATGGAGTTAGGGGAGGGACTATGTAAACTGAGAAAGATGGAATTCTCTAATGGGCCATTTCATAAGTTTGAGAAAGAGATATCTGCGGTTCTGGATTTTATCTACCAGACTCAGATAGAATTAGCTGCTTGTGAGTTATTCCAACCTTGAAGTGCTATGTAGTCTATTTGGTTTTGAAGAAATTACATTAGTTTTTTAAACCCCTTGAATTTGAACAGGTAGTGAGGATATTTGTGTTGCAATGGATCAATCAGAAAGATCTTACCAACTTATGGGGGAATATGCTGCAGGGCAGCGTGTATATGATCTAGAACTTGGTCTTGATGCATCAGTGTACATTGTGTTTTGCCCTCAAGGGTCTTATGGTGCCACTGAAGCCCCAAGGGTAAAGCTTCCCAAGCTTAAGGCTACTGCAGAACATCTTGTAGCCTATGAATACATGTAAATGCAAAAGGAAATTGATTTATGAACACTCCTCGAGGTGTAGACACCTAGTGATAGATGATATGACTTGATAAGAGGTGTCAAATGAATGTTGATACTCTTGGAGTGTCTATATATATCATAGTTGAATGCAAAATTTGTTAATAACTTCTATTAGAGGTTACATGCTACATAAATCGTGAAAGGTTACTTGCCAGGAAGAGTCTTCTTGCGCAAGTATCACAAAATGGAATCCTAAAGTAAAAAGCAAGTAGTCACCATATGGTAAACCTTATCTTATGCAATGATTTCAACAAGGATCTTTATCAAGAGGTGTGGAGTTACTCAATATCATAAACGACACAAGTTTCTATGGTGACTTCTGGCCACTTTGTTTATAATTTAGCATGCCCTATATATTGTTTTGATTTTATCTTAATTTTTAAATACTTGTGTAATAGACGTAACATTTACTAGTTGAATATTAAAGGGAGGGTGATTTCTATTGATAAACAAAATAAAATTTATGTTTGAAAGGATGAAGACAGGAGCAAAACTTGATCATTATTACAGCGGATGTCTAATTGACCTTGTCTGCTGACTACAACCAAAGCTCAGTATGTAGCAAATGCTAGTAAAGAACATTTAGATTTAGGACCAAACTTTATAATTCCAAGCATTTAGGTTGACAAGACAAAGTTCTGGTTGAAAATTGAAAGGGTAACTAATGTCTTTATAAATGGCATCAACAAGTAAAAATGAACTGATTTTGATAATGTCTGGCCAGAATTCTCAGGGTTGACAAATAGCAAGTTGAAGAGAAATGCAAAATGGAAGCATCAACCTCAAAAACAAAATTGCTTGGCATATCAAATAAACAAAACCACTTCCTTTTGTTTTTCTGGTCACTAGGCCAATTATTGTAACAATTATCAGCAGTCACCATTCAGCAATTCAGCTTCATGCTCACATGTCTAGCTCAACTTGGTGGAGATTGAAAGATTGCTATGAACATCCATGTCAGCTTTATGAAATAATCTAGCTCTGATTGAAGTTGGAGAAAATCACCAAGATTTATTAAAACTGAAAGTAATATTAACCATGGAAAACAACATTATTAAGCAGAATATGAGTTTTGTATAAATTGACTGTTCCATGAGCATAGGCATTTATGTTTGGGTTTAATGAATTTGTGTTGCTGGCAAACTATAGCCAAAGTGATAAATATAAAATATGGTAATGCATGAGTGACACTTGTTGAATGATAACATGAAATGCAAACATTAGTTATCTGAATGCACAACAATAAATTCATCCACACTAGAATTTAGAATAAAGCTATTGTCACCACAGGGGAATCAGAAAGACATACCAAGCTTCTATATACCACTGGGTGACTAATAGGTTTTCAAATCAAATCCTCTACAGAGGCTTGCTTTGGAATTTTTGGGACTCTATCTGTTGGGACACTGGATATTCTAGAGAATTAATGCCTTCAAACTCACAAAAGGATACAGTCACGCCCTTGTCTAAATTTTGCATTGATATGATCCTAATTTCATGGATAGACAGCATAATACAAAAATTGTGTACTTTGTTGGTCAAGGATACATACTATTTATTGAAAACAAATATTTCCTTTTATATAGATATTTTTCGTTCATTATCTTATAGCTTTCTTCTGTACAAATATATGAAGAATTTATGAACACAGCTTGACCAGTGATCCAAGCTTGAACAGATCAAAGTTAGGCTGGGTTTGATAAATGATCAAGATCAATTATTGATGCTCTCTGCCAAAACTGTCCATTTCATGCTTATCTGGCATATGATGGATACAAACAGAATATTCCCCGTTTATGGCTTTATCATTAGTGATTTTACCACCTTAAATATTTAAAACTATTAACACTTTCCATTTTTCATTACAGATTGTTTGGTTTAGATGAGGGGAGTGGAGGGATTTTAATTAAAGGGAGGGGAGGCTAGTAGGGAAAGTAAAAATCCTTATTTGGTTTGGTTAAAGAGAACGGGAGGGGAAGGAAAATAACCTAACTTGTAACCCGTTTGGATATGTGTTGAAACAGTAAAACATGGTTTTAAAAAATTGAAACAAAATCACTTATATTAAATGTGTTTCATAACTTGTGCATAATTCATATTTACCCATTGATTTTAAAATCAATTTTACCCAATTGTAATCAAACTGGCACTTGGTCTAATGTGAATAAGTTCTAGAATTGAGGCTTTCACAACATAAAGTGAAGAAACATTATACATCATTGTTAACAGAGGGCTGCATGAGATAATTTATGGAAGGGCAATATTGAAATTAAAAAATAACAAAATCAACACAGTTGAAAAACCATAAAGCCATTTTTCCTCCGTTTTGAATCCCCCTAATTTTGGCGGGGAGGCAAAGTTGGAAGGAAGGGATTTTTATCCCCTTCATTTTCCCTCCCCTCCTCCATTTTTCATGAACCAAGCATTTAGTTTATTTGGAACACTATTAGTCTTAACAGCCTCTAATACCCTACACCACTCCACCACCAAGAAAAGGCATGCACAAACACAAACCAACATGGCACACATGCACATGCATATGCAGTTATGAACACATAGAGAGTGAGAGAGACCTGAAAATCCTTGTTTCTTCCTCAATAAGCAACGGTCTGATGTTTATATTTACTCTACAGGCCAGAGGAGGTCCAACAGCGGAAATATATAAACTGCATTAAAATCTAAAACAGATAAATTAAGGTAAACAAGGTAAACATATTTCTGCTGCCTGTTAACTTTCTGTACATGGATGGCTCAATAGGAACCTTATATACACATTTTATCTTCCTTTTTACTTTATATTTTTTAATATTTAAACTTGATAGCATACTATGTATGATATTTTCTTTTCAGTTAAAAAATGGTCCTTAAACGTTGTGTACTTAGATTGCTTGCTCAGTGTCTATACCTAGAATTCTTACTAACTCAAATGAAAACAGGAAAATATATTCCTATCTAAGAGGCCTCAGATTATCCATACGCATAACCTTTTTAGTAAATAAGTAAACTCTAAGGCTATCTTTGCTGATCCTACATATAACTTTAACTATGTAGAATCGACATCTCTCTAGCAAGAATAATTTGTTGGAAGATAGATATATAAAAAAGGATACAAAAGAATCAAGAAGGACACATCCTCCTGCATCTACTAGCCATGGAAGATTTGGTCTGATTCTTGACCAATCCAAGCTGCTCACAAGTATGCTACATAAAAGGACAAATTACATGTTCATTGAATAAATGTGATAATTTCATACTTTCACTATATTTTCAATTGGAAAAAGTCAATTGAGACTTAAAATTAGAGAAGATAATATAAACTGGAAGCATACCTTGCTACATAAGTAGCATTCCCAATTAAAGCAAAGAGAAACATCAAAGGATTTAGGCCCTACAAAACATAAAAGACTTTAAACTCTACCCTGTGAGCTAATCAATCAAAACTACTTCATGCAAGATGCAACTAGAAAAATATATCTTCTACTTCTCTCATAAGGGTGATCTGGTGAAGGGAGGAGACTTCTCTGTCATACTTCTTGTTAGAATAAAGTCATTCATGTGTCCTCCATCCAATAGCTTAAGTTTTTGGATAGTTGGTTACATGGTATCAAAGCCTCTATGACCAAGTGGTCAACAGCTCAATTCTTGCTGCCCCCATTATTCCAATAAAAAAAGTTTAATTTTAGCACAAGGTAGGTGGGCCTGTGCATTGTCAACGCTACAAGCCCAAAGGACTCTTGCGTGGAGGGGCGTGTTAGAATAAAGTCATTCATGTGTCCTCCACCCAATACCTTAAGCTTTTGGATAGTTGGTTGATGACACTTCTATCCCAAAGTTTTCAGTTGCTAATAATAATCAAGAATAAAATACAGAAAGGATCACAACTTTAATAGTTAGAGTCCCTAACCTCAACATGTCCCCTTCTGATCTGCAAAATTAATGAGAATTATGCGTCAATATAAACAACCAGTTAAAGCATATGATCTACTGGAAAATGAAGCTTATTAGATGATTCTGAAATTTTCAAATATGTTATAGAGCAGTTTCTCATGAAAAATACCAAAAATTAATTTCTATCATTTATCTTGCCCATGTCTATTATATTTCTATAGAGTATTATGTACTCTATTTTTTTTCTATAGCATACATTTTCTTGTTTATCATAAAGCAGGCTATCGAAGTTATGTGATGAATGACTAAAGCATGCTATCAGTTAAACAGTAAAAAAGAAATTCTTATGTAATAGAATTTTTATCTGTAGTCCAACCTAAGCTACTGGAAAATAAATATAAAACTCACATTTAAACAAATTTGAGGTAGTCTTCCACCCAAATATACAAATGTCATTGCCCAACCAAGGAGGGTCCCAGTGCCATTGAGTCCAGTGGCACCATTTTCCAGCAGCTGATCCCCGCTAACCTGCAATTTATGTACGAATTAATGACAAATAGGGAAAAGCATATTTCATTTTATTTTTGTTTTACATTGCTTGAAAGTTTAAAATCAATACAATATTGGTTATGAAAGCGCATGAACGGTTTTATTTCTAACATGTTGCAAGAGACCTTTCGGCTTGAAGCACCCTAACTTGTACTAAAAGTTAATTTTCTTTAGAAGAAACAGAGTAAAAAGGATCAAACTTTATACTATATGGTTATAAAAGTTCCAATACCATCTCATAAATACGTTATCCCCAAAGCTTAAGCTATTAGGTGAAAATACATATCAAATAGTTTTATATCTAATAAAAGCCATAAATACTGCTTAAAACTGAATCTTTAGTCATCCAGGGTCACTCTCTCATCCATAATACACTAATGTGCAACAGTCACCTAACCATCGCCTAACAATAACCAAAATGTTTCAGATTGTGAATAACACATTCAGAGGGTACTAACTGGTTCAGAATGTATAGTCTTTTGTAAGGGCACAAGGATGTGGGATAAAATCATGTGTTCAATAGGAAGGGGAAAGTAAATGAGAGAGCATTACTTTGATTCTGTAATTGATCATCAAATTGACTGAACAGGAAGTAACAAATTAAAAAAGATTTCAGCTGATGATCAAGTTATTCATATTCTTATAGGATAATTTAACTAAATTATAAACAATCAGATGCATATTCAACCAGGGATGGGAAGATTAATCTTTTATATAGGTAGACAAGTTATGACTTCCATTACCTGTAAAAGCTTTCGTCCAACATAGATCACAAATTGTTGTCTTGGGTTTGAGACCATGGGAATAATTCTTTTATTTAGTGATTGGTGCATATTGATAGCACCAAGAAATGTTAACGATGACACCTGAACAAAGACTAGATGCAATTAGATTTCAATGCTTCCAATGTCATAGCATATATGTTAGAAATATATCTATTCATGTGTCCACCACCCAATAGCTTAAGCTTTTGGGATACTTGGTTCTTGACATGGTATCAGAGTCTCTGTGACCAAGTGGTCAAGAGTTTGATCCTTGTCGCCCCCATTATTCCAATAAAAAATGGTTTGATTTCAGCACAAGGTAGGTGGGCCTGTGCATTGTCCACGCTTCAAGTCCAAAGGGCTCTTGCGTGAGGGGGCGTGTTAGAAACATATCCATTTATGTGTCCTCCATCCAATAGCTTAAGCCTTTGGAATAGTTGGTTCTTGACAATATACAAGGTAGTAATAGAACTAGAATGTTTACAATACAGAGAGTAGTCTTAATCTTCAAAGCTGGTGCAGATTGGGTGGCAACAGCTGAACCCAGCAAGTTCTCTTTTATAGAACCTAAAATTGGAGAAGTAGGCGTCGTTCTTTGGGCTAAGATGGATCCTGCTGTTGGAGTATGACTCTTGGATAGATATCTTGCTGACCTAATGAATTCAAAACAAAATGAGTACACTGTTGAAATTATAGGGTTTTAGATCAGGAAGGAGTGAAGAGAAAATAAATTTACTTGAATTGTGATTATAGTTTGATATGCAAAAGACTTTGCAGTAACCCTTATTTATACTAGTACTAGATCCCTAATCCTAATTGAATAAGGAAATTAAAAATGATTATTAGTAGACTCTAATCCTAATTAAATAAGGAAACAAATCATGAAATATTAAAAAATATGAAGACTAATCCTAAGAGACAAACTAAGATATTCAAAAACATTCTAAGGTATAATCCAATTATTATGAGATATTTATCATATATTCTAACACTCCCCCTCAAGCTAAATCGTACTAAGCTTTCAGCTTGTTACAAATAAATCTTTAAAAAGGAAAATATAATGTGGGATCCACAAAACATGGCTGGAGAGGCAACTCAAGGATCTTGGAGACTTCGGCGAGACAAACATCGCTAGAAAGACAACTCAACAAGATGGCTGGAATGATCATCACATAGTAGTTAATCATGAGTTGGAACTAGGGGCTAACAATAATTTTGCTATTGAGTGATGTCATTTTAACAAATAGTTCTTGCACAAGTTCCCCAAAATCACAAAATTTTATTCATTTATTAAAGCATTTCTTCAGTTTTTAAATCATTGCAAAAGATTTGAATTCTTTTTAGTAAACTACCATTTTGGTCCCTAAATGATTAAGTTGATATCAATTTGGTTCCTAAAAGGAAAAATTTTTTAGTGCTACAGTAATATCTACTCCTTCAACTAAAATGCAAACACTTGGCATGTATGGTTAGTTTTTCCAACTTTAAATTTGTTTTTCTAAGTTAAAAATAAAACAATAATGTCAAATTTCAATAGAGGGAGTATTCAATAGTACAGGAGTACCGAAAACTTTTTCTCCTGAAAGATAGGTGACATTAATTTAGTTCTTAAAAGAGAGTGACATCAATTTAGTCTCACAATAACTGAAAAAATGGCATCAATTCAGTCTCTCAACCATTGAAAGTTGACACTAACTCTGTCCCTGAATAATAGTACATGACATCATTTTAGCTCCTCAATTTCAAGGTTTGTGCACAAAAGGATGGTTTTGATCTTTTGAATCTTGTCTTTTTATGATGTAAGGCTTATTGCCAGTTTTCAAGAGAACAAGATAAGCTTATCCTCACATTGAAAACCTGAATAAACTACTAACCACCATAATTTCTGAATGGTTCTATAAGATTGAAAATAAATGCATTTTAAATTAACAATTCTCTGATGAAATGAATTTAAGTTTAAGTAGATACTGCCCAAGATTGAGGGAAAATCAGATAATTTCTTCATATCAAACACATCGGGAGATTGAGGTTGGTTGACAAAGAAGCTAAATCACAAGTGTGCATTTTGAATAGATTTTAATGAGAAAGATTTATTACTGGAAGAATAACTCTCTTCTAGTGGATATTCTTCGAGGGTGTGCTGGAAGAGGAATAGGAGAACTCAAACCAGTGCCTCTACTGAAATCATCAAATTCATTACTCTGTTCAGCTTCACCGACTTTTTCCACTTGTCCAACTTTTGTTGGTGTTTCAACCTGCCCCTGCTTGGAATGACATAATACAAATGAAAATAATATATTAGGAAATTGAAGATTACTGTAACTCAGTAAGTATCTCAACTTGTCTAGAACTGATCACAAACTTTTAAAAAATAATTGCAATTATGACAGTATATTTTGTAACTTATCTCTACCACCTATAATATGGTCATATAGTCCCGACATCTAGTCATACAGTTGAGTTGGTGTGGATAATGAAGAAGTTCCAAGTGATCAGTACATATACAAAGAGGGCAGACAGAGGCACATTTAATTAAATTAATCTAAATAGCTTTATCCTCATTAAGTATGTTACTTTGACTCCCACAGCTACATACTTAGGCTGCCACTGCCCACTATTCATTTGAGGTCCAGAGCTAGACTATGTCTGACTCCAAGATCCTTGCAGATTGTTTTATATGAAACTTGAGCTTTCATTTTGATTCCCAATTGAATTAAACAGTAATCTGGTCTATACACCACACATATTAGAAACAGAAATTTCCAAGAGTCTATCATTTGATGGTTAGCTTCACACACACAGAAAAAGAAAAAAAAAACTTATATTACTTTTCCATTGCTGTCTACAGACATTGACAGTTCCGAGGAAATCTCAACCCCACTAATTGAAGGAGGAGGGAGATATACTATTTAAAATTTTGAAAAAGCAATTATAATATACAAGTCAGAAAGATCATATGCAGCATAAAGTATAGGGGATTGCACCTTAAGCTGTCTCTTGTATTTTAATTGAGGATATATGTGTCCATAGTAAATGGTTTGTGAACCAAGTACAATAGTTATAATGGTATACAGCTGCATATTAATACATCAGGAAAAAGATCACATCAACTGAGGCTGGGAAAGTCAGATGGCAAGAATGATTTCTTAGGTACCATAACTCGTCAGTCTTCGGCCAGGGTCCTTACCACTGCAATATATAATTGAGTTGGAAGCTGTATAAAGAAATAAAAGGAATCACTTAGTATACCCTTATCAACTTAAGCATCACCAATTACATATTGGCATGTGAGACAAAACATGTTGACATGTTCAATACAAATACTGTTCCTTAGAAGAATAAAGGGAAAACAAAGAAATAGTTAGTTTTGACAGCTAGAGCAGTTAGTTAGTTAGTTAGTTAATGTTGAAGTTATAGGATTTTGGATATAGAAAGTAAGAAGAGAGGAGAAGAATAATTCATAATAGATAAATGATAATAGATTGATTACAAAATACTATACACTGACACTTATTTATACCGACCAATATAGACTAGTAATTAGGAAACAAATTATAATAATTATCTAGAAATACGGAAACTAATCCTAGGAAATATTATAGGATTAAACCTAATCTTAACGGATATTCTTAAGATATTAAATATATTATTCTAATATTCTTTACTTATGGCCCGTTTGTTTTAAATTTCCACAGCACAAAACCATGGTTTTGCAGAATTGATTTTAAATCACTTTCGTCTAACAGACTTCGTAAAGCATGCATCATCTATCTCAACCATTCATTTCTAGAATCAATTCTACTCAACTGTAAACCAAACGGACCCTTAGTTAGTTAGAGGGGATTAGTTACATAAATAAATAGGGGGAGAAAAGGGTAGAGGGATCATTCTGATTTGTTATCATTTAGAAACTGAGCACTAATTCTGTTGTAGAAAGGGGAAACCATTTGTGAAGGAGAAACCCTTGGAAGAGAATTATCTCCTTAGGTTCTTTGTTTGTAATTCAATAAACACTACTGGAGCATACTTTTTCCTTTCCTTTCTTTTTTTTTTTCATCTTTCTCTTTGAAAACTCAGAACCCATTTCTTGGTACCTAACAAATATCATTCAGAAAATGGGTAAAAAAATTGCTCATGATGCTCACAAGTAAAAGAGATTCTTATGTATTCTAAGAGTGCTACACTCTGTCCACTAAAAACATATCATATGGATAGTATAACCATACATGCCATTGGATTTAATTTAAAAACATCATATAATAATAAAATCTGAAATGCTGAGAGAATCACTCTGAGAATACATGAGTATTTTCACAACAAGAGCCTTCCGAGATAACAAGATGAAAACAGTCGTCTTTTACTAACTAATAATTTGAGAATTTTAGAGAACAATAATGTGTAAAGTGTTGGTATTGGGACGAGTATGTACTAGTTGTAATACATTTGAATAAAACTTGGTTTATTAATTTAAATACGCAGAGACAAAATACAGGAACTCTTCTCTCCTATCAATTTCTAAAGTAACAGATATCCCTAAACAAGAAACAAAAGAGAAGTTAATTGATATTGAAAATGAAAATAAGTATATTGATCTTCTAAATCATCCAAAACTTGAAGAATTCAAAGACTTGGAGAAGATATGGACAAAAAATAAAGACTTGGAGAAGATTATCTTAGGCATGAATTGAGCTTGAAATCAAGTTGGTAATGCAATCTGTTTTACAAATTTGGTCATTCAGCTTTTGCTTTTCAGGGGGGTGAAGTGCACAGCAAGAACAGAAGTCTAATGATCGAAAAGGTTTACCATAGAGTCTTCACTTTCAGAATTACAAGGGCATTTTCTGACAAGGCAGATTAGCAATTTCTGCAGATTTAATCTAGCAAGCCTTCATGTAACCCTTTTTCTAAATATTACTATTATAATGTTAATTTTTTAGAGTATTTCCAGAAATTTTCTAAGATTGTGAGAGGATTTTCAAGGAGTTACCAGAGTTTGTTTCCTAGGCAATTTCCACATTTGAGAAATCAGAATTAACAGTAAAAGGCATCATCCAAAAAACTTGGTCTTTACCTTGGTTGTTGTTCAATGGTATTGTTATGTGATTTTTTTTTCTTTAGTGAAAATGTTATGAATGTTGATAATAGGAAAAGTAATAGCAAACTTCAAAAATTTCTCCTAAAAGGCAGGGATGGCAGGCTACTTAAATATTTAAGACATGAGAGACACTCACAGTTGCAGGTTCCAGCATGCATCCAAAGAGGTTGAATAGATCTCTGCAGTATATAAATAAATTGAATCAAAATAGTGAACATGTGTTGAATGAGAATTTCAAACATGTATGGGTCAATGGAAAAAGGAATACTTGAATGAGCACTGCTAGGTAGCAAGGATAGACACATGTATGTGGATTCCACCCACGTGGGCACCCACGAGTAGGATGGGATCCATCCATGCATGTATCTATCTGGGCATCCTGATCTAGATAGCCTCATTTTCCTACTCAAAAACATTAAACTGTCATACATGAAATCCTAAAATGTATAGAAATTTAAATTAGGTTATCACTAGGAACGGATCCCTTTGTGTTAAAATTTCACATCATCTTGTCATGTAAAAGTTTTGTATCTATGTTCATAGATATTAAATAGGTACGGTCCTATAAAAATTTGTGAATATTTATAAAGAGAGAGATAGACACAAAATTTTTGTATGACAAGGTCATCTGAAAATTCAGCATAAGACGATCTATTCCTATCAATTACCATATTTTAATGATGTTTTCTTCCCCTTCAAAAGTAACCTGTTGATTCTCCTAATTAACAATGGCATGCATGCACCCAAACTAATCTAGAACCAACAACCTCAAGTTCCTAGTGTTTTACTTCTTACTTCTCAGGGTAAGTAAGCATATCCTTAAGAATGAGAGAATAAGGTTCAAAGATGAGATTAAATGAATTAAAAAAAATATAAAGAAAAAAAAGAACTCATCCTGATTTTTTCACTTCAATTTTAAGGGGATAGCAAACAGGTTCCTTGAGCATATACTTCCATTCAAGCTATATTCCTTATGTGAATTTAAACATGGAGTGAAGTGAATAAGTTTGTTGCACAAATCACATTCATCAATTTAGTAAAGAGAGATTTCTCATGACATACTCAACTGAAGGTTTTATAGATTGTATTAAGTACCAAGAGGTGTTAGAGATTCAACTAGACCACCAGAACACACAAACAGTTAAATAAGGATAGGGATCAATTATTTAGATTGAATCTGATAACAAAAATGCTAGCAGCCCTTGGGAAATTTTAATGAAAAGCTAATTTACCCAATAATCCATGTGATCAAAAAAGTGACAGAGAGACCATCAGCAGATTTTGTTCTGTAGTTTGTGATTATTTGTGGTATCTCAGCAACAACCCAAACAATGACACTTACTACACCTAAGGAGAAAGAAGCTGTCTCCCTCACACTGCTTAGATTCTTTTTGGCCAATAGCAAGCAATGCTGATAGTTATGACACCACAGGGAGAGGGTGGAGCTCTCAAAGACTCCCATTGCATCAAAAGGAACTGATATCTACAAACCAAAAATGAAGTAACAAAGAATCAGTAACAGAGTCTTTCTCCAGAACAACACACTCTAGCACTTCCAAATGATATTCAGAATGTGGCAGAAGAAGCCAATTTTATCACTAAAATAGTATATCCCATGATGGCTATAACCATAAAGAGGTAATATAATAAAAAAAAGGAATCTTGGGTTGGGTTTATCTTCATAAAGCTAAAGCCTTTTCATGTGCATGTTTTCACTTTATGAATTGCTTTGTTGTTGAGTCATGTTATGATGTACCAAAAATGGTAGCAAAGCCAAAAAGGACGAATCAGAATAAAAATTGAATATTCAGAATACAACAAAAAATCGAGAAACAAGGCAAGTAGAACATTCTTAACAAAATCAAATTCGGTCTGTAAACAAAACTATCCTATTCACGTTCATTAAAGGGAAATGAAAAAACATTAGGCATGGAAGAGAGAGGAAGGTTCGTTGAATGAACCGCACAGGCACAACAACACATGCAAAGAAAAATGAATACAGGGAAAGAACCAAACTTTCGAGCTGCTTCTCCCAGTTACAACGTCGCAAGGAAAACTTCACTCACCCACCCATGCTTTATGTGATTATTTATTGTTTATTTATACTTCATTTCTACACATAAATAACTTTTTAGTTGAAAAACAATTTCAACATTTTCTTATTTTTAAACTTTTTTAACCTAAATACAAATAAGTAGCTTGGCTGATGTGTAGGTTAAAATTATCCCAAGTTTTAAAATCGTATTTCAGGGAATAATATTTTTGAAAATCCTATTATCAATAATGTTATTTTTAGTTAAAATTTTTAAACATGATTAGTAGATATTTAATATTTTTAAAAATACTTTTAATATTTATTTATTTTAAAAATTGAAAAATTTAATAGAATTAAATGAGAGGGGAATGTAAGATTCCCACCTTTCACCATAGGAATAAAATTTAACTAAAACATGTGTAAGTTACTTTTTTATGAATCAATGCTCTCAGGAAGAATAGGAAGTTGACATATTGTGATATTTGCCCTATTTGCAACAGCCAACCCGAGGATACTCTCCATGTGTTGCGTGATTGTGCTAAGGTTGCTTCCACTTGGGTTGCGCTGGGAGCTAACAGGGTGGAAAATCATTTCTTTTCCCACAACCTCTTCGAATGGTTCCAAATGAATCTCTCCTGCACGGAAAATACGGCTACTAATGCTAGTTGGAGCCTGATTTTTCCTATAACTCTATCTACTCTCTGGTCCAACCGAAATGATTTGGTTTTTAACAAAAATTGCCCTGATGTTTCTAGTTTCATTCAGTGAATCAGATTCAAGACCCAGGAAGCTCACTTCAGTCTCTGTTCGAATCCTGTTAGTAATCTTACTACCCACACATACTCTGACCAGCTAATTAGTTGGAATTTTCCAAATGACGACATCATAAAGTGTAACATTGATGGGTCAGTTAAGGAGGCAGGCTCTATCTCTGGTTGTGGTGGTCTTTTCCGGGACTCTAGTGGCTGTTGGGTTTGTGGTTTTGTCTGAAATCTGGGTCAAGCTTCAGTTTACATGTCCGAGCTTTGGGGAATTCTCACTGCCTTGAAGATTGCCAAACATCGGGGTTCCATAAGGTTTGGATTGAATCAGACTCGATGTTTGCTATCTCTTCCATTCTCCATAGATGTGGGCACTCTCATCCGTGCAAACCCATACTTCAGTCCATCAAAGATCTCCTAGACTCTTCTTGGCAAGTGAAGTTCTCTCATATTTATCGAGAAGGAAATAGAGTTGCTGACTGGCTTGCTCCGTTTGCATTCAGTTTCTGCTTGGGGATTCATTTCCTAGATTCTCCTCCTCGAGGATTGCTTGATCTATTCTTAGGGATGGTCTTGTAGGGGTTGCTTTTCCCCTATAGAATTCATTGTTAGTTTATGTTTTGGGGCTTAGCCCCTCCCTTTTACCAAAAAAAAGAAATAATACCTGTGGTGTCCCACCTCTCACTATGGGAATATAATTTTTATGAAAATATGTTTCTATACCTTCAAACAAATACACTCTAACCTATTTTATGGGTTGATTAAAGTGGATGAACTCTGTACCAGTATATATACATGTGACTGATGGTTCAACATCACTTATTTTACATGCAGAAGAAAAGATGGATGGTATAGTTTTTAATACTAATAATTTTATTCCCTTTTATAGAATCTATATATATATATATATATATAATAAAAATAACTTGAACAATCTACTAAAAATTATATTTATTAAACATAATATAAATGATACCATAAGACACATATGTTACAATTATTCTAATATATGATTATTACCATATTAAATGTTATATCTATTACATATAATATATGAAATATTATAAGAAATATTTATTATATTTTTAAAAATTTTTAATGTCAAATACTCCTATATAAATTTATTTTAGGTTAAAATAATTATTTTTATTTTCATATTTTTACTATAAATTTAAATTATTTTTATAATTCAAAACTCTACTAGAATCACTTTTTATTTTTTAAAATGTTAAATGCTCGATATATTTTTTAATGTAAAATTATCACCATAATATTTTATAATTATACTATAAGTAAAAAATCAATTATTTTTACTATTTTAAAAAAGACATTTTTACTATAAATTTAAATTATTTTTATAATTCAAAACTCTATTAGAATCACTTTTTATTTTTTAAAATGTTAAATGGTCGATATTTTTAATGTAAAATTATCGTCATAATATTTTATAATTATACTATAAGTGAAAAATCAATTATTTTTACTATTTCAAAAAAGACTATAAGGATTTTCTAAATATTTAAAATAAAATAATTAAGTAAATTCAAAATAAAAAAAATGAACTATTGGTATGATTAATAATTTGTTTTTTATATTTTTAATATAATTATAAAAACTTCAAAATTATACGCTTTTATCTTTTATACTATTCATCTCTATTTCTTTCTCTTCCATTTAAAATGCATAAGAAAATAAATTTCTTTCAATTTTTTAAAAATAAACTTGTCAAAGTTAGGGTGAAATTACAAATGAATATAATAGGTATTAATAATAAATATAGACTATTAAATGAATATTCTTTTATATTAATAAAGTTGACTATAAAAATAAGCTTTAATTTTGAAGGAAAAAGATAAATTAAATTTTTAAAAGAAGTGTGTTTGTAAGCAAAATAAATTAAACTTATTTAATAAGCTCCTTCAAGTAATATTTATGTTATTATAGTTTTTATAAGTAAAATAAAAATAAAGAAATCGAATTACAAACTAGATGGAAAGGGGACACCAATAAAAAAACAAAATTAACAACTCTAAAAGAAAATAATATTTTATTATATTTTAAATTTTAAAAATAATAAAATCAAAATTTTAAAAATATTATATTTATAATAATTATCATATTACCTATTAAATTTTTTTAATAAAAGAAAAAGTATTTCACATAAACTCTCTATATTATAATTTTGAGTAAACTGGCAGTTTGGTCCTCCACTTTTAATGCGTCATGCAATTTGGTCCATTAGTTTACGAAATCCCTCCGTTAGTCCCCCACATTTACTTCCGTCTTGCAGTTGGGTCCAATACTGTAAACGGTGTTAATTGACGGCTTAAGTGGCACGTTAATTGACACCTAGCTGGCAATGTTTCTTAAATGACGTCGTTTTGAGCTTCTTAAAGTCTTTTTCATTCAACCCCAACAGTCATTTCTCCACTTCCTTCTCCATTTCACCCTCTGTTTCTCCGTTCTTCACCTGTCATTACAGGCGGTCCTTTCCGGTCTCATGCCCTTATTGCAGTTGGATTCCTAGCTGCTTCAAGTGTTGGGACAACTTTAATAATTAAGGTATTACCACCAACTGCTGTGCAGGATGCCGTCTATATTGGCATTTTAATGGGCGGGGATGTATTGTTGTGCTATGTTCAGTTTGTTATTGATATTTTAATCCCTTCTTGTACTGTACTTAATTTATTGCTACATGTACAAGTTTTTATCACGTTGTTGTTTGATCCTTGCTGAATTCTTGAAGCATGCTCCTGTCATAGAATTCCATTCTTCCCCGGTTAAAATCTTAGATACGCAAGGTTGTCTTAGATGAAGATGATGAACAATTAAAGAAAACTAATGACAAACCGACTTTGGCGGAAGAAGCTGCACAAGCTGCAAAATCAGCTGCAGCTGCAGATGTAGCAAAAGCAAGCCAAGAAATGTTGGCTTCAAAAGGTGAAGGTGGGTTATTAGAACTTTGATTTGCATGCTATAAAATATCTTCAATTTTGTTTTAATGCTCATGTACTCCGTCCACGTCATTTATGCTGACTTTAGTTATTATTGCATCTGATTTTATACTTTGAAGAGAGGAAATACTTTGTGGAAGTTGTGAGCCTTTTAGATAAGCAAGTACTACAAGAGATTAAGTTCATGACAAATGCAATAAGAAGATTGGAAAGTAATTGGGCATTGTCATTTAATCTATTGCACTGACATGAGAAGTTTCCTTTGCTTTGAATATTTTATACATGGTTTGATTTATCATTCGCCCGTAGCACTTGTATATTTGTTAGGAAAGCACGTGCTTGTGTAATTGGGGAACTCGTGTATTTATAACCCCTTCACAGTGTAACTAGATGGCTCATAGTGACCAAGAGCTTTGACAAATTTTATGTGCGTTTTAACTATTATAACTGGATTTCTAGCTGCATGACTGTGTCGGGAAACTTAATTATTCCTTTGAATTTACTTTCATACAACAGTTTGAGGCTTTCTGATAAATTTGGGTGGTTTGATGTCATAAATTCTAGAACATTTATGCTGGATATTTATACCAGTTACTTAGAATTTTAAGTTCTTGTTAAATAATTATCTATTTCCGCCAAATCATGGAACAAAATATATCTTCTAATGAACACTCTGTCTCAGGGCAAGAAGATCTCAAAGTCAGACAAACAAATTCAAAGGTCAGATTCGCCCCCTTTGCATCAACAGAGATGACTTAGATACTAGGGGTGGGCATAATGAAGCAACCCGTCCGCTGCCGACCAACCCGAGAGAAAGAAAGGGTATGCGGATGGTTTTGTGCGGGTAATCGGGTTTAAGCGGGTAAAAGAAATCAGTTAAATATGGATTAAATCGGTCGGTTCGGTTTCAAAATTTAAAACCATTGATAACCGAAACCGACCGCCACGTGGTGTTATATTAGTGGCTTTTAATAGAGCACACAGATTGTGCTTGTTGTTAACGGTCAGATGGCGTTTGAAACGATCTAACGGCACACGCTTCTCAGCATAATAACAAAAAGTCACTGGTTATTTTTCTCTTTCCAGTTCTCTTTTTTCTCCCAAGACTGCTCAGTTGCTCCCATTCTCTCTTTTTCCAGAGCTCTATCTCAGAGACACACATTTCACTTTCTGCATCTTCTTTTTTCTTTCACTCTCTTGCTTTGGAGCTACTATCCTCTACACCATGGCCACCGCTCGCTTTCCATTATTCGCTCTTCCATACTCCCTCCGTCCCCTTCTTCTCTCCAATCACCGTCTTCTCCCTCTCTGTCCGCCGGAGTTCTTCCAGGTTGCCACACTACACCAGTCTCAAGCTCCGAACTGTCGTTGCTACTCCCCTTCGGCGCCGCGCGTCACCGTGCCTGCGGCTAGTCCCAGTCGTCTTCTCCCTCTCTGACGAGCGTGAATCCATGGCGGAACGTTGCTGAGGCTGTTGTTTGTTTTAAAAAAAACAGTTTCTCTCCCTCTCTCCTCCTCCTCTTCCTTTTTCACTTCTCTGGTTGCTGAGGTTGTTTGGTTTGGATCTAACATTCCTATTCTTGTTAGGGAAAAGCTAGATTTGGAGAGGAAATCCATGCTTCTCCAATGGAAAAGGTTTAAGCTTGGTGTTAAAGGTTTAAGCTTGGTGGTGGTCTGGCAATGAACAAAGGGCGGATTTGTTTTTTTTATTTTTTGATCAATGAGGCTGCAGTTGTAGGCAACAATGGTGGTGGTTTGGCAATGAACAAGTTTCAGAATGTCATTTGCAGTTTTTTTTTTCACAATTTGGAGTAATTGTATTTTTTGTTATTTTGGATCAAGGTGTATTTAGGCCCAAATGGTCATATGTTAGATTGGTTTATGTTTAAAAAAACTAAAAAGATGCTTCTAAAAATATTGTGAAAAATTAAAAAAAAGCTCAAAATCATAATCAGACAAAAAAATAGACTAGCCCAATTTCTGATCCAAATCCGAAATAACCGACCCACCAAAACCGAATACCGCAAAGCCCGAAACCCGATTT
This sequence comes from Sesbania bispinosa, assembly GCA_026901365.1. Classification (NCBI taxonomy): domain Eukaryota; kingdom Viridiplantae; phylum Streptophyta; class Magnoliopsida; order Fabales; family Fabaceae; genus Sesbania; species Sesbania bispinosa. The sequence goes on along the minus strand of QLOH01000673.1, from coordinate 39,620 downwards.
AACCGAGGCTCACATCGGACGAGATTGGGCCATATAATTACATAGTCGATTTTGGTTGGATTGGGCTTTTTGGGCCCAAATCCGACCAAATCTGACCGCTGCCCAGGCCTATTAGATACTCTGTTGTGGTGCCTCCTTTCATTGTTGTTGTTCATGGTTGAGTTGTGATGAATCAGAATAAAGGGAGAAAGGCAATAATTAGAAGCACGCAGAAAGGAGGAAACGAAGAAGATAAGGCACACAACAATGGTGAAGAACGGAGAAACAAAGGGCGAAATGAAGAAGAAAGTGGAGAAATGACCGTTAGGGATGAATGAAAAAAGACTTCAAGAAGCTCAAAACGACGTCGTTTAAGAAACAGTGCCAGCCAGGTGTCAATTAACGTGCCACATAAGCACTCAATTAACACCGTTTACAGTATTGGACCCAACTGCAAGACGGAACCACATAAGCAGTCAATTAACATCGTTTACAATATTGGACCCAACTGCAAGACGGAAGTAAATGTGAGGGACTAACGGAGGGATTTCGTAAACTGAGGGACCAAACTGCATGACGCATCAAAAGTGGAGGACTAAACTGCCAGTTTACTCAATTTTGATACCCCACCTTGGAAAGTGAGACACTCAATTACCCTTCTCTCTCAATGACTTTTGATATTCTCTATCTTTCTCTCATTGGATAGTCTGAGAGTGAAATTTTCTCTCAATCATTAATGCTAATTTTTTCTCTCTTCCTATTTGAATGTTTTAGGTGAGTGCTCTGATCCAGCTAATAATTAGAGGGTACCGATCCAGTCATGATGTGTATCAATAATATTATGCCACGTGTATTCCATTACCCACCCTTTTTAAATTATGAAATTGCCCTTTTTCTTTTCTCATTTATTCTCCCCCTACTATGGTCTTCCTCTCCTTGCTTTCTGTTCAGATTTTTCTTTCTCTGATGAGGCTGATTTTCAAATTTTTAAACTTTTCCGCTTTCTCTCATCAACACTCATCATTTTATCTTAGATAGAAGAGAAGAAGAAGAGAGAACAAGGCTAAAGAAATGGGCTTGGCTTGTGTTAGTGACCGGGAGACCGGGACCAACACTGTGAAGAAACAAGCACTAGGGTGGTGGTGAGGGATTTGGATTCTCTCCCGTAGCCAAAAACTGGAGAGTCTCCAGTTGCATAAATCTTAACCATAGATTGAAAATTTTGTTTGATCGACGACTATTATTAAATAAAGTAAAACTCACCCTTTGACAAGATAAATCAAACCTTGATACATCAGCTACCTCTGTTCATATCGTGTGTTCTACTCCCAGGGGATGCTCTTCACGCCGGTGACAGTGAGGGTTGTTGCAGGTTGAACAGCTCACTACTGCGACGGTGATCGGGAAGTATGCGGCGGAGGACTGGTGGTTACACACCAAGCAACGGAGGGGCTGGATACCTCCTTCGATCTCCCCCTGTTATTTCACCGTGTTCCGCATGCGGTGGAGGGCGTGGCGGCGATTCTGATGAACCTGGCAGACAGGCAGAGTTACTGCACGCAGCAGAGAACTGGTGGTGGCTTCGTGGTGGAGGAGGAAGAGTGGTGGTTCCACGGCTGGGTTTGGTGGTGAGTTGTTAATTATTCTCTTTGATCTCTCATCAAATTAATTAAGACCATATTGAATTGCCTCAAAACTCTCTTTGGTTATCTTTGGTGGAAATGCAGATTGGTGGAAGTGCTAATTGGTGGTTCCACGGCTGGGACTGATTACTTTAGTTATCTTTGTTAATATCATCATATTTACAATCTGATTTATCAAATATCATTTTGTTAGATTTTAAATAATCATTCATATCTATTGTTGATCATTCAGTAGGTGGCATTGTATTGATTAAGCTTTTATCTAGGATCATTGGAAGAGACTCATTGGTAAATTTCTAATTGACTTTTTAACATACTTAAGAATCAAAATACTTGCTTTGCTTGCTTTTTTTGGTCAAATGATCTTTCATTTTTCAGTGTTGCTTAATGAAAATTCAGTTAGGTTATGCATGTCAAGGCCCAAAAGAGAAAATTAGATACATGAAGAATAGGTTAATTTTAACTTTCCAGTTCATGTCATCATGAGCAGCCTAATTAAAAAGCCTGTCAAAACAGAAATTGTGCATTCTTCTCTGCTGGGATCCTCTCTGTTGAGTCAGTAATATTCATCCACAAGAATTCTTCACTTCAGTTGATGTGATTATTATGCTGCAATATCATTATATCTTTCTTTTCCAAATGTATATTGCTTAAATAAGAAAGATTTGACCTTCATTTCCAAATGCTTGTGCGGCCATATCTGTTGTGGCATAGTTGTGTGTTGAGCCCAAGCCAAAAATAGCAGCAGGAGCAAAAGGATCTTGTGCAATTACTATCATTTATCAAATTCTTTAAAATGGATAGAATCAACATTGCCACGAAATGCATAATATAACAGAATAAAGCTAGATGCAGAATGCATGAGAGCTTCAGATGAGTAGTGTTGATGTAAACAAATAGTAGTTGATATGTGTCCATTATTATATTGTTGGGTGCTTCTAGGGTATGTCACCGCATGGGTGATATACCGGTATGACACCTCTATTTACCGGTAATAACAAGTTAATCCATTATTTAGAATAAACTAATGTAGTTTCCTATTTTGCTGAAAAGGGCCTAGAGCATACCATGCAATTAAATATTGTTTGAGTCTTGTACTTACCTTAAAGACACAGGGATTTGCATATGACTTTACTTTCTCCTACCTGGAGCTTATTTCCACTTATTTAGCATTTCGCAGACAAGGGAAATTGACGGCCACATTTCGCAGCGAAGGGAAAGTGACGACCAAGTTGTTGTGACCAAGCAAATTTGTATGTGGTGAAGGGATAGATCCATTCCAAAAAAGACAATTCTTGCAATTCGTTATGCTGTTCATTTTCCAGAAAAACAATTCTTGCAACTTCTTTGAATGGCTAGATGAGAAAGCTGATATTGACCATTCTTCAACCTCACATTGTGATCATTGCTCTAACATAATGCTACAAACTTGGAAAGTGATGGTGGGCAAGCTAGAAACAAATCTGGAAAAACAAAAAAGGAAGAATAGATTCATTGTTACTCTGTTTTTGATGTCCTTTGTTCTCAATGTAATCCTCCTCACAATTTGCATCCACAATTTATTTGTGTAATCTGAAGATTCCAAGTGCCAACGGATTTATGATTGTAATTAGAAAATCTTTTCTCGTTCAAGACAACCAGTCTATACTACTACACTCATCCTGGTGAATGCTCTGTTTTTCAATCACAATAATGTACTACATCAACTTCGTCTACACATACATATTTCATGTGTCTCATGTGTGTAAAACTATTTGGGATTGAGCAAAAAAAAAAACAATACTTTTATTTCTATGGTTAGTGCTCTCGGCTGGAGCTTGCTATACAATTTCAAGCAAAAAATTGTTCATTGTTGATGCTAGAAAGGAGCTCTAATTCTTTCAACGTTGGGCATAGATAAACATCTCAATACCCCTGCTTCTCCCATGCTCCGAATACTCTGGGTCTCTCTCTGAGTCTTCAAAGTCTAACCAAAACCAAAAAAAAAAAAAAAAAACGAGAAGCATGCCAACGTATCAGGGACACCACAACCCAACCACGGTTATGGCCAATGAGTATCCAAGACACGTTTTTACCTGGTCCAATTTGCAATTTCAAGAATAAGGGTAGGCCGTACTTAAAAAGTGTGGAAGGACCAAACAACAATATTACTTAAACCGCTCTAGCAGGTAACCATTAATCAATCAGGATCGTTTATTCAAAATTTAAGTGATCCGACGACTATTAGGAGGTGTCATACCGATATGTCACCCATCCAATGACATACCCTAGACGCACCCTATATTGTTAGCTTATTGGTAAAAAAAATAATTTATATTGATTAATCAAGACCTATTTGTCAACTGGACATAGGTTTTTGTACATTGAGCTTTCTTTTGAATATATAACTAAATGTCTCTCATATGGATCTGTTCACAAAAAAGGCAATTTCTGATACTTGTCTCCTCCATCTTCCTAACCAAAACAGGTCTCCACTGCCTTTGCTGGTCATTAACATTTCATGCCACATAGATAACTTTAAAGTCATTGAAACATATATTGTTAATACGTCATTAACGATATAGATAGATTAGTGAATAAGGTGAACATTCATTGTCATAATTTAACCGTGTAATTGATAAGAATTTATTTTAAGAAAAAAAAAACATATAACCACATTAAACTCTAATATTTATTCTTACTTTCTTTTTATTCTAATTAATTCTTAAACTCTTCCTAACCAAAGAGTTGTGTCTCAGTTGGCAATGCAGACTGGGATTGTGGGAAGAACTTCTGGGCTCGATTCCCACTAAACACATTTTTTGGGAGAGGTGAGGAGCATTAACGGTGACTAAGCCCCGAATAGAATTGCCCCTAGTAATAGGAGATACCTATGGTTTACACAAAAAAAAATCTTCCTAACATTATAATATACTTTTTTGTTGATCAATAATAAAAATAAAAATATTAATTGAGAATAAGTTGAAAGCTCAATAAATCTATATTTACAAGTTTTTCCTTTGATAAAAGTACGTAGAAAGGTTTAGGTTTATTTACCATTAATAACTTAGCCCTAAATTAACATACATAATGACATGTTATAACAATAATGAAAATTTAAAGATTAATTAAATAGAAATAAAAGTTTAAAACATCTATTTATAAAAAGAACAAAATTTAGATATATATTATTTTCCCTTACTTGAAATTATAGCACTTCATCATAAAATTATAAACTATAAAATTATATTTAAAATTCCAATTCTAATAAAATTATAAAAGTCTATATACATTATTTATTAAATTTAATAATACATTAATTATTATGTTCATTAAATGATAGATCACTGAATGATAGGTGTGAAATATTGTTATACTAACCGTGTATATAAATAAATTAAACTCTTAATTTAATCATTAAATCACTAAGATTGGATTAATTCTGATGGATTTGGATTAAAAAAAAAAAACTCAGTATCACCGTCATAAAAAAACCATTACTTAACAAAATTAAGAAAAACAAACCGTACGTGACGTGGCAGTGTGTAACTGCAAAACAACGAGGACTTGGAGCAGAAAATCGGGAGATTACATATTTGGGTCCGGATCCCCAGAGGGTTTGATTTATTTACTCTATTCAATAAGAGCCGTCGATCAAGCAAAATTTTTAATTTATGGTTGAGATTCATGCAACTGGAGACTCTCCCGCTTTTGCCTACGGGAGAGAATCCGAATTCGATGGTGAGACAAGACCGTGAGGGAGGGATTTGGATTCTCTCCAGTTAATTTTTAACTGGAGGAAATCATCACCCTTAAAAATATTATTTTATAAAAGAAGAAAAAGAAAATTCTTATATAGAAAAAATGATGGTAGTAGGATTCAAACTGCACCTGCAGTTGGACAGGAGAGGATCCTAGCCCGTGAGGGAGGAGGCGTCTTCCTTTTGATTGTATGATTCTATATTTTTACACTAATTAAATTTGGCCTAAATTAGGATGTCTTATTATGTTTTTTTCCTTCTTAGCTAGCACAGTTATTATTCAAATGTCATCCATCCATGGTGCACATCAAATACTCAACACATAAAAAATATGGGTGTTTCCACCGTATTGGACTGGTACTGCAGGATTTTAATTATGAGGTTGAAAAACAAAAAACAATGAGTGTGTGATTGCAAACCATAAAAATTTGTGGGTTGAAGTATAATATCAATTCTCATTGCTTATATGTAAAAAAAAAATTAACACATGTCTCAATAGCATTTAAACACGTTATGACTGGATTAGTATCCATAAATTTAAAACGGGATTATAGAATCTACCATTTTTAAATGATAATAATGTTAATCTTAAATTTTAAAATTTATTAAGATTCAAAATCTTATCTTATTATTTTCTAATTCAATATTTTTTAATATATAAATTGTTATTCTTATCTTTGTGATTTTAATTTTTTATTATATCTTATTATTCAATAATAATATAAATTAAATTTTAACAATAAAATGTAATATACTATCGGAATTTAAAATTAAAAAATTATCCACAATTATTCTATTTTTAATTTTTTTAAAATTTAAAAATATTACTCTATTATAAATTTAATGTTAATTAAATAAAATATATATTGTAATATATTAGTTTTAAAAAATTGTGTGTGAAAGATGTAAAGAATAGAGAGATAGAAAAAATTAAAAATAGTATAAAAGATTGTGCAATATGAAATTTTTTTGGTGAAATTGTGTAATATGAAATTGCGTGAAAAAAAATCAAAACTGGAACATAATTATAATTATTTATTATTAAAAGTTAAAACTCGTCAGTAGCACAAGTGGCGAAATTCAATTTATTTACTATTTCAGAATTGGATTCCTTTGTCCATAACATTGCCACGCAGTTTCATATTACCATTTCCATGGCTATGGATGCCCACAAAGTCATCCATAAGAGAACAAGAGACATGGGCTTGTAGTAGATTCCATTCCGTGTTCCAAAACACAGAGATCATCCCCGTTTGTTGTTATTGTGGTTGAAGATGGGACGAACTAGGCTTGTGGTGTCTGATTTTGTCCTGTCTTTCATGTGGGTATGGTCTGGTGTTCTGGTTCGCATATTTGTCTTAAAAAATCTGGGATTGGGTCATGGCCATCTCGGTGAGATTGTGAAGACTACCTTCTCCATCGCCAACATGTTCTTATTTGCTTTCCTTGTCAAGGTTTCCCGTGGTGGGGCCTACAATCCCCTCACCGTTTTGTCTAACGCTATCTCTGGGGATTTCAACAACTTCCTTTTCTGTGTTGGTTATAGAATTCCCGCTCAGGTTACCCTTCTTCTTGTGCTTCTCTTGTGTTACAAAACCAAAAAAAAAAAAAAGGAAATTTCCTTTTTCCCACTTTTTTTTATAGCTTTGTTGATGGATTATGTTTCTAATCTGGTTATATATAAGTTGATTAATCCAATTTCTTTCTTTTTTTCTAAAAAATATATCTTTGAGTGCGTGTTCGGTTTGACGTTAAAACTGACAAACTCAAGTTTAGATTTCCCAACATAATAGCCTTGTAAATATGATTTTATCACGTTTCAACGTTAAACCAAACGTGTTTTGAATAGGTTTTGGGGTTTGAATGATGGTTATGTTATGTCTCTAATTTTGTACTATTGTGCCCAATTTGCTGGCACTAACGTCCATTTAACTTAATCTTCTCTTGGGTTAAGTGGAGAATTTCTGATGTTGTTTGAATATCTTTAAATGTGCAGAAGATGTCTTGACTATTTTTGTAGGCGTTCTAGTCTTTAAGATCTGGATAATTAAAAAATTGAAGCAAGAGAATTCCTTTGTTGATGTTTGAAATTTTCTCTGATAATTTTAGGTTGCACTTCTGCATGTGTAAACTATTGAGGAACAAGGTTAATGAGAGTATTAATCTGTGTCTTGAGTATTCTCTCACTTATTGCACCTATGTAATCATTGTTTCCTGTAGTTGCTTGCTGTTTATGTTTTGGGTACATTGGAAGGTGCAAGCAACTTAATAAGAGAGGAGGATAGAACCTTTAACATCATCATGGCACCAGTGTCTAGATTGGGGCTGTTGCCAGTTGAACTGCAAGCTTTTTGCTTTTTGGCATATATTCTTATTTTATTTCTTCCATAAGTTGTCTGGCAGTTTCCTGAGAATAATATTGGCAAATTAGAAAGAGTTGACCTTTGAATTGATGACTGATGGTCTTTAGGAGTGAAAATGATAGCATGTAATTGAATAAAATTTCTCATATGAAAATAAAAAGGTTCTGTCCTCTTCCTTTTTTTGTTTTATTTACTTATAGCTCACTACTATTTGATGGGTCTAAAGGCAGTTACCCTAACTGTAAACGTTTTATTACACTTTCAGCAAATTTTTACTCTATAATGTTGTTGGAATATGTATATAGCTTGTGGAATACTTGTGTCTTAGACTACAAGTCTAGGAGTTTGAATTGACCATATAAGAACTAGACCGAGGAAAATTATAGGCAATCGATTAAGAAAGATTTAGAGGTAAATGATTTATCTTTGAACCTAATACTTGATAGGACATTATTGCATTGTATAGTCCATATAGCTGGCCTCACCTAATGGGAAAAGGCTTAATCTGTTGTTTATTTAAGAAGCACTAGATTGAAATTCAAAGCTTCCATATAAATCAAGGGTACTTGTGATTAATTGATGGAACAAGACATTGGATAAATATTGCCAGATCATTTTAGGAGGCATCTATCTGAGCTGAGGCATTGTCTAACCTGGTTGGGGCATGTGATGGTGGGATCAAAGTAAAATCTCATGAATTAATCTTTCAATTCTTTCTCCCTTTATCCCCATAATTTTTCTGAGATACGTTTCTGCTCTTCTAAGAAGATATCCCTTATCAATCAACCTGTTAGGCTCCAGTGTGTTTGTGTCCCAACAAAAGTATTTGTTTCTTTTTGTCCACATAGTTCCCATCTATCTCCCACTTGAGCACTCACAAAGGAGAGAGACTGAGAGAGAGACACTGCCCTTGGGCAATTATATATTTCCTGAGGTGGGCTAATTGCTTGGCTGAACTACATATAGCTGAGACACTACTGGAATGCAATTTTAATTCAACTGATGTCCCATGACACTCTATCTTAGAAATTCCTATTAAATGGATTTAAGGTCATGATTGAAATTTGAGTTTAATAATCTAACTAATTGAAAAGTTGATGTTACTTGTTAGTCTGTATCTTGAAGTGTTTTGTCAAACTGGGCGGTGTGATTGCTATATGTTGTTATTTGCTCCTGACTTCTACATTGCTACATCCCCAAAGACACGGGAAATGTGAAAATTTTGATAACATTACACCATGCCTATCTTGTATTATTACACAATAAACACACACATGCACACCATCAAGTTTTATGAAAATCTTGTCGTCAGGACAGAGGATTAGTGTCACTCTGTCGTCTTTTACAATTTTTTGTAAGCATAAAACAAGAAAACATGAAAATGCCTTGCCACAGAGTCTATTTTATGTGAATAATTTAACAGAGAAGAGAAACTTAACTGCTATATGCTTCAAGATTTCACTTTGTAAAACTATTCCTTATATGCGTCTTCCATAGATCAAATACTAGTGATAGAGCCCACTATTAGTAAGGAGGATCTGATGCATATCTGACTCAGTAACTGCCTAACTGGTTTTATGGGTGAAATCTGTACAATTGTGCATTTCAAAGAGAAATATATTTATCATGCATTTGATTCAATGAGACCCCTCTCCTTGGCCTGGCTGAATATTTTATTTTGAGTTCTTATCATACTTGAAGCTTTAGTGGTCCTTGGACTGGCATGCATTGCTGAGATACAAAAACAGAATAGAAACACAGTAATGCTTAGATATAATATAAGACACAACAGAACACCTGTGTACATGTGGTGATGTCTGATGTGTGAGGAACCAGGGTTACAAAATTTTCCATCAAGTTTTAGTATAGATGAACAACATTTTATACATCTCAACCAAAGATGTGAATGTCTCAAACTCGAATTATAGATTATCATTCTAATATGAATTTTTTTAAATTCTTAATCTCTTCAGGTGGTTGGATCTATTGTTGGGGTTAAACTTCTCATTGATACCATTCCCGAAGTAGGACGGGGACCACGTTTGAATGTTGACATTCATCAGGGTGCATTGACAGAAGGATTACTAACATTTGCAATTGTAAGCATTTCACTTGGGCTTGCCACAAAAGTTCATGGAAGTTTCTTCATGAAGACTTGGATTTCCAGCCTCTCCAAGTTAGCACTTCATATACTTGGCTCTGATTTGACTGGTGGTTGTATGAACCCTGCATCTGTAAGTACTGCTGTATCCAAGTTTACCTGTCATTACTTTGGTCAGAGAACTTTGGTTTTGGTTATGTGAACCATAGAAGAAACTTTTGTTGTTTTCTTGCTAAGAAACTTCATTTGACATGTTCAGGTGATGGGATGGGCTTTTGCTAGAGGGGATCACATAACAAAGGAGCACATCCTTGTATACTGGCTTGCCCCTATAGAGGCAACTATTTTGGCAGTGTGGATATTTAAATTGATATTCCGACCTGTAGAAGATAAAACAGTCTCAAAAAGTAAATCAGATTGAAGGAACTCCATTGTGCAATTGTATATTATATCTGGCTTTCAATGATTCTTTGTGCAGTTGTCAAACTACGATAGTCTTGTCATGATCTCTCTTGATTCTTGGGGTTTTAATGGAAAATCACATTATTCATATGGCTTCCAATTGTTAATACAAGTCTTCATCTTTGTAATTGAATATGAAGGCAGGATTTTCTCATTGTCATTGATTTCAATCTAAAAGGTTCTATGATACATTCATATATCTCGGTTATTTTGAAAACAGATTCAGATTAAAAATTAGTATAAGTTTATTCAATATTATCTATGTAAAAGAATCCATTTATGATATATAATTTCTGACATGGGAGCTATAATATCACCACATCAATTGTCATCTTCTACAATTTTTGTTAAGTGTAAAAGAATCCTTTTATAATGTATAATTTTTAACACTTGAGCTATAACATCAATGCATCAACTGTTATCTTCTACAATTTTTTGGCAAGTCTGCTAATTTCTTGGATTGTCACCTTCTATAATTTCTGTATTCTTTATCTCACCTTAATATCTACTTTACAATTTCATTAGTTATTTACCATTGCAATAGTTTCTTACTAAAAATAAATATGGTGGCTTTGGGGCGCATAGGTATGATAGTTACAAAGACGCTTCAAGGTCAAGTCAAGAGGAATCAAAGAAGATTAGGAGCATGATAAGTGTGTGGTATTAGTAAGGGATGTGAAAATTTCAGGTGTGAGACATGTGAGGGACTAATAGCATGTTTGGTTTGAGATAAAATTATGTTATAAATGTGGATGCAGTCTAACATTATTCTCAGTGGCGTTGGCTCGAATCTACGTTTATAACGTGATTTTGCGGTAAATCAAATACACTATAAATTGATATCCGTCTTAAACATTGTGGGACCTCATTTATGTCCCATTTTTTAAACAACCAACATATACTTTTAGAGAACCAATTTGAATATTTATGGTAATAATAATCAACTGGAAAATAAAATGTGACTAATTTGTTCCTCAAAATATAAAAAATGGGAAATACTGGAAATAAAAAAAAGTGCCATATAGCACAAAACTTTGAAGACAAAATCAGTGTGAACAATCAATTGGCTAATCTCAACATGTTATAAGAAAATGTGAGTGGAGAGAAAATACATGTATCTTTGGTTATCGGTTGGCAACATAGATTTGCACATTTCAACACAAACACACATTCCAATGCAAAAATGTAGAAGTAAAGTCAAAATTTAAAAAGCATCTAAAGAAAGGTTGACGATTTGTGCATCTAAAGACCATCTAAAGTTTGGATTAAGGTTGCATGCAAATTTAAATAATCCTAAGTCAACCTTGTATGAAGTAACAATGTTCATGTAAAGTTACTTTCACTTTTAAGGAAAGCCAAAAGTGAACTTTCACGAGAAACAACATGACAATTGGTAAAAAGCAAAAGAGCAAATTGAAGGACAACCATCCTTTCATAAAAGCACTATACAATTGTTAAAAGCAACTGCAATAGCCGAATTTTAGACACAACGACACCATGCATTAAATACTATTAGAGAACGTTCGAAAATCTCTCTCACAAAGTTCATATCTCATGGAGGCTATAAATACAAGAATTGAAGAAGAATTTCTAAGCGCACAGATGCTAAAATTCTTTCAAGCTCTCTTCTTTCATTTTTTTTTCATTCTTTGAGTGCTATGTATAGATTTTATCATGCATATTTTATTCAATTTAAAAAACCTTAAGTTACCCTATGTATTCATTGTAACTATACCTAAACTTAGTGTGTTTATCTCATAGTGTAACCTCAACACTTTCTTTTATTTTGTTTCAGTGTTTGAGTCTGAGGAGGATATGTGAGGAAACAAGACCTGGTTGTAAGCAAACCTGAGACTGGTGAAAAAGAATACTTGTATGATATTGAGAATAGTGGAATTCCTAACTGTGTTAGGGATATGATGTAACATTTGGTGGTTAAATGCCAACAAATATAAATATCTGGAGTTATTTTCTCTTTCCTTGCTCTGTAAGTTCTTTCTTGTATATAACTTTATTTTGCTATAATGGGGTTAAATATGTGCTTCTAAACTTATCTTTGCCAAAATTGTTTGTGAAAATATTTCTCAAACCTGCGTTAGAAATTTTCAAACACAAGTTAATATGAATCCTTCAGACACAAGTTTGAACTTTGGCAAAAGTTTAGAAAACACAATTTAACCTTCTTTCTTGTGTTTCAAAAATTTTGGTGTTCTTTTAATATTGTTAGCCAATGATACGTAAATGCTTTTTATCACTTTTTTGGTCTCAGAGTCTCAATATTTAAAAATAACATTGCATCTCGACTAATTAGATATTTAGATGACTCACTTAAGGGGTGCAAAGCTCTTCCAACTCTTTTTTTTTTACATTCACAATTGAATCCAAGAATCGTTTCTTTATATTCAAACTAGAATTATTGAAGAAGCATTAGTAATCTGTATAGCTTTGTATAGCTTAGCCTACATATTCTGTTGTATTCCTTAGCTTATTCTATTCTTTTGATTTGTTTTCTGTTAGTGTTAGTTTCTGTTAGTTGTCAGGTTGGTTAGTTTCTGTTAGTTTGTTAGGTTTGTTAGTTTCTTTTTTGTTCAACAGCCTTCACCTCCAATATATGCTGATGCTGCAGCTTGTTAATTCAATGAATGAAAGAGGTATTATTCAGTACACACTTGCCTTTTCCCTTCCTTTTTGCTTTATGGTATCAAAGCTCTCTTAGAGAGCTCTACTGTGCAACCGAACCTATGCCATGGCTAAAAATAATGCAAGCACAAATCCTGATAACCCATACTATCTTCATCCTCTAAAAAGCCCAGGAATGATTCTTCTTTCCCCTCCTCTTGAAGGCACAAACTACCACTCCTGGAGTAGGGCCATGCAAAGAGCTCTCTTCTCCAAGAACAAATATGATTTCATCGATGGCTCGTTGCCAAAGCCTTAGGTTCAAGATCCCTTGTACAAACCATGGATGAGATGCAATACTATGGTCATGTCTTGGATCACAAAACCTCTGAATCAACAGATAGCCCAAAGCACCATCTACATAGACAATGCCAAGGATCTTTGGGATGACCTCAAGCAAAGATTCTCTAAAGGAGACCATTTTTGCATGTCAGACCTTCTTCAAGAACTTCACTCCACCAAGCAAGGTGAAATAAACATCTCTACTTACTTCACTGATCTGAAGATTGTCTGGGAAGAATTAGAAGCCTTGAGATCTATCCTCCCTTGTGCCTGTTCTCCAAAATGCGACAACAACTGTGACCAAATGAAATCTGTGAAGAATTACAAAGATTCTGAATATGTCATTTGCTTCTTGAAGGGGCTTAATGATTGTTACAACACAGTCATAAGTCAGGTATTGATGATTGAACCTTTACATGATATTAATAAGGTTTTCTCTCTTGTTTTGCAACAAGAAAGACAGGTTTCTTGACCTATACTTCAAGAATCAAACATGATGGCCAGTATATCAGAAAGTAGGCCTTCTTTTGGAGGAAGAAGTGGAACTCCCTTTGGTAGAGGAAGAGGAAGATTCAATCAAAGAACCACCAACAACCAGCCCCAAAAGATTTGCACATTTTGTGGAAAGGAAAGGCACACGATGGACACATGCTACTTTAAGCATGGATTTCCACCAAATTTTAAATTCAAGAACAAGAGTCAAGCATCCACAATCAATTCTTCTGTTTCATCCAATACTTTGGATAACACCAATCACAGAGGGAATGAGAAAGACAACTCTGAGGTAAGTGTCAATATTTCTCTTGACCAATACAACCAATTAATGGATATGCTTAAGAAATCCAACCTTGATGGACAAGCTCACACTATTGGTCATCTTCAGCAGTACCCAGGTAACATCCTTTCAACTCAAAGAACTTTCAATCTTTCTAATGATTCCTGGATATTCGACAGTGGTGCCACTGACCATTTATCCAACTCTCTTTCCCATTATGCATCATATCATCCTATCAATCCTATATACATAAAACTTCTTAATGGTTTCATTACTAAGACAAACATCTCAGGAAGAGTTACCTTTTTTGATAATTTTAGTCTGGAAAATGTTTTGTATATTCCAGATTTCAGTTACAATATAATATCTATTAGTAAGGTAATTAAATCCTTAAGTTGCAAAATTGTTTTTAACAACTCATGTTGCTTGATTCAGGACCAGAACAACCAAAGGGTGATTGGGCCTGCTAATCTCCAAGGCAGCCTATATGTGCTCCAAAAAAAGGGCCCTTAAAGACTCATGGTGTTGATAATCTTGCCATCATCTCTAGTACTAGTAATGACAACAACGCCTTTGATTTGTGGCATTATAGGCTAGGACACCCCTCTAATTCTGTTTTACAGCAAATAAAAGAAAGTTTTCCATATGCGAAATATAATTCTAATCATGTCTGTGATATATGCCACTTGGCCAAACAATGCAAATTGTCTTTTCCCACTAGCAATAGCAATTATGTTTCCTGTTTTGATTTATTGCACAAGGATATTTGGGGACCCCTTGCTATTTCTTATGTTCATAGACACAAGTATTTCTTAACCATTGTTGATGATTTTAGTAGACATACTTGGATATTTATGATGAAAGCTAAATCAGAAACTAAAAGTTTAATCCAAGATTTCATTTCCTATGTCTCCACTCAATATGACAAAACTGTTAAAATCATAAGATCTGACAATGGGATAGAATTTAACGTGCTTAAATTTTATAACAGCAAAGGGATAATCCATCAAACAAGTTGTGTTGAAACACCACAACAAAATGCAGTAGTTGAGAGAAAACACAGGCATATTCTAAATGTGACTAGATCACTTTTATTTCATGCTAAACTTCCAAATGTGTATCGGTCCTATGCTATTCTTTATTTTGTTCATCTTATCAATAAATTGCCTACTGAGGTGCTAAAAGGTAAATCCCCTTTTGAAATTTTAAACAAGCAACCCCCTGCTTACCTTGATTTAAAGGTTTTTTGGAGCCTTTGTTTTGTTTCCACCCTTACTCAACATAGACAAAAATTGGATCCCAGGGCAAGGAAATGTGTTTATTTGGGTATAAGGCTTGGCACTAAAGGTTATGTCACTCTTGATTTATCCACTAGGGAAATTATTCTGTCCAGAAATGTGATCTTTTATGAGAATGTCTTCCTTTTCCATAACAACACTCACACTAGCTTGCAACATGTTGATCAAATAGACAGCAGCCTTGATTTTCTTTCAAATGAAGTCATTCAAGCTCACAATAATCCCATTGATGATATTGCTCCTATGGTTGAAACAAACACTGCTTAGGGTGATCTTGATTCAATTACACCCACTGTTGATCTTAGGAGATCCACAAGACATAGACAACCACCCACTTATTTAGCTGATTATCACTGCCAACTTCTATGTAACACGTTGCCTTAATCATCTAAGAATGTTCGGTACCCTCTCTCTTCTGTTTTGTCTTACCAATCTCTTGATCATGATTATTTGAAGTTCATTCTAACCATTTCCACTGAGCATGAGCCTAAGACCTACCGGGAAGCTAAACAATCTCCTCATCGGGTTAAGGCCATGGAAGATGAGCTTACTGCACTCCAATTAAATCAAACCTGGTCTCTAACTCATCTTCCTCCTGGTATGTTTGCCATAGGATCTAAGTGGGTTTACAAGACTAAGTATAATTCTGATGGCTCCCTGCAAAGATACAAGGCCAGGCTTGTGGCCAAAGGTTACACCCAAACAAAAGGTTTGGATTATTTTGATACTTTTGCTCCTGTGGCAAAATTGACTACTGTTAGATTAATCCTTGCTCTTGCTTCATCAAAGAATTGGATTCTGGAACAACTTGACATTAATAATGCCTTTCTCCGTGGAGATTTAATGGAAGAAGTATATATGGAAGTTGCTCAAGGGTTTGTTGTTTCTGACTCAAGTCTGGTATGTAAACTTCATAAATCCATCTATGGCTTGAAACAAGATAGTAGACAATGGTTTGCTAAATTGTCCAATTTTTTTTCTTAATCTTCACTATCAATAATCTGCTTATGATCATACTCTTTTTGTTAAGAAAACTGACTCCAAACTCACCATCATTTTAGTTTATGTTGATGACCTTATTTTAGCTGGTAATGACACTTTGGAAATAGCATCTGTTAAACAACAACTTGACAAGGCATTCAAAATTAAGTATCTTGGCAATCTTAAGTATTTCCTTGGACTTGAGGTTGCCACGTCACATACTGGTCTCATGCTATCCCAAAGGAAATACACTCTGGATTTACTCTCTGATTTTGGTTTGCTTGCAGCTAAACCAGCTCCTACCCCAATGACAAGGAACACTACTTTAGCTCATGATGATGGCCCTGCCTATTCTGACCCTGCTAGTTATAGGAAGCTTGTTGGTCGCCTACTCTACCTTACCAACACAAGACCTGACATCTCCTTTGCTGTCCAGCAACTCAGTCAGTTCATGTCTTGTCCCACTGACATGCATTACAAAGCTTGTATATGGGTGCTGAGGTATTTGAAGTCATCCCCTGGGCAAGGACTATTCTATCCTTGTGATTCTCCTCACCAACTCAAAGCCTTCAGTGATTCTGATTGGGGAACATGTCCTGATTCTAGAAAATCCATCACAGGCTATTGTGTTTATCTTGGCAATTCTTTGGTTTCATGGAAGTCCAAGAAACAAGCTACCATTTCTAGATCTTCCTCAGAAGCTGAATATAGAGCTCTAGGAACTACTGTGTGTGAATTGCAATGGCTGACTTACTTATTAGATGATCTTGGAGTTTCACACATCAAACCTGCTCTCCTCTACTGTGATAGTGCCTCTGCTCGCCACATAGCTGCTAATATAGTGTTTCATGAGAGAACAAAGCATTTGGATATTGATTGTCATCTGGTTAGAGAAAAACTTCAAGCAAAGCTCTTCCATCTTCTTCCCATAACTAGCAAAGAACAACATGCTGACATACTTACAAAGGCTCCTGATCCATCTCCATTCTCATACATTCTTTCCAAGCTTTGAGTCTTAAAAATCTACTCTCCAGCTTGTGAGGGGTATTGAAGAAGCATTAATAATCTGTATAGCTTTGTATAGCTTAGCCTACATATTCTGTTGTATTCCTTAGCTTATTCTATTCTTTTGATTTGTTTTCTGTTAGTGTTTTCTGTTAGTTAGTTTCTGTTAGTTTGTTAGGTTGGTTAGTTTCTTTTTTGTTCAACAGCCTTCAGCTCCTATATATGCTGATGCTGCAGCTTGTTAATTCAATGAATTGAAAGAGTTATTATTCAATACACACTTGCCTTTTCCCTTCCTTTTTGCTTTAAGAATCGAAGAACTGAACTACCAGACATTCATAAATGCTTTTTACTCTTAGAACAAAGGAATTATTTTCTGGAGCTTTTTTCATATTGCTGCATGTTGTTGGTATTTGATACTTGTATTAACAAATTTCATTTCTCCAAAAGAAAAACTAAGCTGAATTCTTTACTGCGTTTTTTTATAGAGACAGCATGTGTTTGTCTCAATAGCGATATGAAAGCTTGGTTATTAAAAGTATAACAACATTAGACAAACCAAAATCAGTGGCAGGAGACTTGCTGGTTAAGACCTCCCAATTGGAATATATAAGTTAGGAAATAATCATCTCTTGACAAGTAACTCTAATGAACTTCTAAAATAAACAAAAGATGAGATACAAAAAGAAGGTTGGGAGAAAATATGATTAAACTAATAAGGATCTCATCATGGTAAATGTTTCCTCACTGTCTTGTGGCAGCTGCATTAGTAGCACTCAAGATGAACATTATGATAGAGATCAAAAGGAAATAAGGAATTTATACACAACTTCAGTACACAAGTTGTGGTTCAAACTCTGCAAAATCTACAGATCCTGACTCAATTGGTGGCATTAGATATGTAGCCAAGAGTTCAGACACCAGAGCTGCAACCAGTGGAATCCTCTTTAAGTTCTTCACCAATGGAATGTCATCACTCTCACCAACAGCAAGAATCTTCTGGTTTATCTCTACCATCCGGTCCAACCTTCGCTTGAACTCTGGGTTCTCTACATCAAGAACAGCCGGGAAAATCCGAGCTGTAGTGCGGTTTGTCTGCAAAAACAATCCAGAAATGAAAGCTTGAGCAACTGCTTGTGATTTATGAGTTCAGCATTTGTTCTTTGTTGATCAACTTTTACATGTCATGCGTGTTTTTAATGGTAGCTCAAGGCTCCATTACTTTCATTTCGTAAGTCAGTTACTAAATTCATGATTCATCCATAATAATTTGAGAATGAGTAGAACAAACAGTGATTATAGCAAATATGCAGACACAAACTAACCTCAATGATGACATGCATGTCAAATTCTTTTGTGTCAAGTCCAATGCCTTCATAGAAAGCTGTACGTTGGCAATCATTGAGATACATTGTGACATAAACCTGCAAGACAAATTTGATAATTATGCTCTAAGTAGGGTTATGAAGGATGAAGATCACAACCATATAATGAAAGACATGACAAATGTAATATCTTTGGCTGGTATAAATTGTTTGATGAATCTAAGGAATGCAGCATGTTCCTTATTGTTTAAGGACTGTAGTATTATGAGTATGTTCGGTAAAACTAGCTGAAAAGGTAGATAAAAGCTGAAAAGCTAGATGAAAACTGAAAAGCTAGCTGATTTGATTGAAGGTGTTTAGTAAAACTAGCTGAAAATGGTAAAATGACATATAAGGACATAATTAATTATTAAATAATAATGACTGAGGATGGTTGAAGGTTAAACTTGTAATAAATTTTCAGCTAGTGGCTGAAAATTAGAGTTTTTTTTAAAAACTACCTAAAGTAGCTTTTTAAAAAAAACTAATAGTTACCGAAAAAGGTACTTTACCAAACACAACTAAAATGGTTTCAGCTACTATTTTGAGCTTTCAGTTGGCTGAAATGGCTTACTAAACACACTCTATGTAACCTACTAGCACCAATTGTCACTAGGTATTAAAGGAAGACCAAAAAATTGTATGCAAAAGAAAGGAATTACCGATAGACAGAAGAATCTAGCCCACAACTTTGCCTTCCAGTCATTTAGAAATTGTGGCTGTGCCTTCATCAAGGCAGAGAAGAAGTCTCCATGCCTGTTCTCATCTTGGCACCAGTTCTCAAAGTACTTGAAAATGGGATAACATTGGTACTCAGGATTTTCCTTGAGATGCCTGTATATGGTTATGTATCTCCAGTATCCAATTTTCTCAGACAAATATGTGGCATAGAAGATAAATTTGGGCTTGAAAAATGTGTATTTTCTAGCTTTTGTCAAGAAACCCAAGTCCAATGCCAAATTAAAATCAGATAAACCCTTGTTCAGAAACCTACATAGAATCAAAAGGAGATGAGGTCATGCACTGTCAAATAGAAAAATGAAAGGAGGGGGATTAAGAATTAAAGGCAGAAGGTGTGTCTATACCCAGCATGCCTAGCTTCATCCCTAGACATCAGAGAGAAAATCTCAGCCACCACAGGGTTGGTTTTCTGTAATATCAACATCCCAAGCAATAAATCAGGCCAAAAATAGACCAAAAGTGCATAAAGAATAATCTTATCCAAGATATTTCCTTATAAAACATGAAATAGAGAAGTTTCACATTAAACAACCCAAATATCATAATAAGACCAGAATTTTTCCCTTTTAATTGATTAAAACAAAACCAAGAATATCAATTATGCCAAGTTGCATGTTGAATCAGATTATGAAATAAACAAAGAAAAGAACCAAACCTTGAGCCTCCTTCCAAGCTCTTTGTAGAGAAGGAAGCCAGAGAATTCAGCAGTGCAAGACCTCTCAAGGAACTCCACAAAGATCTGTCTAAGAGGGCCATCAATTTTGTCAGCAGCCTCCTTGAACTCCTTGTTCCTCACAAAGTGGGTCTGATTGTAATCAGTCTTAAACTCCTGAAGCAGAGCCTCAAACTCAGCCTGGTTCAGGTTCTTGTTAATCTCAGTGTTGAAAAGGGTCTCCATTTCATCAAAGTCAGTGGTGTAGAACCTTGGGGTCAAAAGGGTCTCCTTGATGGCAGTTTTGTTGCCTTTCTTGCTTGGTTTTGTGGAGGTGGAGGTGGTTGTGGGGGTGGCAGACATTCTTATGATGCTGAACTTGGAGTATGAACCCATTCTAGGACTGCCAAATTTGGGAGTGACATTGCTGAATTTGGAAATGGGTTTCACAAGAGCCATCTCTGCTGCCATAATTGGAGCAAAAACTCTAGTGGGGTGGTGGAGGAGGAAGTAAAGCTTTGAACTTTGAGGCTGAGGACTAAGGAGGAGTAAGCAGGACAAGAAGTGAGACAGATATAACTTAGATTAGATGGGGAGTGATAAAATCTCATCCAATGAAATCTTTGAACGTTAATTGAAAATTGACACGTGGCAGGTGTTGTAAGTTTCTGCTTGTTACATGATTGGTTGTGATGATTACATGTGGATGAGAACTTGTGGCTTTCCTTCTATTTACGTTGGATACTTGTTTTAAGTTTTGATTTTGATTTTTAACTCAGTTTTTTATTAACAACGTGTATTATGGGAGACAATTTTGTTCAAGCGTTTATATCATGGTGGGACTAATTCTATTCGTGAGGATATTTTCATCCACAAAACTCGAACCCAATACCTTATTTAAAGGAAATCAAACATTAACCACTTGAATCAATCCTGTTGATCGAGTTTTTGTTTTGTTTAGATTATTAATAAAAAAAAAAATGGTTTATTTAGATTATAGTGTGCAGAATTAATATTGGATGAAATTGATTCTGTAATTATATTTTTTAAAATTAATTTATAGTGAATTGGTTCATATTTAAATATGCTTATCTAGAAAACGTTGAGACTGAAAACTTGTTTAACATTCCACAATTAAAAGTTTATCAAATATGTTGATTTAAAGATGAAATTTAATTTGCATTACCGATAAGTATATCATTTAATGTGTTATTAACACATCATTAAATAATAATATAATAATTTTTTTATATTGATAACATATAACTATTAAACTCTTTCTTTTTA
Organism: Sesbania bispinosa; assembly: GCA_026901365.1. Classification (NCBI taxonomy): domain Eukaryota; kingdom Viridiplantae; phylum Streptophyta; class Magnoliopsida; order Fabales; family Fabaceae; genus Sesbania; species Sesbania bispinosa. The sequence continues at coordinate 18,268 of QLOH01000673.1, read as the reverse complement.
TAGCATGTTAAGTTGTTAACACGAATTGACTCTATATATATATATATATTTTAAATGGTGTTCTTATTTTATTACTGTAAAACAAAATAATCTAAAATTGGGAAAGTGAAAAAAAAAAGACCAAAATAGAGGGCAGGAAAATAAAATCCAATCATGAGGGGATGGAAAGATTTTCCCTTGAGAAACTGTGGGCTGTGGCCTTTTGTAATAACAATGTTCTCCAATCTCCATCAAGAACGCTGCATCTGATATTTTTGAAGATTAATCTATGCAATAGATATCTTTTTTTTTTCTCTGGGCGCAAAAGCACCACCAGTAGCAGCAATTAGGGCAGAATGCCAACAACAAAAACTGAAAAACCACAGCTGGACCACAAAATAACACCCCTCTTTTCTTTTCTTTTTTAGTTTCTTCAATATATTAAAACATTATAAAATATTTTGTTTCAGGTCAAAAATAATATTGATAATTAGAAAAATGATTGGCACACATCCCAAGGGGTTTGCTACTTAGAGAGAGATAAGAACATAAAGAAGTAATAGATGTAAAACCATCACTTTAGTCCCTGACTTTTTTAGAGTCGGACACTTTAGTCCCTGACTTATGGAAATACACAATTTAATCCCTGACTTTGTTCAACATCCATTAGTTTAGTCCAAAACGTTATATTCCGTTAAGTCATTGTTGATGTGGCAATCTGACTTGTCTCCAGGATCCAACATCCATCAATTTAGTCCCTGACTTTGTTCAACATCCATCAATTTAGTCCTGACTTTGTTCAACATCTCTGACTTATGTGTCATCCTTCTCCTTGCACTCACCCCTCTTTTTTTCACAGCCACCTCTTCTGTGCATAATATAACAACCCAGTTACTCCCAAAATCTGAGCTAATCCAATTCAATTTCTTAATTTGAGCAACAATGCACAAGCTTAAATACAATAATGCATATACCCAGAAATTAAAAACACCGAAACAGAAATATAAGGAGATATATAGAGAGTGAGAAGGAGATTCAAATGACACAGATGTGAAAAATCCAGGTAGAGCAAGTACAATGAGACAAAAAGAACAACACACTCAACAAATTTGATCACATAAAATGACAGTAGTCAAAGAATCCAATTATTAATAGGTCATAAAAAATGCAAGAGTAATGTTTGAAAATTTTGAGGAAAAATAGTATGCTAGTTTATTCTATTTATTCTATCGGAGGCAAAGCCAGAGGTGGCAATGGTGGAGGCATAGGAGGAGGAATCGGAGGTGGTGCTGGCGGAGGCTATGGAGGTGGCAAAGGTGGAGGAGTTGGAGGTGGACATGATGGTGGCATAGGAGGTGGTGCTGGCGGGGGCCATGGAGGTGGCTTTGGTGCTGGTGGAGGCTATGGAGGTGGTAAAGGTGGTGGATTTGGAGGAGGAGTTGGCGGTTCTGGAGGAGTTGGTGGTGACTTTTAATTTAAAACTTCCTAAAAGCACAAATGATCTTATGCTGCCATGCAATTAATATGCATACTTTGTTTATGGATGCAGCTAGCATGCAACTATGTACTCTAGATTAATTAAATAAATTCACGAGTTGTGATGTTTCAACCATGGAGGTGGGCTAATAATCATATAATATAGAGGGGTGAGTGTATGTAAAAGGATGACACATAAGTCAGGGATGTTGAATAAAGTCAGGGACTAAATTGATGGATGTTGAACAAAGTCAGGGACTAAATTGATGGATGTTGGACCCTGGAGACAAGTCAGATTGCCACATCAACAATGACTTAACGGAATATAACGTTTTGGACTAAACTGATGGATGTTGAACAAAGTCAGGGACTAAATTGTGTATTTCCATAAGTTAGGGACTAAAGTGTCCGACACTGAAAAAGTCAGGGACTAAAGTGATGGTTTACTCAAAAAATTAGATAAGAATAGAGATAGGACTTAGGAAGAAATGAGAATTATGAAATTAATTGTGACACTATTAAAGTGTGTATGAATCATTACTCTAGCAATCCCGATTTTTGGACACCCAAAAGTGTACACCTGAGTGATTTTTTTTTTTTGGCATGAACAATTGGGTTTTTTTGGCATGAACAGTAATTTTTTTTTTGTTTCCATGAACAGTGACGTTTTTTTAAAAAATCTACAATTAACCAAACTGATAACATAGTTAACCAAAAAATTATATAGCATTAACCATAAATTCATTTTCAGTGATTATTTGTGTAGTAATCATTATGATCAAATAACTGTTCAAGATGAACTTTGTTTTCAAGTGAACATGTGGTTAATACCATATAAGTTGGTGGTTAACTGTGTTATTAATATGGTTAATAATTTGTTTTCAAGTGAGCATGTGGTTAATACCATATAAGTTTGTGGTTAACTATGTTATTAACCACTCGAGCAACTTATTTAACCACATAATAACTCACAGTTAACCACTTTTTACCTCACTTATAATTATTAACCGGATTACTAACACAGTTAACCACCAACTTATATGGTATTAACCACATATTCACTTGAAAACAAATTATTAACCAGATTAATAACACAGTTAACCACCAACTTATATGGTATTAACCACATGTTCACTTGAAAACAAAGTTCATCTTGAACAGTTATTAATGACAAACCTTTAACTTTGTTTTCAAGTGAACAAGTGGTTGATACCATATAAGTTTGTGGTTAACTTTGTTATTAACCACTCGAGCAACTTATTTAACCACATAATAACTCATAGTTCACCATTTTTTGCCTCACTTATAATTATTAACCAGATTATTAACACAGTTAACCACCAGCTTATATGGTATTAACCACATGTTCACTTGAAAATAAATTATTAACCAGATTAATAACACAGTTAACCACCAACTTATATGGTATTAACCACATGTTCACTTGAAAACAAAGTTCATCTTGAACATTTATTTGATCATAATGATTACTACACAAATAATCACTGAGAATGAATTTATGGTTAATGCTATACAATTTTCTGGTTAACTATGTTATCAATTTGATTAATTGTAGATTTAAAAAAAGTCACTGTTCATTAAAACAAAAAGAATTACTGTTCATGCCAAAAAAACCAAAAGTACTATTCATGCCAAAAAAAATCACCCAAGTGTACAGTGGGTGTACACTTTTGGGTATGGAAAAAAACTTTCCCTTACTCTAGCAATTAAATCCTTTTATGCGCGCAATCATTGAGTGTGTTTAGTAAAACATTTTAGTTAAATAAAGGGAAAAATATGTTATTAGTCCCTGAACTTTTGGTCAACTTGGGTTTTAGTCCCTAAACTTTAATTCCTTGGTTTTATATCCCTGAACTTTCAAAAACCCGTAACAGTAATCCCTGCCATTACTTTGATCCGTTAAACCTGTGACATGTCAATTACCTAGCATGCCACGTGTTAATTGCCCAGCATGCCACGTCACAGATTTAACGGACCAAAGTAACAGCAGAGACTACTGTTACGGGTTTTTGAAAGTTCAAGGATATAAAACTAAGGAATTAAAGTTCAGGGACTAAAACCCAAGTTGACCAAATATAAAACTAAGGAATTAAAGTTCAGGGACTAAAACCCAAGTTGACCAAAAGTTCAGGGACTAATAACATATTTTTCCCTTAAATAAAAGTTGAAATTTGTAATTACAACTATTTCATCAGTATTGACAATGTAATTTTTTTAGTTAGCTACTAGCTTTTTTTAGAAGCTACTTAAGGTATTTTTTTTTTTTAAAAAAAAAAGACCTTTTTTCAGCTACTAGCTGATTTTTTTACAATTTTATCCCTCAATAATCTCCACACACCATTATATGTCATTTAATGATGCATTTATATGTTATTTTACATTTTTTAGTTATTTTACCAAACACTTAAATGAAATGCTTTCAGGTTTTTACTAGTTTTTCACCTTTTATTTAGTTAATTTTTCAACTAGTTTCAGCAAAAACACTATTAATAAGTCTTAGTATGACAACCTGTTTTGAAAAATGTTACATTATACAAATACTAGTGTAAGCTTTATTTCTCATCAGTTAGGGTCAGCAAAAGAAGCATTTCATATGTTTATTATTTGATAAAAAAGAGATGATTTAAAGATGAAAAGCGTACTTATTCCTTATCAAATATGTTTTGAGTGAATTACTAATAACTTTTCACCAGACCAATCTGAACTGTCTTTTCCTTTTTTTCTAGTCCTAGCTTTAACTTTGATTGATTGGTACTTTCCCCCAACAAAATTTTTAAGGTGGCATATCATTTTAACTTTAGTATTCCTTCCAGATTGCAGCCTTGTCTAGCGAGGACCTAAGGTTAGGAGAGTAATAGATACATTCCATCTTACAAAGAGAAATCATAGTTGTACTACTTACAGAGATTCTAAATATCTACTGGTAAATAAAAAAATAATCCAATCTAGATCTTAACAAAGGACTGAGTGGAAGAGATAGGCACACCTAGAACAGCACCTATCATAAAACTTAAATCTTTCTGCATTATTTTGAATGCAAGTGGCGTTTTTACAGCTTACAACAAACACTTGCCAGACTTATATACTACAATTGAGAGAGAATTGCAAGGTCAGTCTCCCCATTTCCAGCATGAATAGCACCAATGAACTTGCATGAGTCCTGCAAATTTGAAATTCTTACAAACCACTAATAGCTGCAACTATGGAAGCAAACTTTCTTCCCTATCTACTTCAAGGCAAACAAACAAGCAATCAAAGAGAGGACCTGCAGCAAACCTGAAATAAAGACCAGTACTTTAACCAGATTTGAGTATAATATGTAGAGTCAAATTACTTAAGATTTAAGCCAGAACAAGCACTTTTCACTTCCAAATCCAATGATCAAACTTGAGCAACATCTCATCCATGGACAAATGCAGGCTTAAACCAGAGTATGGTTTAACTTTTATGGGTGCCAAAATTCCAGACAGCCAATACACAAAATTTTCCAAAATAGGGATGAAGAGTAAGAAGAAAACCTCTATGCATTAAAAAGCAAAAGCTGGCATTGTGGCTTAACATGAGTTATTCCTGTCATCAGTTTCTTTAATTGCATTTGTTCCATCAGCATTAACACGCCTTTGGGCAGATTCTCTGACTTCAACTCCAGCATGAGAGCTATGGGCAGACTCTTCCCTTGCATCTTCAATTGTGATGCTATGGAAATTTAATACTGTAGCAACAGATGTTCGGGCTGAGTCTTTTATGTCTTCCTCCACACTGTAGAATGGATCAAAAGAAGGTTGTCCCTCCTCATCTGCAAACTTCAAGTCATCCTCAAAATTATCAAAATCAAAATTTCGCAGAAGTTCAGGAATTGGAATACCACCATCTTCTGCACGCATAGATCCCATTTCAAAATCAATTTTCTCCTTTGGGGTCAAAATTCCATCTGCGATATTTGGAGTCAAAGACCCAACCTTCATATGTTCATCCTCCACCACAAATGATCGAAAATTATTTTTTGAAATGGGAATACTGGAACAAAGTGTTTCTGTAATGTTTCTCATTGATCCCTTATTGTATGGGTTCCCCTTCTTATCATATTGATATCTGAAGTTCTCATAAGTTGTCTGCATGTTAACGAAAGTAAAAAAGTATAAGTAAGCTTGAACTAATAAACAATAATGTAGTATCTAAACAAAACAATCTATGAAGATAATGGCCATATGGACGAGTCTCTGAAGAAAATGATATACAGACAAGTGTCATAATAAGCTTCTTATTAAAATCAACTCTAAACAAGGTAATTATGTAAAGATGAACTTGATAAATCTAGTAGCTTTGAAGGTAATTATATTTCAAACTAAGCTACAGAACAGAGTGTTCTGTTCTTCTCTCACCTTTCCTCCATTTGCCTTCTTCTAGGATAATGAATGTGTTAGAATATATGAAAAATATCTTCTAATATCTTCACTGTATCTAAGAGTAATTTAGAGCATCTTAGATTATCTCTCAGGATTGGTTTCCATATTTTCTTATATATCATGATTTGTTTTCTTATTTATTTAGGATTAAGAGTTTAGTATTGGTAAAAATAAGGATTAGTGCTTTGTCTTATTTAATAACAGCCAAAATATCACTCAAATCAATATCAATATAATTTTATTATTCTAAGTATTATTTTTCCTCCATCTACATCTAAAAGACTAACCCTATAACTTTAACATAGTCTTAGAACGGTATTATCCACCATGACCTATCCCATCACTATTCTACTACCAAGTTCCCTAAAATATAGAACTCTGTTGTAATGACGTCATTATCTCCATGATTCTTTTCTTCTCATTGCCTGTGCACAAATTCCAGCCACTCTTTCTCTCAAGTTCTTTATCGGTGGGCTTTTCTACCTGTGACTTCACAACCCATTTCAAAAGCCTTAGATTAGTTCATCTCACTGCCTTGTCCTCCTTTTGACAGCCTCTGTAGCCTTTATAGCCCATAGGCTTTTGTCCTAGATCCTAGATGCAATTTGACCTTGGCTATCCCAGATGCATTTTGGCCCTGACTGTCCCAGATGAACCTTGGTTGACCCCAACTATCCCAGATGTGTTTGATTAACCCCAGCTTTTGTCCCAGGTGTGATCTAGCCCGACTCTTATCCCAAATGCAGTCTATCTCAGGCTCTTGTTCTAGATGAGGTCTGACCCCTGGATTTTGTCCAAGTTAAATTTCCAGACGTGTTTCATAAAGCCCATATTATATTTTTCTTTTATTTTAAAGGATATAATTCTAGCAACTTAAAGCTTAGTAATCTTTAGCTTAAGGAGGAATGTTAGAATATATGAAAAATATCTTGTAATATCTATATTGTATCTTAGAGTAATATAGAATATCTTAGATAATCTCTTAGGATTGGTTTCTATATTTTATCATAATCATGATTTCTTTCCTTATTTAATTAGGATTAAGAGTCTAGTATTAGTATAAATAAGGATTAATGCTTTATCTTATGTAATAACATCCAACATATAGTTCACATCAATATCAATATAATTTCATCATTCTAAGTATTCCTTTTCCTCTCTCTATACCTAAAATACTAACACTATAACTTCAATAGAATGCATAAATCTTTTTATCCTTTCAATTATTATACTTATCTCATCCTCTTCGTTCATCATATCCAAAAAATTTCTAGTTTAGTGTACCAAGACCAGTGTGCTACTTAAGCATTGATTAAAATTCCAAACTTGCAGCTTTTTGTACCAAAATCAATTTACAGTTTCCCTTCACTAAACCCTGATATGTTCTGCTAGTGTTACCCATTTTGATTATCAAAATGTCTCAACCATAGAAGCACGGGTTTTTGAGCTTCTAACTAAACGAGGGTTGCCAAAGAATTTTTAATGAGTTATGCAAATATATGCATTTACTACCTGAACAATAAATTAAACATCACAATTTTTATTTTTTTTCTGTATCCTCCGTGTGAAATTTTTCGCAATACTGTAGGAGAAAGCAAAGAGAGAAAAGGAAAAAAAAAACTAAATCATGTGTTTGAGATGAATCAGGAGGAATTAGAAATGATTAAGAATTTTTTTCACATTTTGGGAAGTAAAATAGTCACCTGGTTTGTACAAATGAGATAGAAGTGGAAAGCTGTGAGGCCACCAACAAACCAGACAGCAATGAAGCAGTATATTATGAGAAAATCTGATAAATAATCATGTGTCATTGTCTTCCAAACACCATGCTCAGCAAGATGGATCCAAGAGAACACGAAGACATATAAGCACAAAATGGTTGATGTTGAAATAAACATGAAGAAGTACCGATAGTTTCGCTGCAAATATGTCATCATGTAAGACAACTGTTAGATCATGCAAGATTTGAACACCAGTAAAAACAAAGAATTCATGTTGCTGTTATTAATCAATTAAGTCAAGGAAAGGGGTCTCTAAGAAGATATTTAACATATCTGCTCTCTCCCATCCTCTACTTAAAGGATCAGAGGGAGTTACATGCAGCAAGATCTGTCTACAGGTGGTCATCATAGCCTCTACCAACTTAAAATCAAGATAGGCCTTGATCAAGCCTGAGCCCAACTATATAGAATATAAAAACACTGCACATACCACATAGTCTATGAGTAGGAGAACTTTATGCTTACTCCTGCTCATGTCTTTATGCACCCTAGTTGTATTTTTGGAAAATTGATATCATTATCTATAGTTAAACATTGTATTTTAGATTTTCTCTTAGAATCCCTGGTTTTAGCACTTTTACAATTTTTCCAATGGTATACTTTGAGCAATTCAGTTGCTCATAGTTTCTGCTAAGCATATATTTGTATGGAGGGTTCTGCAGGGAAAGGAAAGGGAGGCTAAAGTTTTAATTTCAAGAAAATATCATCTAATTTAATAATCTTTTAGAATAGAAGGAATAAAGTGATAGATTATTATATAACTTAATGTCCTAATTCCTTGTTATTTTTATAAACATTGTGTAATTCTCTTAATTCAAAAATGAAAATTTTACCCTCTGTTCAAGCATACCCTAAGGAAATTTGATTAGCCAAGAAAGATGTTGGCATGTTGCCATATAGTAGTATCACATAAAGGAAATTTTGTAGTTTGCAAGGCAAATTTGCTAAGAAGAGTAATTAACTCAAGTAACAATAGATGAAAGCATCCTGGAAAAAAAGACACAACATGCCGCAAAAATTGTCACTCAATTTGTTTCATGATCATGGAAACATGGGTCAATAAATCCAAATTATCTTTCACCAGAGGCACGTGGAGATCCAAATATTTAGTAACATGTCAGAGGTAGAACTTCCTCAATTCCAAATCAACATATAATTGCAAAATTACTTTTCAATCTTTCCAGGACATGATACTTGAGCAATATGGCAATTATTTTTGGATAATCATCACTCAAGTCAGGCAAATTTTCAAAAAGGGAATAGATGCAGAGCCTAGAGGTCCTCATATTTTCCTTGCAGAAAAAGAAAATAAAATAATTCAAGCATTCTTGTCAAACATGTCAAACAATCAATGATCTTTCAATTGTGAGGTTTGAGTGTCAATTGATTAGATTTCAGTCAGGGAAGTTAATAAAGAAATTATACATTGCAGTAAATAGATGTATGGAACCTACCAGTAACTCCGTCACTGCACTCAAAGACAAATACTAACTTCAGTGACCAGGTAAATTGTAGTCATCAAATAGATTCAGAAGATCAGCAGTGTCTACTTTCAAATTTATTCTATAATTCTTTTAAACTTATTTCTAAGTAGCATAAAATTATTTTTTTGGATAAAAACATGGAATATTATCTCCCTGAATGTTTCTAAAATTCATTTTTTGAAGTGAAGTGGACTTACTATTCCAATGCACTGGCCAACCCAGGGACAATGATGATCAAATCTCTGGACACAGTTGTTGCATATAGAGCAATGAGAAGTTCGAGGAGGGCGATAAAGCAAGCATGTATCACAGAACTTCACTTTCACCATGTGACCATTAACAATTACATCTTTAGTTCGAGGTAGTTTCAGATGAGGGGTTGAACCATTAATCCACTCCATGGAAGGAGTGGGTATATCAAATGTCTCATCAAATTCAGGAGGTCTTGAATTTCTAGGGACAATTCCAGGATCTCTCCCAGAAGTCAATAGGAGGAATATTAAATCCTGCACAAGAGTTGTCTGACATTTCAGCTTCAACTTTAAATATGAGAAAGGATCTCTCATCATAAGCTATAAGGAAAGAATAAAATGATAAAGATCAAGGATCAATCAATCATGAGTAGGGGTGGGAACAGGCCGGGCCGCTCGTCAGGGGCCTACTACCCGGCCTACATCAGGCCCAGGCCAGGCCAGACCAATTTATTAAATGGAGCAGGCCAAGGCTTTTTCAAAAGCGTATATAGCAAAACAGGTCAGACTTCATGCCATCGAAAAATCCTTTTGAGCCTATCAGGCCGGTCTATTAAAGTAAATATAAATAAAAAAACTAATATTTTTTATATTGCTATTATTATTATAAATAATTTTTATTACTTTTCCTTATAATTATATACTTATTAGCTTGTATAAACATTTAAGTATGTTAAAAACTTGAGCCTATAAGTCTATTCATATATATGCTTATGATATATTAAAGTGCCTTACTATAAAACAGACTTTTAAACAGGCTTTCAGGCCATTTCAGGCTTTAAATAGGTCAGGCTCAGGCCATAAAATAAAGCCTATGTCAGGTAAACAGGCCAGGCTCAGGCCATAGATTTAAGGTGCAGGCCAGGCTCAGGCCTTGGAAAGCCTAGCTCGGCTTGGCCTATTCCCACCCCTAATCATGAGCATGAAAATGAAGACATTACGGAGTGCCAGATGGAAAGTGTTAGAATATTAGGATCCTTATTATTTTAGGAGACTTATCATGAATGGAGTATTATTGGACCAGGCTTGTACTAGTATTTATGCATTAGACAACCCCATGTGTATAATTATGCATATCGAAAATTAGGCCCAAAAAAAAAAAAATACAAGCAAACTAAAGTAGCAGGAAACTGGTAGAAAGAATGCATGGGTTGAAGACTAGTTTCAGTAAAATCTCCAAGGACAAACTGTCAAGGGTATTTACCAAAGCAGTGAGAATTGAACCCACGATCAATACAGGAGACCAATGAGCACTATCACCGCCCTTTCCATTCTTGATTTTAAGATATATCTTTACACAAAATGCAATTGCAGGTCCAGCAATTAGGAGTGTTGTAAGAAACAGGGAAGCTACATCAGGACCAAAAACCAGCCTCCCACCACAGAGAAACTTCTGAAAGAAGGCAAAATAAAAGTAGAATTAGTAAAGTATAACATGATTTACATTGCTTCTAGACATCTAATCATATCCATACCTAAATAATAGACATTACTTATTTCAATGCAATACAACAACTTAATAAAGTTCAGATGGTAGACATACACAAGCTTAAAATATCTACAGCCATGTCAAAAATATTTATATTGAAATGAGAATTTGACCAAAAGAAAAGTGTTCCAATTGAAGTGGCACTGGCACCTCAACAGCTTCACAATATTCACATCTGCAGGAGAAGGAACATAAGGGAAGGGAAACAACAATCATGCAAGATTAACCAGATATTTGCAAGCATTAGTTTGTGTTTGTATGTAATATACTAGAAAAGCCAATTTAGCATCTGCCCTCGCCAGAAAGCATCCAATACACATGGATTCACCAATTTTGCAATCAAAGCAACAACATTCATGTTGAAAACATCCTTACCCTCACAACAAGAGGCCAGATTCCACAAAAAGAAAAAGCATATTGACAGAAAAGGAAGGTTCAAAAATCCAATTTTTCAATACAACAGAATCAAAATAAAGACAAATAACTCATAACGAATTCAAACTGAGATTGAATTGTGACCAAACATGCAATCCATCATTAGCAAAACCCAATTTTGAGTCATGAGAATCAATAGCACATAAAAGGGGAGAAATGAGAAGAACTCACGTTGCTTCCCCTCCAGACTTGATAAAGCCTCCTTGGTTTCACATTGTGGGCCACACTGCTAGAAGGAGAAGACCCCATATGTGGATTTCTATTCCCAATCATGGTAGCACCACCTCGTGTGTTACCAAAACTGGCCTCTCACCTTGAAAAAACCCATAAAACCTAATCCAAGCTTCGACCCAGAACCAGAATCCTCTTAAAAATCTGAAATTTCCTTCTGGGGTTCCTCGAATCCGCCTCCTATTTGCAGTGAAAAAGGGACAAATGCAGATGAAAGAGAGAGGGAGAGAGAAAGAGAAAGAGATGTCTGTTGTTGTTGGGATCACAGCAAATTAAGAATCAAGCTGTGACACCAAGATAGACGAGAATCTCCATGTCCCTTTTCTGATCAAAGTTTTCAAATTTTCTTATTATTTTCTCTTTCTCTCTCTAAGTTTTTTTTTTCTTTTTTTTCTTCTCTCTCTTTCTCCTTCGAATCCAAAGTGCTGGCAGCTTTGGGGGTGCTTGGGCGGATCTTCCAATTCTTCGCGGCTTTTACGCGGGTAATGTTTCATTCTTTCATATTCCGTTACAAAAATGTTTTTTTTAAAAAAAATGTTACCAGCGATGAAAAATAAAATATGTTTTATACCATTCTTTCTTTATTACATTTAGGGGTGCTGAGTGTGTCACTTTTTTTCTAGGTTATAGTAGGTTAATTAACCTTTTAGAATAAAATAATAAACAACGATACTATCTTGCTGAACCAAAAATAATAACACCGTTAATGGATACTGTCTTGCTGGAGGATCTTTTTCACACCATTTGGTCCATTTCGTTCGCTTGGTTGCTAGACCACTAATGAAGGTTGCCAACAGATAGCAGTTTAAAATTTCACAAGAGGGGCTTGAGCAATTTTTGCACAAATCGGTTTACCGAGTAGCAGGTAACACATCAGGGACGTGCATTAAAAAACAAATAAATCTAACGGCTCAGAGAAGGTGGAACACCGATGTGTCACCCAGAACACACCTAGACGTTGCCTTACATTTAGTACAAGACTACAAGTCAAGAGGAAGCTTTTTTTTTTTTTTTGTCTTTTACGAAACACATAGTTATGGGTTAACTATGTGTTTAACCCTTATATTAAGAGTGGTGGTTAGATAAAATCCACAAAAAAGTGGTGACTTTATGACTGGAACCCCTAAACTTGCAGGTAAAGTCTATCTAGGATCACAATCCATTTCCACTACAATTAATTAACGTTTGATTGAGAGAGTTTATTTTCCTTAAATAAGATATATCCACTTCAAAATTTATAAATGAATTTTTTTTTATAACTAGTCTTAACCGATAGGGGATAAGAATATAAAAAATGAAGAAAAAAAATTATAAAAGAAAATGTTTATTACATCAAAAAATAATTAAAATATAATAAATATATTATAATACTTTTTTATTTTTTATTATTCAAAATCAATGAAAAGAAATCAGGAATAGAGACTTTGGAAGTGTTTTACCTCTTTAAATAAATTTACCTAACTCAACTAATATTAATCACGATTCAATGTGACTTTCAAATATCAAGAATCTAAAAAAAGTTACTTAGTTTATTAAATAACATCCCTTGATTCAATTGATAGATTCTTTATCTAGGGGTCAAGTTTAATTTTAACAATAAAAAAATATGCATTAAAAAAATTTATCCCCTTAAATACATATACTACTATTTTTTCTTAATTGCATTTTTAGTCCCCATATTATCATTAATCTGCGATTTTTGTCCCCCTACTTTTTTTTCGCTATTTTGGTCCCCCTATTATTCCAAATTCGCGATTTTGATCCCTCTAACACATAGATTTTGAAAATAGGGGGACCAAGTTTTTGAGCTATATCGCGAATTCAGAATAATAGGATGACCAAAATCGCGAAAAAAAAATATGGGAATCAAAATCGCAGATTGATGATAATAGGAGGACCAAAGTGCAATTAAACCTTTGTTTTTTGGAACTACATCTACAACCTTGAAAATGTGATTTCATCCTAGTGACTTTTACCCATCTAGCGAGGAACTTCCATGCCTGCATTTCATTGAAGGTTGATTATTTATTCCAATTGCATTTATGATGCCCTTCTTTTCTTATACTATGGATTATGTTTGTAGGAGAGGTATAATATATGAGTCAGGATTTGTTGACACCAGGTGTCAAACTGGTTGAGTTACACATTTTAATAACTTTTTGTAAAATGTGAATTTGACAAATCCAACCGTTGAATTGAAAGTTCTTATAAAGTAGATCAAGCTTATAAAATTTCATAAAAATCGAGAACAAATTGAAACTTCATCAAACTAATTTGTTTTAACGTATAATATGTTTTTAAAATATAAGTAAAGGTCCACTATTAGATAACATACCTACGAATGTCCAAATTACCTGAAATTTGATATACATGATCATGAAGGTAATATAATATGACTCAACGGTTGGATTTGTCAATTCACATTTTACAAAAAGTTATTAAGAGGTGGAACTCTACAAATTTGACACATGGTGTCAACGGATCCTGACTTATAATATATATATGTGTGTGTGTGTGTAGATATGTAGATATTTATGCTAATTTGGTGTTTTTGTTATTCATGTCATCTAATAATTTGTAAGGTTTTTAATAAAATTATGTGTTCTATGAAAAGTTAAAATATTTTATATTTTTTTATCTTTTAATAAATTCACTTGAATTAAAATATTTATACAAACATTTATATAAAATATTAAGTATTATATATTTAATTATAATATAAAAAAATCTGCATAAAGAATTATATATAGACATTCAGCCGGTTTTGATAATTATACACCTCAAACGGAATTTTAATAAAATGTATTCAAATAATATTCTCTGTAAAAACTCAATTTTCTAATACATATTATCCAAATAAAATCATGTCACTTTAATATTAATTTTACATAAAATCAATTTTACAAAATCATATTAATATAAAATCAAGTCTACTATACCACGAAACCAAACACACATATATTCAACTTAACTCGGATTAGTTGACATCCAATATGACTTATTAAGCAATTTAAATAAAAAAATACTTGATCAAAATTTTCTTGGTTCAATTTAGAAATTTTAAAAAATGAATTAAAAGCTATATTTATTTTTTTATTCAAGAAATAGAAAAAAAAACTTCTCGACAATGTAAAAAATAAACAACTCATATTACTCTGAAAACAATTCATGCATATCATTAGTCTGTTCAGAAAAATTAATTTTAGAATTTCATTTAATAATAAATATATATTTTTATAATTAGTATGTACAGCATGTAAGACAACGTGTAACTTATTATAGTTATAGGCCCCGGAGTCTACAAAAATTATTCAAATGTCTGGACAAGAGAAGATGAAAGAAGCATATGGAAATTCGTACTTATTAAATATAAACAAGAAAAACGCGTGAATCAATAATAATGAACACAAGGATGAGAAGTGGAAACCCTTCAATAATAAGCAATTTATTTCCTATTATTTTTGTTAGTAATTGATATTGTGTATTCTTTCTTTGATGAGAGTGGTTAGCACTTATGTGCCCCTATTCCTATCTCCTTCCCATCTTCCTCTCACAGCACAACTTTTTTGTACTTGAAATATTCTTATATTTATCCTTCTATTTTTTTTTTTTTTTGGGTAGAATGATTATAGGTAATTCCTTTGTTATATTTTTTTTGTGTAAATACATTTCTGGATTAAATGTTTTTATTCCCAGAAATATAATGAGATTTGGTTTTGGTCCCTTGTAATTTAAAACTTGTGGTTTTGTCCTTAAAAAATTGAAAATACACCAATTTAGTACTTATCGATAAAAATTCATAACTAATTACCTATCGTCAAATTTGTAGTAAAATTATGCAATATATAAAAACTAAATTGGTGTATTTTCAATTTTTGGAAGACCAAAACCACCAGTTTTAAATTACAGGGATCAAAATCAAATATTAACTATATTTCAGGAACTAAAAACATACTTAACCCTACATTTTTTATAATAAAAAAATTATTTGGAAATATATATAAACTATCAAGGGGAGAAAGTGAAATGTTAAAAAAAACATTATTAATGTGAAACTGTTTACTTAATATTTTTATTTAGAAAATGCTAATGAAACTATACACAAATTTATACATTTATTGTGAAAAAAAATTATATGAATTTTATCTAATGAAACTTTCATATTTTCTAACATCATTCCTACGTAATCGAAATAGTCTATCTATTTTAACATGATTTTATTTTGGATTTAATTGTAAATTAGAAAGTTGATACACTTATGACATGCATATATTATTAAATTATTAGTTTTGATTACAAAGAGTGTAATTGAAGCAACTTATTTGTTGAGAATTTATGATTAAGCCCTTAAGCATGTTGTTGTTAACAATATTTCGTTCCAACTTAAAATATATTTTAAATATTTTTTATTTTCATATATTTCAAATTGTATTTGTATCAATGTCAAGTTTTATAATATTTAGATTAATGTCATATATATTTTTAAAATTAGTGAAAATAAGAATAATTCTATTATCAATTTGTTAAAATTTTATAAAATTTAACACAAAAAATTAAGACATTGTTGGATTAATAAAAATCACATTTTAAATTATGAATAGTATAATAATTGATATTTACATATCTTATATAATTTAATCCCTCCACTCTTTATATATATATATATATATATGATCTAAATTTTTAATATTATTTGTTATTAAATATATTTTATGTGTATCTTATAAGAAGAGAATGAATCTCAATTTTTTTTAATAAGATGCATAAAATTTATTTAATTATAAATAGTGTGTAAAATATTTGTATAAATATTAAGTTGCGAATTTATATATACAGACAAAAACACACACGCATCGGTGATAGTGGGTTCCCCGTTCCCATGAATGTGTGTTAGACGATATTACCAAGAGAAATAGCATTTTCATAGAGATATGGATTATGCTAGAATATGCTTTTATAAATTAAAATCACCACACGCTTAATTGACAGGCAGATACCATAACCATACAAATGGAGTGGTGGAGATAGATATTATTATATACTTATCCAATTAGATATGTTGTTCTGTTAATAGGAGTAGTAGATAATTGATTTCTCCAAGTATTTGTGAGTTAAATTTTGAAGGAAAAAAGGGAAGGGGAGGATTTATTAGAAGTCCTTCTCCCCTTTATATTTTGGAATTTGAACCTTAGAAATGCATTTTTTAAAGTTTTTCTCACTTCTACTCCTTCTCCATTTTTCCTCCAATCTTTTTTTTTTCTCATTTTTAAACTCACAAACACACAAGTAATGTTTTGAGTTCGAATACTGTGAATGAAAAAAAAAATCCCACTAAAAGAGTTATAGCCCGTTTGTTTTACTGTTGCTACTGTGTAAAATCATGATTTTGCAGAATTGATTTTTGTTCTGGAGATATTTGGAGGTGGGCCCATTATTGGCCGACATCTTCCCAGCATGAACACACACCACGACATTGCGTGTCTCCGCGTTTTTAGGAGTCAGTTACAACAAACTAACAACTTTCCCGTCATATTTCACCTATAAATACACAACAGGAAGCCTATTTGAGGTACACATTCACTCTATTATTACATACTCTGATCAGGGTCCTTACTAACTTAAGCATCGGAGTCCTGCAGGTAAACCCAAGATGGTGACACCTTTGACTAAACACCGAACAACTTGCATTAAGCCGCTTAGTACACAATGGCTTGGGCTGATTTTAAAATCTGAAAAGATTACGAGATGAGCGTACTCCGTGATAAGGACAAGCTCCGAAATGATTGGAACGAATAAAATGGCCCGAGATAAACCTAAGCTGCACCGAGATCATATACTGTTGCTTTTCGTGATCGTAATAGTATCGTACAAATTCAAGATAGGCATGTAAATTAAATTAACCAACGCCTACATGGTAAGGCAACATAATCCAGAGGCGCCAACTGTATGAACTCTTCACACAGTTGCTGCCTTGGGTGGGAGCCTGGGGACCCGGTCCCAATTCCTTGAAATTCTCTCCGGTCAAGATTCAGCTGTAGTTGATGCTCTCATATGATGTCGTAGTCGGATCCTGATTCACTCATTAGTATTAGACTATGGATATAGCTTCAGCGTTTCCCTTGGCGATATTTTCTTCTTGCGACAGCCGGACATAACCATGTTAAATGTTGTTAATCCGAGATGACGAAGTTCCGAGTTGCCTGATATAGTCAAGTCTGCATTACATTATACGTTCCGGGTTCCGATAAAGACCTCGTGTCAAACTATGTTCCGAGTAAATGGAGTTCCGAGATTATCTTGGGATCGTATATTTTGTTAAAAAAACATGTCTTCTTCTCACGCTTCTTATGAAGTCTTGCGTGGTTTGAAACCAATATATTTGCTACAAGCCGCTATAATCAGGTTCGAGATGCCAGATTTAATTTATTATTACGGAGCCATGCCTCCCCAGTTGGCATCTTTCGATTCCTCTCACATAGAGAAAACATGCCTTCGCGCCATCAGTCCGGGTTGATAATTGTGATCCGAGCACGCTCGGACCTCTGTTGCACCTAGCACCGATTTATAATCTATTCGAGTTAAGCTTCCAGATTTTTAGCATCTCAAAAATCAGACTGTGTCTCTTGCATCTCAGACTTCTTGCCTTTTACATCTCGGGCCTAGTCCCTTGAGCATTTCGGGCGTAGTCCCTTGAGTTATCTCGGGTAGTCCCTTG